>JAJHZJ010000153.1:666683-1189839 GCA_023548195.1 Bettongia penicillata ogilbyi
ATGCTAAGAACAAGAATCAGAGCCTTGAATTCTCTGCCATGAAAGCAGAGATGATGAAAGGGGGGGGGAAAGACAAAGGAAAAATGAAGCCCGATCCATGTAAGTCCCTGACCAGCGCTGAAAAGGTCAGTGAACACATCCTCAAAGAGAGCCTCACTATGTGGAATCAGAAACAAAGTGGTGGAAGTGGTCAGACCAAGATTCACGGCAAAGTAGGCACCAGCCGGGAAGACAAGAGGGAGAAGATCAGCCCTTCCACTGATTCATTGGCCAAGGACCTGATCGTCTCAGCCCTGATGTTAATCCAGTACCATCTGACCCAGCAGGCCAAGGGCAAAGATGCTCTGGAAGAACCTGAACCACCATCCACAATGGGCTACATGGCCCAGGGTGCCCACTATGAGAAATCTGGCAGTGGCCAAAGTGCAAAGGCACTCTCAATGAAACATCTGGAATCACGAGGTAGCCAACATGCTGGTCCGTCCACTTCACCCAAAGAGCTGGACACCCAGAAACTGGACATGTCCAACATCGTTTTGATGCTTATCCAGAAACTCCTGAGTGAGAGTCCATTCAGCTTGGATGACCAGTGTGAAGGTGAGAGCAAACGGGCTGAGTCAAAATCCAAAGTCTCCTCTTCTACTTCCAAACGGTCTGAAAGGGGCGAGGAACACTACCAGGACCATCAGGAGTTCGATTTCATCAGTGGGATGAAGCAAGTAAACCGCCAGTTTGTTGACCAGCTGGTGGAATCTGTGATGAAGCTGTGCCTCATCATGGCCAAGTACAGCAACAACGGGGCGGGCCTCGCTGAGCTGGAGGAACAGCAGCAACAACTTAATCACTCACCTAGCTGCCGCGCTAGCAACTCCAGGTGCGCTCAGGATGCCATGATGTCTCACTCCTTCCACGACAACCCTGGGCCTGAAGTCATTGTCAACAACCAATCTTCCACCAGCAACCTCCAGAAGCAGCTCCAAGCTGTGCTCCAGTGGATTGCTGCTTCACAATTCAACGTCCCCATGCTCTACTTTATGGGCGATGAGGATGGTCAGCTTGAGAAGGTGAGCACAAAACGTGCTGAGCACGCCTCCCAAGGCCCCCCCCCCCGCCAGACCAGTGTCACCGTCCACAGCCCAGCCTCCCAAGGCCCCCCCCCACCATACCAGTAGCATGTGTGCCCCTAGTGTCATCGTCCGCAGCCCAGTTTAAACAAAGCCCTGTTCTTTCTTTCTTTCTGCAGCTTCCTGAAGTGTCAGCCAAGGCTGCTGAGAAGGGTTACAGCGTTGGCGATCTCCTCCAAGAGGTCATGAAGTTTGCCAAAGAAAGACAGCTCGATGAAGCGGTCGGGAACATGGCTAGAAAGCAACTGCTGGACTGGCTGCTCGCTAACCTATGAGAGCCCACTCCATCGAACACTCTCCATTATACTCCCCCCACCAGCGTTCTGTCCCAGCCGGAGTGCCGCGCTCCATCTGCTATGGTAGTAAACCTCATGCACGTTTCCGCGATGGTATTGAATGACACAACGAGTGATTGTACCACGAATGACATTGAATGTCCAACGAGCTGGGCACAAAACGAATAAAACACATGCCTCACAAGAAAGCAAACTTGGTGTAGTCTTTTAGCTTTGACCAAGCCCCAGGGGGCATTCTATGGGAGGGTAGTAGGGGAGAGAATCCACTGTGACAGATCGTTCTGAGAAGGGTGGGCCTATGGTGAGGGGTAGCATGCCCTCCTGCCTCTGCCATCCATACACATTATACAAGTGGGTAGGGGGGCCATGTCTACAGAGAGCTACAGGGCCTGAAGCTCAGATCTGGCATGGAATTCAAATAAAAATAAAAACATAAACCAACAGAGTAATTCTGTTAGCAGAGCGGGAGGGGGGAGGAGGGGGCATCATATATCATGTGAGTAACATTGGACCTTCCTGATATGGAAGACGTGGGGGTGGAGTTTTAAATGGTCCTCATTCCTTTAACCTCAGAGCAATAGTTTAAGGTAAAGGAGACAAACATTTGAAGTCAGCCCCCCTCCCTCTCCCAAGTGGTCAAGGAGCAGAGATGGTCCCCAGGGGCCATAAACATGGAGACAGAGGTGACATGGGAAGTCAGAAGAAGTCTAGGGAAGGTGCTGCTAAGCTCAGCTGTCCCGTGATGTAGTAGGAGGTACCAGTACTATCCCAGAGGTAAGGGTTGAGTTCTTCCTGTAGGCAGTATGTGAGACTGGGAAGAGGGGAACCTCAGCAGGGAAGTCAGACTAGGCTAGCTCTGCAAGCCCTGAGAAACCTGGGGGAGACATCTACTTAGATGGGCAGTGGAAGTGGGGAGGAGAAGGAAATGCCTAAGGGAAAGAGTAGAGTGTAGGCCTGAGGACTGGCACAGAGGTGGGGATTGGGAGGAGGAGAGAGGAAGGAGAAACAGCATCTGGGGAAGTGGGAGAACAGGACGAGTGGGCCCTGTGGGAGCTAAGGCAAGGCCTCATTGTGTCCGTCCTTCATTTTCCAAGAGGACCATGACATCAGGGAAATGATGACATGACTTGCACTTGATTTTGATTTGAGTGAGGGTGGGCTGTGCAAGATCACCAGCCTCAGTTTCTCCTCCTGAGCCATCTGGATCCAGTGACCAGATATCAAGAGGACTGAGTGGTCCACAGTGTCTGTCACACGCTTCAAGAAAGCCCAAGAGGCTTCGAACTCCAAAGTTCTAAGAAATCCAAGCTGGATATGCTGGTTATGAGGTCACTGGTGACAGCTGAGGGAGCTGGGGTGGGGGGGCGCAATGGAGAGAGGGAAAGATAAAGCCAAATTTCCAAGACTTGAGAAAAGGAATAGGAAGCAGAGGCACCAGATATGGTCCACATTTGCAAGAAACTTGTCAGGGAAAAGAGGCAAGAGCTGGCTGGCCAAGCCCTAGTGTGCCCTGGCCTGCAGCTCAGGGGTTCTTAGCTCCCAGAGGTCACTGTCCACTAGCAGCTGTGCCAGCTCCAGAGAACATTCATCTCAGTCCTTAAGAACCTCTTTCTTCCTCAGGGTGCCAACTTCCTGGTCATCTGAAGGCTGAAAGGTTCAAAGAACTCCCAGATGAAACACTCTTAGATCCCAGGCTCCCCAGCCTCCAACAAGCTGACTGCACACTCTCACTGCAGACCCTTCTGACTCCATGGGCTGACCAGCTAAGATTTTTGCCAAGTACTAGTTTGCCCAACATACAGGACCCACGAGTGGGCTGAGCCCTGGACTTGTCATCAGGAGGCCTGGATTGGAATGCCATTCAGGCACTGTGAAATGTCTGGGTAGCCTAGACAAACCCCACACCACCTCACAAAGCCTCAGGTTCATCTATTAAAGTACAATAAGTAATGCTTACAAAACCTGTCGCCTAGGATGATTCTGAGGAAAACATTCTGTAAGTCTCATTTGGCTTGTAGGACAAACCACCTACCTGCCTGCTACTGTCACTTGCTAGGGACTACCAGCTCTCCTGCCTGAAGCAGGATTAGAAATGGAGATCCAGGAAAGGAGTTGCCCATTTTAGACCCTGTGGGCCACTACTGGACAACTTTGGCCAATCCTGCTCTAGTTTTCAAAGCTAAGTTTGGCAATAAGTGGAGTTCACTGTGACCCCGTCCCCCTAAGGTGGAGAGAGGGCTCAACTCGTATTATGTTGTGATGGCATCTGCCGTTTTCTACTCCCCTGGAAAAAGGCTTCTTCTTTGGGGAATGACAACATGGCTGAGTTAGGTTAAGCCCAGCGCTTTGTGGTGAGAAAACACTTTACAGGCATTGTAGTAAAGACAGCCTGGAGTGCTGGCTCTAGGGGTTCAGTTCTGGGAACCTCGGTTTAGGGAGGACATGGGTGGGTAACTGGAGGTTAACTAAAACAGTTATTGTCAGATGATGAGCCTCGTCAAGGAACTGGAGAAGAGGAAACTCTTGGGGACGTAACTGGCTTCAGATATTTCAAGGGCCGTCACTGGGAGGAGGGGCTAGTCCTGTTCTCCTTGGCAGGGCTGGGTGGAGAGGGGATGGGAGGGAGAGCTTCTTTCTCAGGTAGAGGTTAGATCAGGTCACAGTTTATTTTTTTTTAACCCCTTGGGCTGTCTGGGAAAGCCTCCACAGAATGAGGGTTTTCAATGCATAAAACAGTTTTATTAAAACGAAGTTATGAACAAAAATGTGTTTAAATCAAAGTCACAGAGCCAAGGTTAGGAACCCTGAACTAGATGGCACCTGGGGTCCTTCCAGCTCTGAGCAGAATTCTGTGTTCCTGGCGGGGAGGCAGTCCAAGTCTTGAGATGGCCCAGCTCCCAGGCTAGGAGTTCAGTGGCTTGCCATCTGAAGGTACCTCCAGATGCTAAACACCTATCTTCTTCCATCACAGAGATGATTCCCTCCGTCCAAGACATTGTCTCTATTTAAGAGGGGTCCAGAAAAATTTGAAACTCAAAATCTTATAAGAAATGGATGTTGAAAACTATCTTTTACATGTCACTGGAAAAAATAAAATACCTTTTTTTAAAAAAAAAGTTGCATTGATACCTCTTGTTATCATATCACAGTCTGTTTTCTGGCTATCCCCCACACCCACTGACCCTTCCACTGGTTAGAAGAACTCTGTACTAACATTTCTTTACTGTTGGACAATGGGATTCCCTTAGCAACCAGCCCCTCTAAGAATCATGTTGGAAAATTCAACTCCCAAAAGGGGGCAAGACAACCAAAAATCCTATGGAGAGAAAGATGTGGCAGTGTGGGGGCCCAGACTTCCAAATCCATTTTTCATTGAATTCAGGCATAAGGGTCAATTGTTCAAACACAGATAAATAAGCCAATAGCACTGGCTTGAGCTCCCATAAAAGATGTGGTTTGGGGGAATGCTGGGGATTCAAATCCAGCTCCTGATCTGTCTTTGCTGTGTGGCCCAGGAAAGTTACAGAACCTCTATAGGCCTTTGCCCTTCTCTGGAAAAGGGGGATGATGACCCCCCAAGCAGCCATCTCCCCAGTCTTGGCATGAGGGCCACACAGCACCCTGTGTGAATAAATGTCAGGTATTATGAGCTCCAGCTATATATGACCAGAATTGGGAAGAGTCAACAGTGGGGGAAAGAGTCACTTTCTGATGAACACTCTTGAGAAAACTGGAGCATAAAATGGTGGAGTAAATGCAGCTACATCTCATATATCATCTATTGTATTCATCTATTTTATTAGTTAATGGAAATTAATTTTTAACTCCCACTCTGTCACTGATTGTGGAACTTTGTACATATCATTTCCCAACTCTGGGTCTCAGTTTCCCTATTGGAGAAATGAGGGACTAGATGACCTTCAAGGTTCTATCCAGCTCTAAATCTGTAATCTGATGAGTTTATTTAAATTACTGGGGGTCAGAGGAGCCTCCAAAGGGAGATTTGGCTGACAACCATTTTGCTGGCTGTGCTGGCACCAATCAGAGGTGGAGAAATCCAGGTCCCTCCAAGTAATCATGCCTGCCCTGGGCAATAACCTGCAGTTTCACCAGCAGGGAATGCTCCTTTTGTCCCCAGAAAAACCCAATGGCAGCTATGGCTGATAGAACATCATTGATGACTCTGGTCCCTCGGTGCTTTGTTTCCTCCAGTTATATAATATTTATGGTGCTCTGCCCCCCTTGCCAATCACCACATGCACATACCATTCAAATGGGACAGGGGATGAAGAGGTAGGTGCTTTTTGGTGGTTTCTCAAGTAAGTGAACATGGTGGGAATCCCTTGTGATTCTGAGGATTCAGACTTTAGGGCTGGAAAGGACCTTAGTGACCAGAGCCTAACCCTCTCATTTTACAGAGAAAACTGGGACCCAGAGAGGGGAAGGGACTTGGGTCAAGGTCACAGACCTAGTAAGTGGCAGAAATCCAGAGCCTCTAACTTCCAAGTCCTGCTTTGGACTGGAGTCTGACTCTCCCTCAGGCCCCAGCCAGGAGAAGAGATGACTCCCAAGGTGGCTTGGTCCCTGAGGAGGATCCAGTGTGGTCAGAGGAAGCCCAGTGGAGCAAAATCAACGGGACCAGTTTCCAGATCTTTCTGATCGCCCTCCAAGAGGACACACAACCCTAGGCCCCTGAGGAGTCATGACCATGCCCATAGCAATGGCCACACCAGGGATGGTGCACCTCAGCCCAGGGGATTAAGGTGGAATCTGGCACCCTGTGCTCAGCAGGGAAGTAAGGAAATGACTGGAGAAGGCCCCCGCAGCGGGAGAACCCTCAGGCCTCTCAGAGTTCTAGGCTCCCACTATTTTGGTACAGAATCAGTTATAGAACACGGAATGCCAGTATTGCTGGGGAGATCTTGAAGGCTAAGGAGCTGCCACTGACCCCACCCTCCAGCACAGAGAGGAGGAAGAGGAGGGGAAAGTGTCAACCATGAAGGAGCCAAGCAAGTTTTCCTTCTCTAAACTCCTAGGTCCCAGGGTTGGAGCTCCTCTACCTCCCTCCCCACTGCCCAAAGGCCCCTCTACCCTTGTCACCTCATGAGCTACCAATTGTTCCCATAAATAAGATTTTAAAGTTATCCTACTGCCAGGGATTTATCTACCCAATGAGGTGGATTAGAGTGGATTTCCCAGTAGAAAACCACATTTTCAGTTCCCAACATGTAGCACTAGACACACGGTGGGGACTTGGCAGCTCCTTCCTTACTGCAATAATATTAGCTGTTTGAAAGTCAGTTACCTGAGGGATTATGGGGGAAGCAGGAAATCTCAAAACCAGAAAGCAGAACAGGGGGTGGGGATAGGTAAGGGAAGAACTTTGAGGAGGCCAGCGAAGAGCTGTCTGTCCCAAAGAGGGATGGGATGGTGCTGCAGAGAGGGGGACCCCTCATTAGAAGGCTTCAAGCGAAGTCTGAATGCCCATTGGATGGCTCTGATTCCTTGAGGACTTCTTCGTAGGTGGGAGTGAAGCTGAATGGACACCGAGGTCCCCGCCAGCTGGGAAATGTTGGGATTTCCGCAAAGCACTTGGCCGCCTACATTACCTCATTCATGAATCACAACAGCTCAGTGAGGTAGGTGGCATAATATCCCTGTCATCGCTGTCATTTTACATACGAAAAGGTAGGGGACTCAGCCAGGGTCATACAGCTAACAAGTAGCAGAATCAGCATTCAAAGCCCAGGCTTCCTTTGTGTAAATGATCCCCATTCCCGCCCCCCCACCTCGTCCTTTTCTTGTACAATTGTTCTTGCTCTATTTCTACCTCATCCCCTGGCCTTCTCTCATGTTGCGTCCATCCATGACTAATATATATCCCATTGAGAGCTCTCTTAATTACCCCAGCACCAGTGGTGTCCTTCTCCTGGGCCTTTGACCCTGGCGTCCTCTTAAGATCCATCCCAACCTTTCATCTTCGGTCTTATCTACTTGGCCCCCACAAAATCTCTCAATTTTCCCCAGCAGGAACCCCCAGGACTGGCACCAACCTCCTCCTGGGGCTTTCCAGTTCGGCTGTTCTCTGGTTCCCTCCATCACCATTAACTCTTCCTTAATGCCTCCACCAGAATCATCCCCCTCCTGCGCGGCCTGGTCATGTGACTCATCTGCCTGAATGTCAACACCCTGGATCAAAGTTGGGCAAGATGCCAGTTAAGTGTCCACATGTAGTTTGCATGATGTTAGAGAGAAGTGGCATGGAGTAGGGGAGGAAAGGGGACACTTCCTGGAGGACACTGTATTGGAGTTCAGCTTCAAGGATGGGTGACAAAGAGAGGGAAGGAGGGCATCCCAGGCCCATAGTATGAGCAAAGGGACCAAGGAGGGAAAGCACAGGCAGTATTTGGAGGGGCAGAGAACAGCCCAGGTGGTCTGGAGCCTGCTGTGCATGGAGGGAAAGGCCAGAGCACTGGAAATGAAGGACCTTGAATGGCAGGCAGAGAAGTTAGAACACACAACCAACAGTCACTTGTGTCTTTGTCTATGTGACCCCTGCAGAGGCTCTAGGAAATAATCATGGGCCCTCCATGGCTCTCTAGACACATCAACTTACCATCACCATGCCACCAAGGCCTTGGATGACAAGCCACCCATCACCAGGTCTGTCCTCACACCCCTAGTTCCAACTCGGCATCATGACAAGAACAGATGGCGTGGAGCCCCTGCTCACAGGTTCTGCTACTTGGCAAGTTGCTACGCCTCCTTGGACCTTGGTTTCCTCATCTGTCCCTTCCAACTCTAAATTCTCTAACTTTACCTCCTGTGTGAAGTGAGGTGGATCATCTAACCTCTCAGGGCTGCCTCATTTTCCTTCTCTGTGAAATGACCCTGAAGTCCCTTCCAGCTCTAGAACTCCGACTCTGTGGCCCTGCCAGGGCCCACAGTCTGCTACCAGAGGCTGGAAAAGCCCAGGGCCACTTCCTTTCTGATGAGGCAGCCCAGGCACTATGCTCTTAGATGTTCTGTATACAGCAGGCGTTTAACAACTACAATTGGTTAGAGAGAGGGGATTGCCCTGGTTGTAGGCTATACTTTTTTTTTTCCTTTGGGGTTATTTCCTTGGGAGTAAATTTCCCAAACTGAGCCAGTAGAAGATAGGGGTGGGGTGGGGGGGCGGGGTTTGGTGCCTGTCCAACTTGAGTCACTTCTTAGCTCTGACTTAGACAAGTCACTTCCTTCTACTTCATCTGTAAAATGCGGTTCATAATACTTGTATCCCCTCCCTTCACAAGATTGCTGGGAGGTTCAAATGAGAGGGATGACATTTGGCACTTTGGAACATCTCAGGCAGCAAGCACTGCCCACTATATTCCAAACACTGTGCCAGAGCACTAAAACAAAGAGAGACCCAGGAAGCAGCGTCTGCTCTCAGGGAGCAGTCTGGCCTGCCCCTGCCCACAACTGGTCTCTCTCAATGCTGCCTTGTATCATTAGCTTCTGGTTTTGTTTCCGTAGGACTTAGGATCATAGGCCCACCACTGATCCCCTGAAAGGGATCTTGGAGGTCATTCAGTTCAGTCCCATCATTGTAGAGAGGAGGAAACTGAGGCACCAAGAGGAGGGCTCTTGAGCCCAGTCTCCCAAGTAGAAGTGGCTCCAAGCCCAGCCCTCTCACAGGCCTGCCTACCCCCATCTCCCCTGCTCCCAATAGTCCTTTGAGAGAGGGCAAGAGCAAAGGACTTGGAGCTAAGTTCTCTCTGCCTCTTCCTAGCTGTGCTCATAGGCCAGGCACTGCCCTCTCTGAGCCTGGGAGGGGTTTAGATGAGGCGATCTGTTATCCCCTCCAGCTCAAAGAATCTATGAAAGGATTTAGATTTTCAAGCACTATGTAAATGAGTCAGAATCAAGATAATACCAAGGCTTCCTCCTCTCTTTTGACACCTAGTACTATGGAACATAGGATTAGAGATGGAGGGGACCTGAGAAGTTTAACCCCTCTTTCTCCCACTACCATTTTACAGATGTGGAAACTGAGGCCCAGAAAAGTAAGTGACTTGTCCAAGATTACACAGGCAGTAAGTGATAGAGGTGATATTTGACCCCAGGTCCTCCAGATCTGGGGGACTCTGTCCAATGCTCCACTAACAGAGTCAGTGTCCCAGATAACTGTATGTGACCACCTTGTACTGTGAGTCTGGCACCAGCACTGGAGAAAGGAGTGTGGTTCTCACAGAGGAGACTTAGACAACTCAGTCTGTATGTTGGAGGAGAGGTGACAAGGAGGCCTAGGGCTGGCTATTGCTCAATGCAGGAAGCTTGCTAGACTTCCTAAAGGGAAAAGCATCTGGGGAGCTGCCAGGATCAACGCCCAAAACCAGGTTGGGAAGCAAACAGGCGGACAATGCACTTTAGTATGAGAATAGGAGAGGGGAGAGGGTGGGCCATGCTGCTGTACAGTCCAGGCAGAGAGATGAAAAGAGAAGTGGGGTCAAGTATCCTCTCCCCTCAAAGGGGACTATGTCCTTAGAGGTGAGCCAGAGGCATCTGTGCTAAACTGCAAGTGCCCAAGTGCCAGGCAGGATTCCCAATATTTGGGTGGAGTTGAGGGACCATCAGAGAATGAACCAAGCGTTCCAACCAATGTGAGTGCCAATCAGTGTCAGTCAATGACTCCCTGAATGGGGTATGCTGCAAGGAGAGAGGGCCCTTTTCTGGGCTATGAAAACCTAACAGGTACTTTCAGGGATCCCTTTTAAGTTTAAAAGTACAAGCCAGGGACTGGGGCTAGCAACTTCACCAAATCCTAAACATTTGGAGCAGAAGGGATCTTAGGGTCATCTGGCCCACTATTCCTCAACTGACAGAGAGGGGAAGACCCAAACTGATTGTCCCCCAGTAAGGTAACAGAAACAGCAGCCAGTCTCCAAGCTCCCAACCACAGTGGCTCTCTGTCCTCCAGGCCTGGGTGGAAATAGAGTAAGGTTCCTTGTGGAAGGGGGCTAGACCCCTATGAGCTCTCCTAATGGGCTTCTTCTCTTTCTATCCTCAGGTCTGTCCTATTATTCCTTCCCATGGCCAGGTTGGGCCTCAGAAGTTTTGGGTGACAGTGAGTTAGTGAAGGGATAGCCAGTTGACTGGTTTCTTGGAGGGATGGATAGAGCCTGTGGGCTACTGAAGGAAGCAGAGCCTGGAGAATGGGCATCTTCCTGGGCTTTCTGTTGCCAGTGGAGGGAGGTTCTGCATCCTGTTGGGTCCTAGGGCTGGTGAGGGAGGCATTGGACCACAGCCAGAGTGACACTACATCCACCAGCTATGGGGGGTGTGGGGGGAGCGGGTACCTTAGACGCTCAACGAGGAGTTGTCCCTACTAATCTGGTCCTTTGTGAGTGATGCTGAGCTGCACATAGAGGGATTAGCCCTACAAAGACCTCTCTGGTACCTAGTATGGGGAGACCCTGAGGAGCATAGCAGAGGATCCTCCCAAGGGAGGTGGGAGGAGAGGTTTCCTGAGCTGCAGAAGAAAGGGTTCTCCCTACAAATACGGGAACCATGAGCAGCACAGCAGGGAGGCTATAAAGGGAGCCCTGATCCATTGTGTGTGGTACCTGACTAGTGCTGAAAGGAGTCCTCCTTACAAAGGAAGCTCTGGTCCAGAGTTGGGGAGGGGGGGTCCCTTAGCAGCAGGGCAGGGGTTCTCCCTACTAAGTGGTCTAGTCCACAGCTGGTGGGGAGGGTGCCTGAGCTGCACAGTAAGGGAGTCCTGTCTATTAAACTAGGTCTAACACAGAACTTGGGGTTCCTGAGCAGCATAGCAGAGGGAAATCCTTGTGAAGACAGTTCTGGCTCACTGTGTGTGGTTCCTGAGAAGCACTGAAGGGAGTCCTTCCTACTAAAGTAGCTCTGTTCCTTCCTATGGGGTTCCTAAGTAGCACAGCAGGGGGGTTCTCTGTACTAAGTGAGTACTAATCCACAGGATGTGAGGGAATATACCCTGAAGCAGGAAGTACTTATGAACACAGCTCTGGTCCCTGTCATGGGGTTCCTGGATAGCACAGCAGGGAGTTATCTGTATTAAGCTGGTTCTAATCTAGGATCAGGATTGTCTGAGCTGTGCAGCAAGGGGGTTCTCCCCACTAACATAGCCCTAATCTACACTAGGGGAGGTCCTCCCAAGGAAGAAAGCATTGGGCAACAGTGGGCTGCACAGCTGGGAATCCTCCATACTAAGGCAGTTCTCATCAACAGTTGGAGGTTCCAGAGCAACACAGCCAGACATCATGCCTACTAGTCATGTGTATTCCTCCCTAAAAATACATTCGCTGGAACTAGTGGAGGATTCTACGCACTATCCTAGTGAGTAGAACCTCAGGGAGTCCTCCACACTAAGACAAGCTAATCCGTAATGGGGCGGGGGGGGGTGTCCTTGAGCAGCACAGAGGGGGTTCTCCCTAATAACCTAGCTCTAATCGACAGTGGGAAAGGGAGACGTTTTCTAAACTGCAAAGTTTGGCGGTGGTCCCCCTCCTAAAGTAGCTCTAATCCATTGGGGGGGCGGAGAATTTCCTGAAGTACACACCAGGGGGTTCTCCCTATGAACATATGCCTAATCCACAGTGGTGGGGGGGGAGCCCCGAGCAGCACAGCAGGGAGTCCGTTGTATGAAGGCAGCTCTGGACCATTGTGAAGGATTCCTGAGCAGCGCTGAAGGGAGTCTTCCCTACAAAGACAACTCTGGCCTAGAGTTGGAGGTAGGGTCCCTGAGCAACACAGTGGGGAGTCTGTATGAAGGCAGCTCTGAACCATTGAGAAGGATTCCTGAGCAGCGCTGAAGGGAGTTCTCGCTACAAAGACAGCTCTGGGCCATAGCTGGGGAAGATTCTGAATAACACAGCAGGGGGTCCTCGCAAGGGAAAAGGCATAGGGCAACAGGGGCTACACGCTAAATCCTTCACACTAAAGCAGTTCTTATCCACAATTGGGGATTCCAGAGCGACACAACTGGATGTCCCGCCTACAGAGTCATACATCCTTCTTCCCGAGGGAGACAACAGCAGATGTTCCCAAGGGAGACAGTTCTGGTTCATGGGGGGAGGGGAAGAGGTTCCCGAAGCTGCACACAGGGAGTCCTACATACTGACAGCTCCCATCCAAAAAGGAGGTCCCAGAGCAACACAATGGGGAGTTCCACCTGCAGAATCAGGCATACTTCTTCCTAAAAATCCATCCACTGGTCATAGTGGGAGGTACCCCATGAGAACAGCAGGGAGTCTTCCCCAGGAAGACCTCTGTGTTCCACAGTGGGGTGAGGCGTAGGGGTTGCAGAGCGGGGTGTTATCCTTAGGACTCCTGCTCTGGTCCACAGTAGGGGGTGCTGCAGCAGCACAGGAAGGTGTCCTCCATGAGAATACTGCTTTTAGCCAAAAGAGGGTCAACCGAGCAGCACAGGATGGGGGGGTTACCCCTAAGAAAATATGAAGGGAGTCCTCCCTCAGCAGATAACCTCTGGTCATAATGGAAGATTCCTGCTCAGCACTGCTCAGAGTTTTGGGGTGGGGGTGGGGGGTGGGGCTAAGGGGTGTGCCCTGAGTTTCCCCCCAAGGGGGTGCACAATTTCCCTCCTAAGACAGCTCCTGATCATCGTGAGTAATCACTGAAAAACAGAAAAGTGTCCACTCAACAGTCAGGCCAAGGCCATAGTAAGGGTTACTTCAGCAGCACATATGGGAGTCTCCCTTATGCAGACAGCATCTGACAAGATGGGGGTCCCTGAGTATCCCAGCAAAGATTCTCCACTCAGCATATAGTCCCTGGCCATAGTTGGGGGTCACTGAACAGAACTAAAGTAGCTTATAGCCTCTCCCTGAACTTAGGGCCCCGTAGCAGCTCTACGGGGAGTCTCCCCACAGCAGCACTGTAGGGACCCCCAACACACGCAGCTGAAAGCTATTCATTGGAGTTAGGGTCCCTGAGCAACACAGAAAAAGTTCCCTTATGTCTAAAATGGAGGGCCCTGAGGGACACATGGTGAAGTCCCCAAACAGCCAAATAAGGTACAACAAACAGCATGTTGGGGTGCCCAGTGAGCATGCGACCCACAGTTGAAGTCCTGAGTAGCCCCCTAGGGAACCTTGGCAGCTTCAACCCTTAGCCAAAGTGGGGTCTTCTGATACCTCAGGAGGATGTCCCCCGTACACAGTTTACAGCCCCTGACCAAAGTGAGCTCTCTGGGTAGCACCGGAGGAAATGGCCTCCAGATTCCAGTCCTTCACATAGGTTGGGTGCCCTCAGCACATCGGGGGTCTCCCCATAGCTTACAATCCCAGGTCACAGCGCGGGGGAGGCACTGAGTGTCACAGCAGGGAAGCCCAAAGCTTCCACTCCTTGGCCAAAATGAGGGACTATGAACATCACAGCAGCGAGTTCCCCTCACACACCCTAAAGCTATTGGCTAAAGTAGGAGGATGTGAACATCACAGTGGGCGTGCCCCCATAGTTTACAATCCCAGATCAAAGCAGGGACCCCCAACAGGGATCACAATCCTTCAGAGAGATGGGATGCCTTGAGTAGCCCAGTGGGGAGCACCCTGAACACAGCTTTTAGTCTGACTGAATGTAGAGGCAACGAGCAGTCCAGCAGGATTCCCCCTAATCACACACACACACACACACACACACACACACACACACACACACACACACACGGAGCTTATGGCTGTTGACTAAAGTTAGAGTCTCTCAGTAGCACAGCAAGGGAGCCCCTCATAGCTTTTAATATCTGGCCAAAATGAGGATCCTAAGCTGCACAGGGAGAGTTCCACACACACCCGACTGAACCTGACCCAAGCTTACACAGCTGGCCCAATCCTGGCCCCCTACCCCCAGCAGCACAGCAAGGAACCTGCCTTCAGTTTACAACGCTTGGCCAAAGAGGGGTCCCTGGCAGCCCAGAGGGGAATCCCAGCAGTTTGCAAGCCCTGGCCATATCGTAGTGCAACACAGCAGGAAATTCCACGCAAAGTTTACAATCCCTGGTCACCATACTGAAGTGGGAATCCCATGTCATTATATAACCCCTGGTAAAGGTTGGAGATGACGAGCAGAGATCCTCCCCCACCTTGAAACCCTCTGCTCAGAATTGGCCGTTTTGAGAGGGGAGCAGGTAGTCTCGGTGTCATAAGTGTCTACATGAGGTGGGTAATGGCCTTTGGCCCTCAGGACCTTTCCACCTGTTATGAAGCCCTGGTAGGCTCAGGCCAGTGGGCAGGGTGGGAGGAGGGATGGGGAGGGGTCCCAGTCTCTCTTCTTGTTCTCCAACTCCTTACCCCTCAGTGTCTTAATCTGCAAAATGGCGGTAACAACACTAGTACCCAGAGGTTGTGAAGAAACTATTTGGCAAGTTTTAAAGTACTCTATTGGGGCATTTGAGTGTCTCAGTGGATAAAGTGTGGGGCCTGAAGTCAGAAAAACCTGGGTTAAAATCCAGGCTCAGACAGCCTGGGTGTCCCTGGGCAAGTCCTTTCACCCTGTTTGCCTCAGCTTCCCTATCTGTCAAATGAGTTGGAGAAGAAAATGGTAAACCACTCTAGTGTCTCTACTAAGGAAACCCCAAATGGAGTCCTGGAGCACTGGATGCCACTGAGTGCTCTGGGAATGTGAGCTGATTTATCGTTATTGTGAGAGTTTAGGGGAGAAAGGGTTCCTGACTGGGGGGATCAGAGAAAGGGTCCTGGAGGCTGAACGATAGTTTCCAGCTACCTTCCATTAAGGGGCCCTTCGGGGAGGGCACCTCAGGGCAGGGTTAGTGAGAGCAAATGATTAGTGAATCTTTAAACCTAATTGAAACTGGAGAGGTCTCCAGGGGCAATGCCCCAGGGCTCTGGGTTTAGCTGCTTCAAACCCTTTTATCAGCGACTGGGGTAAAAGTGTAGACTGCCAGTTCATTACATTTGTGGATGACACCAAGCCGAGAGGATGACAGAGTCAGGAACCCAAGAGATCTTGACAGGATGAGTGGAATACAAATGGGATGAGCAAGGATCAAGTGGTTTCCAGAGTATACAGTAACAGCTGAGAAAGTGAATGCCAACATGGGGCATGTCCGATGTCGCAGACTCAGGAAGAGAAGACAGATGGTCCGACCAACTGGCCCCTTCTCTTTGGCCTGCTCAGATTCCAGATGAATAGTGAGTACAATGGTATGTGTGTGTGTGTGTGTGTCATGTTTAAGGAGCTAAAATAGTGAAGGGCTTAGACATCATGCCATTTGAGGGTTCTGGGAAATAAGAAGATGGAATGTTTGGTCTAGAAAAGAAAAGTGTATGTGTGTGTGGGGGGGCGTTCAATTATTTGAGAATCTCTTAAGTAGGCAGCAGTGGGTAGAGTGCCAAACCTAGAGTTAAGAAGACCTGAGCTCAAATCCAGCCTCAGACACTTACTAGCTGTGTGATCTTGGGTAAGTCACTAAACCTTGTTTGCCTCAGTTTCCTCATTTGTAAAATGAGCTGGAAAAGAAAATGGCAAGCCCTTCAGTATCTCTTCTGGTTGTTGTCCTTTTTCTTCGAAGAGGGCCAAAATGACATCACCACGATAAAGTGTAGTTTGAGCATGCGCGACTGTGGCTGATCAGACCAATACGACCTCAGAATGCTCTACCACAGGTTGGGCACAGATAGTCCATGTGAATATTTGGGGTGGATATCCCAAATTTGAGCATCCTGTGTTTACTTTGTGCTGTCTCAATTCTGCTTTGCTCACAGAGCACAGCACCTTTTCAGATGTGGGCATGTCATGCTGAGTGGTCCTGGTCCAGTGCCTCCCATGTTGCACAGTCAAATCCAAAGTTCTTGAGAGACCTTGAGAGTGTCCTTGTATCATTTCTTGTGGCAACCATGTGATCGCCTGCCCTGTGCAAATTTTCCATAAAATAGTCTTTTTGGCAAGGGTACATTTGGCATTCGAACAACGTGGCCAGCCCATTGGAGTTGTGCTCTCTGAAGCATAGTTTGAATACTTGGCAGTTCAGCTCGAGCCAGGACTTCAGTGTCTGGTACCTTAGTATCTCTGCTAAGAAAACCCCAAACAAGGCCACGGAGAGTTGGATATAACTGAAATGACTGAACAAGTGGAAGAGAGATTAGACTTGGTTCTACTCTAGTCCCTAAAGAAGGGGTCAGGAGGCAAATTTGGGCTTGAGGTAATAACAATTGCCCTCAGTTTACCTCAGGTTGATAAGGAGCTTAACATGTTTTCTCATTTGATCCTCAGAACAGCCCTCTGAAATAGCTGCTATTCTTATCATGCCCATTTTACAGATGAGGAAATTGAGGCAGAGGTTAAATTACTTGCCCAGGGTCACACAGTTAGGAAGTGCCTGGTACAGGATTCGTGCTTCAGTCCATTTTAATTCTAGCACTCAATCCCTGGACCATCTAGCTGCTTAATAAAGAAATTATTACCAATGAGAGCAGTCCCAAAAGGAAGCAAAGGATGCCTAAATTTACCCTCTTGTTGCAGGGAGGTGGGAGTTAGGGAAGAGAATAAGCATTTATTAAGCACTTACTGTGTGCCAGATCTCATGCTAAGTGGTTCTGTTTGTTTGATATCTCATTTGATTCTCACAACAACCCTTGGAGTTAGGTAGGTGCTATTACTGGATCCACTTTACAGATAAGGAAACTGAGGTAGACAGAAGTTAAGAGACTTGCCCAGAGTCACACATCTAGGAACTGTCTAGGATTGAATTTGAACTCGGAACTCCAGGTTCAGTACTCTCACTACTGTGCCACTGACAGAGGTGGGACCAGATGTCCTCTGCCATCCCTTCCATCAAGGAGATGCTACATATGGTTCATCAACTTGATGCCCAAAGGTAAGTGAGTCAGTAGTAGACCTGGAGAACCCAGGCCTCCAATTTGTGTTCCTGAGTGGAGCTGTCAGGATAGACACTGCGGAGACAGCAGGGCTGCCCTATGTAACATGTGAGTGTGTATGTGTTGGGAAACGATGCTGCCACCAGGCAGGTCCCTTTGCGACTGAGAAGTGAGAGGCAGCCATTAAGGTACTGTTTAAGGACTTTGAAAGAACAGGGTTTCAGCAGAAGTGGCGGATGCAAGGCTGGAGTCAGTAGGGAAGATTTGGAGGTATTTGGGTCAAGTGGTGGCATCATCCTAGGAAGCAGTGGAGACCTGGAGTCCAGTCCTTGCTTGGCTGTTGACTAGCTAGTCAGAGATGCTGCCTTATCTGTAGTGATGGAACAATAATTCCTATAGTGCTTTCTTGACTAGGTTTTAAGGCTGCAGTGAGGGTGGGATCTCTCCATAGTACCAGGTCTCAACAACTTTTTCCAGAAGCTTAGCAGTGAGGAGAGGCGGTACAGCAACACAGCCCACAGGAAGGATCAGGATCAGGTGATTCTGCCAAATGGGGCAAAAAGACTGGGTTGATTTAAGCGGGAGGATCCTCCTTTCTTAGAGAAGCTTTAAACCTACCACAAGAGGAAAGCAACTGGACGGTGAATTTAGAGGATGGACAGTTGAATTCTTGAGAGTAGAAAGTGGGAAGATGATGTGATTCTTAAAATCTCCCTCCCCCTTTTACTTCCCTTTCGAACCAAGGGCCATTTCCTTTCTCCCACTGGGAGGGGATAGAATTCATCACCCTCAGGGTTTCAGAGAAGCCTCTCCCCGCCAAGGCAGGCCCTCAGGCGGCAGTCAGGAGCACCCTGGACCTTGCCTCCCCAGACGTGGGTCAAGGTCCCTCCCCCCCCTCCCAGCCTGTACACACACACTCACAAAATCAGTGAGGAAGTGGAGGAGACTTTGTAAGTCAAGTAACTTGAAAAAATTGTTTAAATTGGTCTATGATTTCTCTGACCCTGTAGGCCTACGCCCTAGGGATCTTGATAGAAACCAAAACTCCCGAGCCTCCCCAGAGGTCTTAGAGCTGAATTAGCACTCTGCTTTGCGCCTTCTTCCTTGTGCTCAGCCTCTCTCACAGGCTGAGGCCTTAAGGAGATTAACCAGTTCTTTTCTGTGTGGAAAAGGCCCCTCACCAAAGTCATAAAACAAAACGAATTGCCCAGAAACCTTTGCTCATGGGAGTAAGGATCTAAGGAATACAGTTAGGGTTTAGGGGTTAACTGTGCTGAAACCCATCAATGGGACTGGGAATTCACTTTAGGGTTACCAAAGTCAAAAGTTAAAACAACAACCAAATCCCCACCCCCGCTGAACCCCAAACTAGGTTCCCTACCCCGACCCCTGCCGCACACTTGCTGTGCGTGGAAAGGGCTATGTGCAAACTAGCATAAGCACCAAGAAACGCTAGAGACGGACTGCAATTGAAGCGTCGTTATTCGCCAGTCCTCTTGCCTCCTTGACTTGCTTTTCTGGGAGCCTGGTGACTATTCCACCTTGGTTCTTATCGATGATCATTTCTGTATGCGGTCCCGGGAGCCTGGAGGTAGAGGAAAGTTAAGGAAGTGGGAGGCTGGAGGGGTATTGGGAAGAGAAACAGGCTAGGGCTAGAGAAAGAAACTGTGAATGTGACTGAAGATGGGAGAAACCTAAGTGGGGGTGAGGGAAGAGCCACTCAGGAGGTCCTCAGCTGAGAGCTGGAAGCTTGGACAAAGTCACCTTGGAAAGACAGATGGCTGCCAAGTAATGGGAGCAGAGGGAAGGTCTGCATGGGTCTCCCCCTTCTCTAGGCGGAGGAGTCTGGGGAACTGGAAGAGAAAAGGAGCGTTAGGACAAAGCTGGGTTTCAGAGGGTGCCTGAGGGTAAAAGGGATGGAGTGACCAGGACCGGAGGGTTCCAGAGAGCCGAGATTAGAAAGAGCCAAGCGTCCAGGGCAGGCGGGGTGGGGGAGGTGGAAGGTGGAGGGCAGCCCAGCCAGGTTCTAGTGCTAATCTTTCTAGAGATGAATACAATAAAGGAATTGGAATTGTTGTCTAGTAAAGAAGGGATTAGATTTTTCTTTCAAGCCAGAGAGCCCTACTGTGACCAATGGCAAAATGTTAAAGAGGCCAAGGGCATTTTCAATACAACTGCTTAAGAAAGCCTAGCGGACTTATCCTGGCTCTTGCCATTTATAACCTGTGTGACACTGGGCAAGTCCCTTTTGGATCTCAGTTTCCTCATCACTTCAAATGAGAGACTCTGACAAGATGTCTTCTAAGATTTCCTTCCTCCGTTCTAGCTCTCCTAGTTGGCTAGGTAGGCTTGAAGTCCCTCAAACAGCAGAGGTGGATGGTTTAAGGGATCCGAGGAGATGATTGGTGATGGGGGAGAGGGCAAAGAAGAATTTTGAGACTGCTTGATATTAGCTTCCAGAATAAAGTACATGGCTGATCATGTCACCTGCCTCCCTCCAATAAACTCTAAGGGCTCGCTATTGCCTCCAGGAGCACATACAAAATGCTCCGTTTGACTTTCATACCCTTCATGACCCTTCGTTATAGCCCTCTCCTATATTCCCAGTCTTGTCAAACCTTAATGTCAGACAACTCCCTTCAATCCACTGGCTCTGGTCCCCTGGCTGTCCCATGAACCCTAAATACTCCTGGCTCTGAGAAATTCCTCCTCCCTACCCCCATGCCTGGAAGGCTTTCCCAACTCATCTCTGCCTCCTAGCTTCCCTGACTTCCTGCAAGTTGCAACTCCCTTTTAATTTCAGTGACTTCTTTCTCTAATTATTCCTTATTTATGCTTCATACAGGTTTTCTTTGTATATATGTGTTTACATGTCTTCTTCCCAATTAGATTGTAAACTCCTTGAGGGCAGGGACTGTCTTTTGCTTCTTTTTGTAGCCTGGGAATTTCGCACCCAACTTGACTCAGAATAAATGTTTTTTGATTGGGGTTACAGAGCAGACAGTAATGACAGCGGATCTAGACCAGCTTCCTTTTAATGATAATGACGCTCAGGTCCAGAAAGGGGATGGACTTTGCCTGAGGTCATTAAATTAAAAGTGGAAGAGGCCAGCGTCAAACCCAGGACTTCCGTCTTAAGACCAACAAGTATTCATTACTATATAGAAGTTGATCGGGGTTGTGGCAGAGCAAATGTGTGTGTGTGTGGGGGAGTGGTAGGATGGGGGGCTGGAGTCTGGAGGACCCTCATTCAAATCTAGCTTCAGACTCTTCCTAGTTGGGTGACCGTGGGTAAGATAAACAAACCTCGGTCTGCCTCAGTTTCTTCAACTGTAACATGGGGACAGTAGCAGCCCCCACCTTCCAGGGTGGTTGTGAGGATCAAGATCATATTTGTAAAAAGTGCTTAGCACAGCGCTCAGCACATAGTAGGTGCTACATAAATGCTTATTCCTTCTCTCTCACTAAACATGCAAGGGAGGATGCAAGACCCTGGAGATAGAGACCAGTCCCCTGTCCCCCAGGAGCTGAGATTGAGGCGACTGGAGGGACAGCGGCCGGGACAGCGGACATGTAGTCCGGAGTATGTGAATGCAATAACCTCTTCCCGCTTCAGTTTCCCCATAAACTAAATGGAGAAAAGAACACCTATCTCCCCAGAGTGGTTCAGGATCAGTACTGTAAAACGCTATGCAAATACTAGCCACTGTGATCATTCGACTTGGGGATTATTCCACCCGATACACACATCAGTAAATCTGAGGTGACCTGAGATGATCTGAGGAGACAGAGCACTACACGCAGCTGAGGTAGCTCAGGGAGCCATGAATGGCATTTTCCAGCATTAACAAGACTTCGGAAAGTCCAACGGCCATCATGAGCCTCCCAAGCTCGCTGTGCTTTGGAGATGGTCTTCGAAAAGTCGCTAGGGATGAAAACGTCATCAGCTCGGAGTCTCTCCAGACAAACTTGAGTTTGTCCAACAGACAGCTAGCTAACTGAGCAAGGTCACAGCTTGAAGCTGCAGAACCAGGTTTTCAAGTCAAGCCCCCCCTCAACTTCTGGCCTCAGCTCCTCGTCCCCGGAAAGGGCTGCTCAGACCCCCTGCGGAGCTTCTTCCCAACTGGGCCGAAGGAGTGCACAGACCTCTTCCCCGACAGGCGAGTGCGACCTGTTTATAAAGGCAGGAAGAAGCCGGGAAGACAAAGACGGGCCATGGCCAGAGAAGCACTGGGCAGTGCCACAGGGCTAAGGAGCGAACGAATCCTACAGCTTTCCCAAGCAGAATGCCAGCTGCTGCAAAGGCCTCTGGGCTCGGTCCAGTGGCTCTACCAGATCCCAGAATCCTCGGAAAGAACCGGACCTTTCCTAGAGGACCCTGGGAGCTGGACTAGCTGTAGAAGAGTTTACCTTTCCACTGCATTCTAAGTAGCGAGGAGTCGATGAACTCCTGGGAACCCTAGGACTTAGTAAACAATCTCGGCAACTCCTCCCCGGCTCTCCCACGCCTCCCCCAGCCCTCCCCTCCTGCCTGGCTTACGGGCCGGGCTGTTTTTGCGTTTGTGGGCTGGTGTGTCGGGGGGCGGGCACTGGAGAGGCGGAGACGCTTCGGGCTACTGCTTCGGATCCCTGGCATCTCCCTGACCTACGGACCCGGCTCTCCACCGACAGGCTGCCCCACTCGACCTCTCGCTCGCCAGCCGCTGCCGCCTTGGCCTGGTCATGGGCTTGCCGCCCCCCACCCAGCATTATTTCCGATCGGACAGCAGCGACTCTTCGGCGTGCATGATGGGGGCCTCCGAGGATCCCGAGGTCCCGAGGAGAATGCAGGGGAGGTCTGGGTCTTGCAGCCCGATGTGGCTCGCCACCACGGCTATGGCCATACTGGCGCTGCAGGTGGCCTCCACCACTGGCCTCTTTGTCTATTTCACCATGTCCATTTCCAAGGTGAGCCGGGGCTGGAGCTCGGTTGGGTCGTGGGTGGCCCCCACCTTTCTCCAGAAAACCTAGGCACTGGCGGCAGACAGGTAAGGCGAGGCACGTCTGCTTGCCCCTCGATCTATCCGCTCAGCCTTTGAAGGAGGAGCTCCCCTGGAACAAGGGGCGGGTTAGGAAAAAGCTACGCTGGGAATTGTGCCAGGGGAGGGATCTGTTTTCTTTTCGATCTCGGTGCATTCGTACCTAGTCGGTGCACATACATAAACCCTTAGTTCTGCTAAGGTTACGTCCTTGAGACTTCTTTGCTTTCTGAGAAGTTTGGCCACTACAGCCGTATGGATGGAGTGGGTGGAGGCTAGTCGCCCGGCCACGTTCCGCTTCTCCCGCAAACCTTGGGCTGCCTGGGAAGGGAGAGCTTGCTGGCAGTTTGCGAACTTGCCCTGCTGGCCCTGGGCAGGTCCCTCGCGGCCGTGACCTCCGCGCGCGTTCCTGGCCCGGACTAACGGCGCCTAGCCTCGCTCGTGAGGACCTGGGCGCCGGGACAAAGGGCAGGTTCGTCGGCTGTAAACGAAAACGAAAGCAAAGCCCGCGCGACGAAGGGAGGTGCTCGCTGTGAAAACTGTGGAAAAACAAAAGGTTGAGGAAAAGCGAGGCAGCCGCAGGGTGCTTGCTGGGCAGGAGCGCAGGAACCGGCGCCAGGCGGGCCGGACGGTGGCGAGTCCCCGGATTGGCCAATTCGAAGTGCCTTCTGGCAAAACCTGGACCCCTGTGACCAGAAAGAGTCCACACTTAATATCCTTACCCCCACCTCTGTAGGGTCACCTTTTGACCTTTTTCGAATCCCCGTTCCTACCCCCTCATTTAACCCCCGGGGAAACTTAGGCTCAACTTGATTAGAGGGCTCGCCAAGATTGCATAGATCATGACAGAACCACGATTAGAACCTAAGTCCTTTGACTCCACATCCCGCACTCACTCTCCGCTGCCTGTCTTACTCCCAGTCTCACAGGGTTGCCATATCTCAGAAGAGCTAGGTCAAGCTGAGGAAATGGAAGATGAAGCACTCGTATTTCCGGGGCTGTTTCTGTGCCCCATTTCTTTTCTGGCCAGAGAGCTGCTTACCTCAGTTTATCTGTATGAATAGAATAACCTTTCCAGTTGAGGCACCTCCTGATGCTACCAGCCTGCATACACTTTGGGAACTTCTTACTTATTAATGGGCTTATTGTCCCATAGGTAGAAGCTGGGGGCTTTAGTACCTGGCACTTAACCCAGAGGAAACACCACCAGCTCCTCTTACGAGTACAGGCGTCACAGTCTTCACTACAGTTTTCTTTGCAAAAAAAAAAAAAAAATACTGTGGATCATCCTCCCTCAAGGTCCTCTCACTTAAATCTGTGACCTATTCCCAGCAGGTATCCAGGTCTTCCCACTGCTGGGCTTTCCTCTAGGTTATAAGGGACTTACCTTGTTATTTCCTTTCCCACTGGAAAGGTGTCCTTGGGAGTCCTAGCTTATAACCTGATTTGTCTCTGGACAATTTAAATTTGCAGCGGTCCAGGATGTAAAAGGGGCCTCTTCAGGTGACTATGGTACACTTCCATGGAAGGGGAGCCTCTCTTTGCCGTTCTGGTTGGTGTCATGATGAGCACCTTCCATTGGCAATTTCACTACTGCCACTGAGACTTTGGGGGTCCAGAGAGGCGCTCCCCCTCTTTCCATTTGTCTTGCTCTCCTCTCCCACGGTGGCTGGGTCTGGCAATGCAAATACTGCCTCCTTGCCAGTGCGGCTCCTCTCAGAGCAGTCACCAAGGAAGGACCTGTGTCCCTGCACCATTGGCACTCTGCATTATCTCACTCGTCCCTCGCTGCACTCCAGGTTTGTGAGGCTGGAACACTTGACAGAGCAGAAAGAGGCCAGACCTAGGGAGTTTGGAGACCTGGGTTCTGTTCCACCTCTGCCACTATGGCTGTGGGAATCTGGCCAACTCACTTGACTTCCCCGAGGCTCCCTCCTTTTACCGCTGAGACTAAAGTCCCTTCAGTCCTAACTTTCTACCAGTCTGCAGATAATCTGGCTTGTCTGAGCCAGCCACAAAGCCAGGGCTCAGAGCCAGAGCTTGACTCACAGCTCCAGGATTTTTGCATGGTGGGGAAGGGCTGGCTAGCAAATCCCAGCTGTTTGCCCCATATGGTGACTGAGTTCTTGGGAAATCTTGGAAATAAATTACAGTCTGAGGGAAGGAGGGAGACAGGGAGGGGAGACAGTCCCCTCCCTGTCCCCCACCCCCTAGGCACACACTTTCAGCCTAGTCTGATTGTCTCCATCTGAACTCCCAGCTCCTCCTTACCCTGCACTTGGCTCTGACTGCTCTCCCCGCCCCTACCTGAGTTGCCCCTGCAAGTTTTACCTTTTCCAGAATGGAGCGGGCCCAGGTTCACAGCCAGTGCAAAATCTTAGCTTGCAGTTCCTGACACTTGGTTTGTGGATCAGTTTTTACCTGGGCATGTCAGGACGGGCTTTCTCACCCCACCCTACCCCACCCCACCTCACTCACACCTTGGTTTACTTTTATTTTTAAAAAGATACTGATACTTGGATTTGACCCAGTCAGTAAGCACCTACTATGCTCCAAGCACCGTACTACGTCTGGGGAATTCAGAGAAAGAAAAAAGCTTGGTCCCTCCCCTAGACGAGCTCACCTTCACACACTTAGGGTTACAACTGTGTACATACATAATGTATACAGGGCAGGTGGGATGGAACCTCAGAAGGGACTAGCAGGAAGGGAAATCGGTACAGACTGAGGCCCCTCAACTATGTCCCCCTTAACCAGTCATTGATTCTTTTTATTACAAGGGAGAGTTCAGTTGGGGAGGGGGCAGTACTTCCAGAAATGACAGAATAGCAAGGACACGAATAGAATTTGGTATTTCCAAAATGTTGCTAAGTCAGCTTCCCCAATGACTATCTCTGGCACAGCCTAGGTCCAGGGGACCCAGGGATGCACGGGTCCATCCGGCTCGAGTCAGTGACCACTTCTCCCTTCATCTTAGTCCCTAAAATACTGGAAGCCAAATGGACCTTCTGAATTCTGAGAGTTGTAAGATCAGGAGTTGAATGGCCCCTTGTGGCTCACCGAGTCTGTGAGGATACTTGAGGCCCAGAAAGAAGTAACTTATCCAAGATCACACAGAGCGGAAGCTGGGATTTGGCTTCATGCCCTCTGTCCTCAAACCCAGTACAATTCTGCTATGTCTCCTACTGGGCCACCTCTTCCGTGGGGAGGTGCTCAGTAAATGTTTGGTGATAAGGGATGGTTTGTTAATTTCATAACACTTGTCCCATTTTAGGTTGCAAGTGGGTCTCCCAAGACTAGATGGAACACCTTAAAGGGGGACCTGGAATTGAAACCCAGCCCCTTTCCAAACTCCAAATCCAGGCCTTTTGCCTTCACACCAAAGAGTGTTTGTCTCTATCTCTATCTCTGTCTCTGTCTCTCTCTCTCTCTCTCTCTCTCTCTCTCTCTCTCTCTCTCTCTCTCTCTCTCTCTCCATTCTATCTTCCAGACTTTTGGCTGTCTCACTAGTCCAAGAAGGATGACATCTTCTTGACATCAGGGAATCTTTCTTGTTCTTGGGGCATGTGCAAATACAGCTGACTGACTCTGTGAGAGTCCTTGGCCCTCCAGAAGAAGACAGGCCGAAGGAGAACATAACTAGTCATTCCACTGGCATTTGGGGAGCCCTGCCTGACTGCTAGACCTGGGGCTCAGAGTGGGTGAGGGGTCAGGGAGGGGGTCAGGGAAGTACAAGATCCCCCTGGTCCTAGCCAGTTCGAGGCCCAGCACAGTCTCCCAGACTGAGCTACCCTCAGGGAAAAATCTGACTGGCTTCTGGTTCTTCAGTTGAATTTCTGAGTTGAGGCACTCCCTCCCTATCCCTTTGGACTCCAGGATCAGGGACTTGGGAACACAAGACTAGGCTGATCCTGCTGTCCTGCCTTGGGACAGTCTGGCAGGCTTGGGCCGTTCTCAGACAATGGATTCTGTCCACTAGAGCGAGCCTAGATATACCCAAAGCACCTTGGGAGCAAAGGAACTGTTAGCAGAGCTCTGAGCTCTAACCCACTAGCTCTGTCAGGGAGTTGGCACAGGAGTGGTGTTGGGGACAGTGTTTCGGAGGCAGGTAGGGTGATGTGGCAGAAGGTGCCTTTGATTTGGACTTGGGAAACCTGGGTTTTGATCCCACCTCTGTCACTTAATCTACAGGGCCCTTCCCCTCTCTGGGGCTCAGTTTCCCCATCTGGAAAAGGAATGGATATTGTGTTGGGCAAGATGATCCTGTAAATTTTTTCTAGGTGTATGTATGTCTTCCACAGTTCCATTTTTTGAAGGTTGACCAGAGGTTCAGGGAATCCTTGTAGAGTGGGGGAAAGTATATAGTATGTCAGGAAAGGTAGTACTAGCAGGGGGACCCTGGACAGGAAACTAACTCTGGGATGCAGTTATTTCATTTGTCAAATGGGGGAAGTAATAACCCAGAGTGTCTCAGAATTCTTTGTGTATGTCATCAGTGGTCATTTGGTGGAGGAGGAAACATCTGCCTGGGAGAATGACCCCCATGATCTCTGGAGGCCAATTCAGTTCTAAAATCTCTGTTCCCCCACTATGTCCCGCTGACTGCCTCTTAAGTCCCTAGGAGGTCTCAGCTGAGGAAGGCCAGGCCCTGGCCAGTGTTATGGAGCACTGAGTTATGGTGACTGGAATTGGCACAGAAGAGGTGGCCCTCTGACCCTGAACTGGGGTCACAGCCGGGAACTAGGCTAGGCTTCTGGGCAAGGGAAGGGCTCCTGCCAGCTTGATAATGGCATTTCTTCAACATGTTTTCATGTGTTGCTCCAACCCTCAGTCAGAGTGGATGTCATGTCTTTAAAAGACTTTAAAAGTCATGTCTTTTAAGATGTTTGATTGCTGCCTCTTGTTTTACTGGCGGTGTCGTCACTGGATCTATCCTCTGCCACCTTGAGAATGAATCCTCTCTGAACCAGGAAAAACATTTCAGCCCAATCACCGCAGAGTAATGCCAGCTTGTGCCATCGTATGTTTTCTGGGCCCATGATTAGGGTTCCAGCTACTCCCCTTTTGTCTTCCTTCCCATTGCTGGAGGCATCCCGGCCAGCTGGGCATCCATCCACCACTTAAGTGCTAGAGCTGAGGCACAGCTAGCTGGTAGTTGGAAGTCCAGGACGGGGAATATTAGAGACCCATCTAACTAAAAGAATGTCAGAGAGAAGGTATCCAAGGGAGAGCACAATGAAGAGAGGCTGCAGGAGGGCCATAAGCCAGCCATCGAGAGCTTACTTTGGGCTTTGAGACCTCACAAGACCCTGTGAGATGCCAATGAACTATTTTTCACCTAGGGTAGCTGGATGGCATAGTGGCTAGAGAGTTCCTAGCCTCAGGAAGATCTAAGTTCAAATGTGACCCCAGACACTTACTTGCTAAGAAGACCCCAAAGAGTCAGACACAACTGAAAAACACCAACAGGGAAATTGAGGCTCGGAGAACAGGGTCCAGTTGCAGCTTCTCAGAGTCAGAGGAGGATTGGCCTCCAGGTCCTATCCTTTCCACTAAGGCTCATTACCTCTAAACATAACCCAAAATAAAGAAGCTAATAAGGAATGTTCTAGTGTTCTCAGGCTGAAATGTCTTCAGTTCCTTCGACTGAAATCCTAAGCTGCACCTTTTAGGTTATCCTCATTAGTCTCAAGAGGCTTCCTGTTTTCTCATGTCCATTTCTTTGGGCGTAAACTCTCTCCAGTGGATTGGATGCTTCCAGCTGGGAGAGCAGGCAGGGCCTGTGCCGAGGTGTCCAGGGCAGTTTACCAACTTGAAAAGGCTGTTTGAGAGACTGTGATCCTGAAATGAGGTAGTGAAGGAGAAGCCGTTTGCAAACCTTCAGGTCTTGGTGGATTTGCCAGCCATCTGGCTGCCACCGCTGATGTTCCACAGACCTTGTCTCTGCTTCCCAGATAAGCCTCCCGGTCTTCTGCCATGGCTCAGTGCTGTCTGTGATGGGTACTCCCAAGTTGTTGCTTTATTTGATGCATGGTTTGGGGTTTTTGTTCGTTTGGTTATTTATTTGTTTGTACCCCAGGTCAGGGCCTGATGCTGTGATGCTTTTGTTGATAGGGTGTAAGGGCACTAGGATAGCACTGCTGGGGGAAGAGTCAAGGCCAATGGAGATCAGCCTCCCCCTAGGTGGCACCTATTAGGGACAATGGCCTGAACTGAGAAAGCTTGAAAGCAGCCCAGGAGAGGACAGAGTCTGTATCTCTGGTCCAGGGAACAGAAAGGGAAGGAGGACAGCAGAGATGAGGAGGGAGAAAAGGAGCAAATGAGGGGGACAAGGAGAGAAGTGGGGTCATAGGCACATGGAGGGGAGGCAGGGGGAGGAACCAGGCTCCCAGAGGAAGGGGTGCTGGAGAGATGCTGGGCAATGTGTCTCACTTAGTCAAATTAGAATATTCCAAATGAATCCCACCCATGAGACTACTCAGCATCCTCAGTTCTCAAACATTTTTTGTCTCAGGACCCCTTTATTTATTGAAAACTTCCCCAAAGAACTTTTGTTTCTGTGCAGTATATTTACTGTATTGGAAATTAAAATGTCTTCACATTATGAAAATAGTTGACCTTGTTGGGCCCCCTGAAATGGTCTCAGGGATCCCCACGCCACACTTGAAGAACCACATGTGATGCAGTGGGGGGTCAGGGTGTGTGAGAGAAGCCTGGGGAAGGGAGGGGCAGAGAGTGGGTCCATAGAGAGTTCAGCCCTAAGAGTGGGGAATTTAGGATGAGAAGTTTTGATTGGTGGGAAGGACCCAGGTCCTAGTAAGCAGCCCATGGAGGGATCCCAGATTGAGTGGAGACGGGGGATACTGCTGACAGGGATGTGCCACCATTCCGCTTCAGCCTAGGTCTGCTGAGAAGCCTGAAGCCTTGTTGGGGCCAATTCTATTCAATAGGTGTTTAGGCTTCTCCCTCAGACTTTCTCCAAACCTTTCTCCAAACTGTCCTCCCTTGACAATGGCAGGTATTCATATACCCATTTTTCAGATGAATGAACCCGAACCCTAAACAACTTGGTCAAAGTCACACAGTGGCGAGCCAAGGGCAATTCAGGGTTGGACTCCTTGGCTTGAATTTAGGCTGAAGTCTTGGCTGCCAAGAGAGTGAGGTAGTGAATTTGGGGTGTGTATGTCTCTCTTTAGTTAAAGACCCAGGCCCAGGGGATTCCAGAGGAGCTGAAGTGCCTCCAGCTGATCAACAGCCTGCAAGAGAACCCGAACCTGGAGGAGCTGATCAACAACCAGACGTGCCTCAAGCTCATGGGTAGCATCAAATCCTATGTGACCTCGGTGAGCAGCCTTGGGGAGCATGGCCTTGGGGAGTGGCCTTCCTCCTGACCTGGCCCACTGTCTGACTGCCTGTCTGTGTCACACACACATACCTCTCCTCAGTAAACTGCATCTGGCTCCCTCTTACCTTTAGGACCCTCTGTCCTGCCTTTCCACCTCTTCACAAGCTGGCCCTCGCCTTTCCAGGCTTCCTGTGTATTACTCCCTGTTCACTCTGTGGTCTGGTCAAAGTGGCCTCTGCGCTGTTCTCGCACAGGACACTTCATCTCTTGTCTCTGGAATGCCTTCCCTCTTTAACCGTGTAGAATCCCCGGTGTCCTTCAGAACTCAGCTCAAGGCCCGCTTTCTGCAGGAGGCCTATTTTGAGCCCCACAGCTGCCTGTGCCTGCCCGCCCTCCCTCGGCCTAAACTACCTGGTATTCCCTCGAATGTTAGAACATCAGCCTTTGCAAAGCAGGCAGGGACTGTTTCATTTTTGCCTGGTATCCCCAGATTGGAGAACACTGTTGTTGAGTTGGTTTTCAGTCATGTCTCATTCTTTGTGACCCCATTTGGGGTTTTCTTGGCAAAGACACAAAAGCAGTTGCCCATTTCCTTCTCCAGCTCATTTTACAGATGAGGAGACTGAGGCAAACAGGGTGAAGTGACTTGCCAGGGTCACCCAGCTAGTGTCTGAGGCCAGATTTAAACTCAGGGAGATGAGCCTTCCCAACTCCAGACCTGGTGCTCTGTACACACTGTGGTACTACCTAGCTGTCCCTATGTACCTGGCACATAGTAGGTACTCAATAAATGTCGATTGACTTTGGACCTCCCAGCTCAGGACTTTCTCACGTCTGCCTTTTTTTTCTTCTAGGTGACTGAAAACCTTCTCCACCGCAGTTTGCAGAAAGGTGAGCTGATTCCCTCAGGGCTTGTTTAATAGCCTGCCCTCTTAGAGAGATAGGAATAATATTGTCAGCATGCGTTTACATAGAACTTTGAAGTTTGTCAAACAGCTGTACATATGTTTGTGCATTCGAGCCTCACGGCAACCCTGGACAGGTAAGTGCTATTTTTATCCCCATTTTACACAGGAGGAAATTGAGACAGACAGAGGTTAAGTGATTTGCCCAGGGTCACCTAGCTAGAAAGTATCTGAGACTGGATTTGAACTTGTCTCTGATTGGACACAGTGCTCTATCCACTGTGGCACCAGCTCTGACCTTCTGAGTTCTTTGCTTCAGATGTCTACAACAGCGATTTTGAAATGGTAGGTGCTTAATAAAATTGAATCAGCCAAGCAGTAGGCATTTTTAAAGCACCTACTTTGTGCCAGGCACTGTGTTGGAGTCTGAGGCTACCAGGAGAGATAATGGAACAATCCTCCTCATAAGGGAGCTTACATAGTAATGGGGCCTGCGGCTGCTGGGACATTAATGTTCAGAATATCTGCCAAATCGGTACAAGGAGTTAGGGAGGGTTGGGGGGAGGGAACAGAGGAGGGGGGAATTCTTGTGGAAGGTGGGGTTTGAGCTGTCTTAAAGGAAACCCAGAATTCCAGGTGGCTGAGATGAGGAGAAAATATCTGTGTGGGAGCGTGGGGAACAGCCTGGGCAAATGAAGGGCAAATGGGTGAAGACTAGGCAGTTGGTCAGACAACTTGCACTGAGGAATGCTGGGAAGAGAAGGCTTCCAAAGACAGCTCAGGGAAGGATTGGAGAGGAGAGAGACTGTTGGTAAGGAGGCTATTTGGGGAGTCCAGGGGAGAGAATACTGGACTTAGAGTCAGGGAGAGCCAGGTCCAAGTTCCACTTTAGATACTCAACAGCTCTGTGACCTTGGGCAAGTCACTTACCTTCTCTGAGCATCAGTTGGAATGTCTGTGAAATGGTACTTATAATGCATGGAAGTAGTTACCTAGCTCATAGAGTGGGTGCAGGGTTCAAATAAGGTCATGTAAAATGCTAGGCAAACGTGTCAGGCATTATGAGTACAAAGAAGGAAGGGGAGGGGTGTTGGACTCTGGTGCAAGGACTCTGTCTCTGTCTCTCTCTTCCTCTTCCTCATCTTTCTCTTCCTCTCTCTCTCCTCCTCTCCCCTCTTTGTGTTTTGGCTGTTTATAACTCCTCCTGCCCAATCTGAAGAAGGGAGTGAGGGAGGGGAAAGCCATCCTCTTGGCCTTGGCTTTGAGGTCTGGGGTGGGGGATGGGAGTGTATCACAAGCAACCTCCCCCCTTTCTCCTCCAGTTTTTTGTCATTTGCTTTTTTCTGTAGGTTTGACGAGTACCTCTCCAGGTGTGGAGGGGCAGCCACCAATGACACACCCCTTCTCCATAGGAGCTCAGCCCTCAGCCCATGTCACCCTCATCCCCTACACTGCTGCCAGTTCAGGTGAGTGCAGACCCAGATCCACCCAGAGACCTATCATCCTTGCACTCAGGACCACCATGGTCCTCAGGAGACTAGAATGGGCCCTAGAACCATATCAGGCCTTCACTTATCCCATGCTGAAAGAACACAAAAGGACAGCATACTAGCCTAGGAGCCTACCACTGCACTCTCCTCCCCTTCTATCTAAGTGATGGGAGGGTCTTAGCCAATCAGTATTTACTATGTATCCAGTGATTGGCCCAAGCCTAGCTTGATGGAGCTGATTGAAGAAAAAGCAAGCTCCATAACTGTGTGACCTTGAGGAAGACATTTCCCCTTCTCTGAGCGTGCTCTCCCATCTCCTGCCTCTTCCTCTCTCTGGTGGGGAGGAGGTGGGGGGAGGTGTTGGTAATTGCAGAGAGGGAGGTTGAGGCAGAGCTTGGTATGTGGTAACATGAGTGGCTTTCCTCTCTCTGGGGGTCTTCAAGTGAAGACGGGATGCCCACTTGTTTGGTATGGGCCACTAGGGATTCTTTTGGTGAGGTCTGGTTGGACAGGAGGCTACAGATCCCTTTCTCTTCTAACTCTTGCTTTGGGCCTTCCTCCCTGCCTAGTCTCCCTGTTCCTAGTCTCTGGTCTTTTCAATTTGTTCTCCATCTAATAGGTGCTTAATAATTGCTCATTGAGTTTAACTGTATCTCATTCATCTCCCTCTAGACAACCTTGACCACCTTGGGGAGCTGCCCCAGTCCTGCCGCTACCCTCTGCACAACTGGGAGTCTCGAGGCCTGCTCTCCCACCTGCAAAACATCACTTTCAAGACAGGTGCACTGAGAGTCAGCCAGGGGGGCAAGTACTATGTCTATTCTCAGATCTACTTCCGATATCCAGCTGAGGCTGAAGGGAGCCGGCCCACAAGCCAGCAGCTGGTTCAGTGCATCAGCCGCCAGACAGCTTACCGCCAGCCCATCCTGCTCCTGAAAGGCGTGGCTACCAAGTGCTGGTCTCCAGAGGCTGAGTATGGCCTCCATGCCATCTACCAGGGGGGCCTCTTTGAGCTGAAAGCAGGAGATGAGCTCCTGGTATCTGTCTCTTCCTTGGCTGTGGATGATACAGATGGCACCTCAAGTTACTTTGGGGCCTTTCGGTTGGCTATGTAAGAAGTCTCTGCCCCCGGTTTGAGGAGTTAGGGGCCAGCTTTTCCTCTGAAATTGACTTGTAAGATTGAACTGTCTAATGTGTTTGCTCCAGCTGACCTTCCTGGAGACCACAGGACCAACTCCAGCCCTGTTCATCCATTGCCCCAAGGAGGCTTGGAAAGATCCCAAGGACAAAGAACTGGATTTTCCTTTTCTGCCTAGGTAGTTGGGGGGAGGGGAGCTGCACTTGGGGGGGGGGTGTTCTGAGCACTGTGTCCTCATTGTTTTCTAGGGAGGACGCAGATTGATGGGGCAGGGGGGAAGCCTCAGGAGACAGAACCTCTGTGATCTGAAGAGAAGGCTGAACAAAGGACTCTGGACATTGGAGGGATGGGGGTGGGAGGATGAAGTCCTATGAGTCTCTCTAGTTGACCTAGTTAGTGATACCAGGCCAGAAAATACACTTCCTTCTACAGGACAAAGGTGAGCAGGTCTAAGAATGTGGAGCGGAAGGAGCCCAGGTACAGAAAGGCCAGCTCCCTGCCCTGCTCGCTCCCCGCCCCCCACTCCAGGATTTACCCTTAGATGTCTCTTTACTAATTTCAGACATCTTCAAGGAAGCAAGAGATCTAGAAAGGGTCCCCAGAGCATTTCAGCTCTGGTTCCTGGAAATCTTGACCCTAGGAACAAAATGGGAGGCCAGCTGCCCTGGAAGGGACCTTGGGGGTCAGACAGCATCCCTCTCTTCCTGGTCTAGCCCAAGGGAAAGAGAGCTTACTGCTTCCCCTAGATGTGACCCCCCCCCCACCTCAGGATGGAAGATTAGTCTGTGGCCCTGATGCCACACAAAGGAGCTCTACCAGGATCACTCTTGACTGACCTTGGGACCCTCTGCTACCTGAGCCAAAGGCCAGAGGAGGTCACAGTGGAGGGGTTGGCCAGGAGTGGGGATGGGGCTGGAATTCAGGGATCCATATAGCTTATCACTGCCAGATGAAGCTAGGCCCTACAGTTGGGCCTGGCTTCAGATACGTGTCCCCTGCCCCCCAAACCCTCAGACACACACACACACACATACACACACACACACACACACAATGACTGTGCCTGTCTTTGCTTTTTCCTTTCAGGGACAATACTTCCTCTCCATTCCCAGCCCCCACTCCTCCCCTCCATCTCAGGTCCCCACCCCTAGCCCCCACTCCCCGCTCCATCCCGGGTCCCTACAAGGCTATGTGAGGAGCAGAGCTGTTGGGAGCTGGTTGTTGACCTGATAGGGAGCCATCCTTATCTGTATGGAAAGGGAGGACCTGCATATTAGCTAGGGAGTCACAGGGTGTTGACTGTTTACAGGACTAACTGCCAAAAGGTATGGGGAGGGTGGGGGGTGGGGGGAGGATTGATAGAGTAAGTGTCTGTGAAGGACTGGTTCCCCTCCTCATGCTGGCCATCATTTCTATTAGATTTGTCTGTTAATAAATCTAGACTGCATATTCTTCTCAACACCCACTGGGTGCTCCTCTTGGCCAGATCCCTCACCCCTTGCTGCGTGCATAGCCCTTCATGTCTTCCTTTCATTTGGCACTATGGGTTTTTGAGATGCTTTGGGCCCTTGTCTCGTTTGAGCCTTGCAGCAACAGGGAGCTAATATGCTCATTCCAGAGGAGAGGAAACCCAAGGGTCAGAAAGGCTTTGAGCCCCATGATGACTTCCATGGTCATAGAGGTCAAGCTGGAAGGGACCAAACTGGAAGTGTTCTGGTCCACAGGACAGAGGAGGAGAGCCCATAGGAGAACCCCTGACTAGTCCATGCTCACTGGGGAGTCACCATTTGGTCCCTGGACCTTTGGCCCTATAGGCAGCTTTCTCTCCACTGAGCCATTTCAGCACCATTTGAACTGAATAAACACAGCCCCAGCTAAGCAGGTAAGTGGTTGCAGCTTGGGCTCAGTCCCTGTAGTACCTCACACCACCCCCAACACTGCAGGGGACTTGAGGCCTTCTGCCACTTAGGAAGCCTCAGGCAAAGGAAAGTTGTCCAAGAGGTGTTGGACCCTGTGGGGAAGATGCCTTGCTCACATTCTGGATGGTTTCCCAAACCCATCTGAGTGGGACATCTATTGATTGCTACTTTCCTTTGGAATTCTGGAATTCAGAAGCTTCCTGCTTGCCTGACTTTGAAATTGGAACCTTATCACCCCCACCCTGTGATCAGAGAAAGTATCCAAGGGAAGACCTTGGGATACCCCTCTAGGCTGCCCAGGGGCCCTGGAGATGTACAGATGTGGCCCGAGGCCAGCCTTGTAGCTGCTGTTGCCCGCTGGCATCCTTCACTTCTCTCCCCACAGACTCCAAAGGAAAAAGTCAGATCAGATCAGGGGCTGCGCCCGGGGGCTGGGGACGGCATTGCCCCCAAATTAGCCATGGCTCGGGCAGGTCTCTCATCCAATTCCCTGAAGTGAGCTACTTGCCATCCCCTATACACAACACATCCTGCATCCCCTCCTTTTGGCCCTAGCTAACACTATTTCCTTGTGCCTAGAATTTTCCCACTCTAATCTCCTCCCTCCTCTCTTTTATATTATAATCTAGGTTTTCCTCCTCCTACTAGACTGAGCTCTTATACCTTTGTCCCTCCCCATCCTCAGGCTAGTCATCTGTGCCCAGCACACCCAGAGATGAGGCCTGAAGGACCTTCACTCAATTTTACCGATGGGGAAGTTGAGACCCAGAGAAACTGAGTGATATTCCTAAAGGTACTCAGGTAGCAAGTGCAGTGAATCGTCTCCCAAGGGTGCTGTAGTGACTCAACAGACTGTTGAAGTGCCCTCCTCCCTTCCCAGGGCTCTGAATAGCAGGAGAAAATCAAGATGACTCAGCCCTCCCTCCCTTTCGGACCTTCAGTGATTTCAGTAACCCCAAATATCATTTCAGAAAATCAGGCCATTAGATATAATGTACTTAGCCTTAGTAAGTGCTACTGGCCCAAGCGGATCATTTGGGCCTGCTTAGTGAAAAGCAAGTGAGGGACCTTGGGACCAACCAAATCTTCCCCAAACAATGGGGAAAATGTGGTGTTGGCAATGTTGGAAATGTAGGAAGCGACAGGTTTCAGCTGAAAGTCAGTACAATTGCCCTAGTCACCAGAGGAAACCCCAAGTGGAAAATAATATTGTCCCAGATGGAGAGTGCAGAGGAAGGCCACCTGTCTGGAGATGGGGATTGACTGTGGAGGCCGTGTTTAAGGTACTATGGAGCTCTTTACTGTGCCCAGCTCTGGAGGCAGGAAGGCTCATCTTCCTGAGTGCAAATCGGTGACCCGGGGCAAGTCACTAAACCCTGTTTGCCTCAGTTTCCTCCTCTGTAAAATGAGCTGGAGAAGGAAATGGCAAACAACTCCTGTATCTTCGCCAAGAAAACTCTAAATGGAGTTACAAAGAGCGGGACAAGAAGTAGCTCTTTAGCTTATGCAAGAGCTGGCGGGGCGCGGGAAGTTGTATGGGGTCTGGATGATTTAAGGGCTAATTGTGACGTCATCGCACTGTTCATTTGGGCTCCAGAACCAGCCTCATAGCAACGCCTGGACAACCGGATCATCAGTGTGAGGGAGGCGGCCGAGGGGGTGCCACCGCAGGGAGGTGCGCGGGCGACTGGTGGGAGCCAGGAGGAGGAGGAGGAGGAGGAAGCCACCCTAAAGCCTGTCGGAAAGGTCGCCGGCGCAATGGGTTTCGTCCTACTGAGCAAGGCTGGTCTCCTGACTGTCCTGGTCCTTGCCCTTTGGAAAACCGTGACCGTGACCGTGGCCGAGCCCGAGCCCCAGCTGTATCCCACCTGCTCCCTGAACCAGACAGAGGAAGAGGCGCAGTTCCAGGGAGACTTGACCCACACGTCCGGGCGCGGATGGCTCAAGGGGTCTATGGAGGACCAGAACGGACATTACCGGAGTGTTTTCCCGAGTGAGGTGACCGGCCAGAAGACATCACGGCGAGAGAAGGAGCGCCCCACTGTGCTCGCTAACCCCATGACGAAGTACGCCCTGGAGGGCGAAGATGTGATCCTCGTGTGCGAGAGCTACTCTTACCCTTCCATCGAGTCCTGGAGCTGGTATCGGCACTACCGTGTGGAGGGCGACGTGCTCCTGAACAACGGCAGCGGGCAGCGGATCTTCATCGTCCAGAGCGCCCACCGCAGCGAGTTGCTTCTCCGTCATCTAAACACGTACAAGGACTCCGGCTGGTACATCTGCGTTGGCACCAACAGCGAGGGCTACCATGCCGCCGTGGTCCTGCTCAGGGTGTGCAGCCGACTCTCCGCGTTCTGGCCCGTCTTTGGCATCTTGTTCGAATTGCTGGTGCTGTTCTCCATCGTTCTGCTCAACGAACACAGTAGGACCCTCCCCGAGGAGTTCAACGAAGATTAATTGATCAGCCACTCCCACTTCCACCACATCTGCCGCGAGAGCCGGGCTGAGCCGACGCGGCTTCAAAATAAAGCTTGCCCCTGCAGTGGTGCGTGGATGGGCGGCCGTGTAGAATCTGTGTCTGTGTCTGTTTCAGTGTCGACCTCTTTCTCGGACCTTTCTCACACGGAAGAAGGGCACAGGGGTGGGGGAGGGAGTGAAAGAAGCGGGGAGGGGCATTGGGGAGTTACAGAGGAGGGAGTGGGGAGGTGGCAAAAGCGGGGTGGGGTTGAAGAAGCAGGGAGGAGAGTTGGGAGGGTGGGGAGAGAAGATGGGGATTAGGGAGGAAGGGGGTACAAAAGAGTTCATGCCCTCAGACACCTTCCCTTGGGAGGGGGGCCTGGAGAAGAGAGCAAGCTGCCACTTGTGGACACAAGGTCACAGTGAATGAGACTAGAGGAGAGGGCTACTGCTCCGGGGCCTGCGATAACATCTGTCCCAGGGAATGCCCGGGGGTGCCCCGTCTTTTAAACGCTTAATCACAGCCTCCACCTTTCCCCCCACCCCCCAAACTGCCATCCCGAGTCCCATATCCAATTCAGCAAAACGCAACCTTCCGGTGCCATTCAGGTACGCCCACTTGTCCTTTCCAGCCATCCCGGTTTTCTTCCTTGGCACTGGTGAGTTCAGTGGGAACGTTTCTTTGCGTTCCGCTTCATTTCATCGTGATTCTTTGCACATCCTTCATGTTGGCCATTCTGGTAATGAGAACTCATACCTAGAAATACAAATACTAAATACTTTTCTTAAAAGTTCTATCGCCAAGCAAGTGCTCTAGGTAACCATTTCTAGCTCAGGACAACATTGTAAAAGCTCACAAGATCCAAGCAGGAGCAAACACTAGGGTTTCTCAGTCTTGGTCTTGGTAAAAACCTGGGTCTCCCACTATAGAAGGAGGGTCGGACCAAGTGGTTTCTATGGTCCTTTCACTATGATCAGAGTGGGGAAGACCTGGCAACAGGCAGATCCCCACAGATCTCATCACCTCTGTAGGTCCGCTCCCTTGGCTTTCTGTGTTCTCATAGTGCTATTCCCCTGTCTGTGGGTCCTACCAATTTCTGTTGATCCCTGAACAGCATAGCAAGGACTTGTTCCTCCCCCCACCCCCCTACCCTCCCCCACCCCGCTGCCCCAGCAGACGTCATCTGATGCCCCTAAAAGCCCCTCAACAACACAGCAGGGAGTCCCTTCCAAACAGATATGTCCTGGCTACAGTGAGCCCCACAGCACAGGTCCCTGAGCAGAACACTAGGAAGGCCCCACTCATCATACAACGTCTGGTCATAGTTGGGGTTCCTGAGCAGCACAGCAGGGAGTTTCCAGTAAGCGTCTATCCCCTATCTCTCTGTGTGTCCTCACATGTCCGTGGGTCTCCTATCTGTATGTCCCCTTCTGTCTCTGTGCCCCCATCTGTCCGTGTGTTTCCCACCTGTCTGTGCGTGTGTCCCCATCTGTCTGTCTCCATCTGTCTGTGTCTCCACCTGTCTGTCCCCATCTGTCCATGTGTCCCCCATCTGTCTGTGTGTCCCCACCTGTCTGTGTATCTCCATTTGTCTTTGGGTCCCCACCTGTCTGTGTGTCCCCTCACCTGTCTGTCCATGTGTCCCCACCTGTCCATGTGTCCCCCATCTGTCTGTGTGTCCCCATCTGTTTGCCCGTGGGTCCCACCTGTCTGTCTGTCTTCATCTATCTGTCTGGGTGTCCCTATCTGTCTGTTTGTGTGTCCCCATCTGTCCATGTGTCCCCACCTGTCTGTCTATGTGTCCCCATCTGTCTGTGTGTCCCCACCTGCCTGTCCATGTGTCCTCACCTGTCTGTCCGTGTGTCTCCATCTGTCTGTCCGTGTGTCCCCATCAGTGTGTCCGTGTGTCCCTGTCTGTCCGTGTGTCCCGATCGGTCTGTCCGTGTGTCCCTATCTGTTTGTCTCTGTGTTCCCATATGTCTGTCTGTCCCCATCTGTCCGTGTGTCCCCACCTGTCTGTCCGTGTGTCTCCATCTGTCTGTCCGTGTGTCCCCCACCTGTCTGTCCGTGTGTCTCCATCTGCCTGTGTGTCCCCATCTGTCTGTATGTCCCACCTGTCTGCCCGTGTGTCTCCATCAGTCTGCCCGTGTGTCCCTATCTGTCTATCTGTGTGTCCCCATCTGTCTGTCCGTGTGTCCCCCACTTGTCTGTCCGTGTGTCTCCATCTGTCTGTCCATGTGTCCCCCACCTGTCTGTGTGTCTCCATCTGTCTGTATGTCCCATCTGTCTGTCCGTGTGTCCCCATCTGTCCGTGTGTCCCCCACCTGTCTCCATCTGTCTGTGTGTCTCCATCTGTCTGTATGTCCCATCTGTCTGTCCGTGTGTCCTCATCGGTCTGTCCGTATGTCCCCATCTGTCTGTTCGTGTGTCCCCATCTGTCTGTCTGTGTGTCCCTATCTGTCTGTCTGTCCCCATCTGTCTGTCTGTCTGTCCCCATCTGTCCGTGTGTCCCCCACCTGTCTGTCCATGTGTCTCCATCTGTCTGTATGTCCCATCTGTCTGTCCGTGTGTCCCTATCTGGTTGTGTGTCCCCATATGTCTGTCTGTCTGTCCCCATCTGTCCGTGTGTCCCCATCTGTCTGTCCGTGTGTCCCCATCTGTCTGTCTGTGTGTCCCCATCTGTCTGTCCGTATGTCCCCCACCTGTCTGTCCGTGTGTCTCCATCTGTCTGTATGTCCCATCTGTCTGTCCGTGTGTCCCCATCGGTCTGTCCGTGCGTCCCCATCAATCTGTCTGTGTGTCCCCACATGTCGGTCCGGGTGTCCCCGTCGGTCTGTTCGTGTGTCCCTATCTGTCTGTCCGTGTGTCCCCATCTGTCTATCCGTGTGTCCCACCTGTCTGTCCGTGTGTCCCCATCTGTCTGTCTGTGTGTCCCCATCGATCTGTCCGTGTGTCTCCATCTGTCTGTATGTCCCATCTGTCTGTCCGTGTGTCCCTATCTGGTTGTGTGTCCCCATATGTCTGTCTATCTGTCCCCATCTGTCCGTGTGTCCCCATCTGTCTGTCCGTGTGTCCCCATCTGTCTGTCTGTGTGTCCCCATCTGTCTGTCCGTGTGTCCCCCACCTGTCTGTCCGTATGTCCCCCACCTGTCTGTCCGTGTGTCCCCATCTGTCTGTCTGTGTGTCCCCATCTGTCTGTCCGTGTGTCCCCCACCTGTCTGTCCGTATGTCCCCCACCTGTCTGTCCGTGTGTCCCCATCTGTCTGTCTGTGTGTCCCCATCGGTCTGTCTGTGTGTCCCCATCTGTCTGTATGTCCCATCTGTCTGTCCGTGTGTCCCCATCTGTCTGTCCGTGTGTCCCCATCTGTCCGTGTGTCCCCATCTGTCTGTCCGTGTGTCCCCCACCTGTCTGTCCATGTGTCCCCATCTGTCTGTCCGTGTGTCCCCCACCTGTCTGTCTGTGTGTCCCCATCTGTCCGTGTGTCCCCATCTGTCTGTATGTCCCATCTGTCTGTCCGTGTGTCCCCATCTGTCTGTCCGTGTGTCCCCATCTGTCCGTGTGTCCCCCACCTGTCTGTCCATGTGTCCCCATCTGTCTGTCCGTGTGTCCCCCACCTGTCTGTCTGTGTGTCCCCATCTGTCTGTCCGTGTGTCCCCACCTGTCTGTCTGTCTGTCCCCATCTGCCCGTGTGTCCCCATCTGTCTGTCTGTGTGTCCCCATCTGTCTGTCCATGTGTCCCCATCTGTGTGTTCCCACCTATCTGTGTCCCTATCTGTCTGTCTGTCCCCATCTGTCCATGCGTCCCCACTTGTCTGTGTGTCCCCTTCTGTCTATGTCCTTAACTGTCTGTCTGTGTGTCCCCACCTGTCTTTCCATGTGTCCCTATCTGTCTCTGCATGTGTCCACATCTATCTGTCCGTATATCTCCATCTGTCCATGTATCCACCACCTGTCTGTTTATATGTCCCCATCTGTCTGTCTGTCCCCATCTGTCTCTGTGTCCCTCATCTGTCTGTACATGTGTCCCCATCTGTCTTTCTGTGTCCCCATCTGTCTGTCCGTGTGTCCCTGTCTGTCTGTGTGTCCCTACATGTCCGTGTGTCTCTTGTCTTTATATCCCTTCTGTCCATTTGTCCCCACTTGTCCGTGTGTCCCCACCTGTCCATGTGTCCCCCATCTGTCTGTCCGTGTGACTCCCTTCTTTCTGTGTGCCCCCCATCTGCCCGTGTCTCCCCTATCTCCCATATGTCACTATTCCCACTGGTTCACGTATCTGTATCCACGTATCAGGCTATGTTTCTGTCTCCTCTACATTTGTGTGTGCCCTGTTTGGCTGAGGTTCTAAATCATGCTGTTTCTCGTTCTCTCAGTGTGTTCCCTCCATTTTTTGTGGCCCCTTTTGTTTGTAAGTGTGTTTCCCAGGCTATCAGTTTGTCCCTTCACATCTATGCGTGTGTTTCCCCTCCTGGATTTGTGTATTCCCTGTGTGTGTTCCCCTTTTGTCTCTGTGTTTCTGTTCTGTGTCCATACTCATCCAGATGAGTATCTCCAGTTTTGGTGGGTGTGCTCTCTTTGTTTCCATCCCCATGTCTCCCTTTCGTTTTGGGCTATAACCTTGCTTTTTGGAGGGTAAGCCTTGTTTTTCTCTGTATCCTGTATTCCATTTCTGGGTGTACACTGCAGTCTGTCCTTGAGTGTTTCCCATTTGTGCGTGTGTCCATTCCCATGTGAGTTTGTGCCTCCCTTCTGTTTTTTTTCATGATGAAAATTGTCCACTTCTGTGGGACTTCCTAACCTTTGTTTAGTTATGAATCTTTCCCTTCTCCACAGATGTGAAAAGCATTTCCTTCCTTTCTTTTCTGTTTTGGGATGTGATCTTTGAGATGTAGGTCATGCATTCATTGGGAGCTTATTGTGGCATCCAATGTTTCTCCAGTCAGACTGCCAGCCATCCTACCTAAAGGTATTTTCTGTCCCATTGCTGGTTTTTTTTTTTTTTCAAATAGTTTTATCACAGTCAATTAGCATTTCTTGAGTGGTCCCTTTGTACTAGGCACTGTTGGAAGCACTGAAGACACAAAGAGGGCCCCTGAGGAGCTCTCAGTCTAAGAGTGAGCCCTTCTCCCCAGTGACAGGGGAGAAACTTTTGATTTCTCAAGCCCTTGACTAGTAGCATTGAATGCCATGTCTATAAATGGTGTATCCATTTTGTACCTAATGTGGCTGCCTTCTTGACTCTTAGACCAAATGATTCTGATGATTGTGACTTTAGAGAATATTCTGAGATCTGATGAAGATAGGCCTCCTTCGTGCCCACTCTTTTGTCATTATTTCCCTTGAAATTCTTGACCTCTTGTGGGAAAATCACATGAGTGAGGCAAAACTGGAAAGACTGGTCACTTTCCCCTTCCCCATCCCCACTTCCAAATAAAAACAAACACCTTGAGGTCCAGATGGAGTAATCTGGACTTCTTTCAGGAAGCAATGAAGAGTTACTAAAGTTATTGATTGACAAAGGGGATGATCCACTTTCTGTTTTGGGAAGTTTTACAAGGTGGCATGTTCATGACGGACTGATTGATTGCTCTAGTGTCTGGAGAAAAGGTAATGGGGTCCATGGAATCAGGGTGGATGATGATTTCAGAAAAGGTGAGTTTGAATTGGTCCCAATCAATAAGGGTTGACTATATATATGTATATGTATATGTAGTACACAGCATGAAGACCTTTGGCCTCCTTCTCAGCCCTCTCCATTTGTAGACACTTCTTACTGACAGCTGCATTTTGGGGGACATTCTAATATCAATTTGAGTTATGGTGTGAGAAAGCCCCAGGAAAGCTGCTACCTCAGAACAGGGACACCAATCAGCCTCTGTTGAGGTAAATCTCTAATTGTAGAGGTCAGAACAGTTCCCAGAAGTTTCTTCAATTGTATGTGCTACTTAAACTCCAGGAAACTGAATCTGTTTTACATAGAGAGAGGGCCAGGTTGGAGGAAGCCCTGTCACCACTACACATCAAAACCCCAATCAGGAGTAGCCTTCAAAAAAACATTCAGATCTGGAACTGACTTGGAGGTTTCCAGAGCTTTGTGGGGGCATATTGAAACAAACATTTCCCTTCTCTTGGCAGTCATAGATTTTAGCTATGTGACCTTAACTCTTAAGTCAATTAGAATCCTAGAACTGTAGCATTTTAAAGATTATAGGATTTAGAATGGAAAGGAACCTTAGAGGTCATCTGAGCCAACCTTGTCATTTGCATCTAACTCAATTTCCCCATTTTACAGAGGAAGAAACTGGTTCTGAGGGGAGTGCTCTGCTGACTTCATTCTGACTGGTTATTGTAAGTCTTTCCGTGTTTCTCTGTCTTCATCATATTATTTTTCATAGCACTGTAATATTCCATTATGATTCACGTATTACAATTTGTTTAGTCCCCATTTGATGGACATCTACTTTCTTTCCATTTCCTTGCTACCACAAAAAAGTGCTGCTCTAAATATTTTGGTGTATTTGGGGACTTTCTTTTTGGCAATGACCTGCTTGGGATATATGTCTAGCACTGAAATTATAGACACTTTAGCCACTCCATTTGCATAATCTCAAATTGCTTATAAAATAGTTATACTGACAGTTCCACCAATAATGCAATGGTGTATTTCCATAACCCCTCCACACAGAATACCATATCTACAAAGAGCAATGGTTTTGGCTACTCTTTACCTTGGCTTATTCCCTTAGTTTCCTTTTCTTGTCTTATTGCTATAGTTAGCATTCTGAAAAACTCTATCAACTAATAATGGGGATAATAAATATTTTAGTTTTGTAGTTGCTCATATTAGAAAGTCTTTCCATGCAACTGACATATAGTATTGACCTTGGTTTTAGCTGGATATTGTTTACCATCTCATGGAATGATCCATGTATTCCTATACTTTTAATTTGAACAGAAATGGGCATTGTATTTTACCAAAACTGTTTACAAAAATCTATTGATATATGATTTTTCATTATTTTTATTAATACAGACTATTGTGTTTATAATTTTTCTTATAATGAACCAACCCTATTCTCCTGGTACAACCCAATCTAGCCCTAATGGACAGTTTATTAAATATGTTGTTGTAGACTGTACTAATATTTTATTTAATATATTTGTATCAATATTCATACAGATATTGGTCTATAGTTTTGTTTTTCTGCTTTGTAACTTCCAGATGTAGGTTTCAAGACCATATTTGTATCATAGAAGGAATTTGGTAAGATTCTTTTTTTCCCTTTTGTTTTTTAGTTTATATGGTATTGGAATTAATTATTCTCTGAATGTTTGATAGAATTCATTTGTAAATCTATCTGGTCCTGGGGCTTTTTTCTTTGGGAGTTCAGTTTGTGGTTTGTTCAATTTCTTTTTCTGAAATTGGATTATTTCAATTCTTTATGGCTTTTTCTTTTACCCAGGGAGTTTTATATTTTTATAAGTATGAATCTATTTCATTTAAGTTTCATTTTGTTGGTATATAATTGGAAAAAATTCTGATAATTTCATTTATTTCATCTTAATTTGTTGTGAAGTCTCCCATTTTATTTCATCCTGGAAATCTGTGTTTCTCTTTTTGTTTTTTTAAAAACAGATTAGCCATTTATTTTGTTAGGTTTTTAAAAAGTAGTTTCGAGTTTTGTCAATTATTTATGCTTCGAATTTAGTTAATCTCTTCTTTGATTTTTTAGAATTTCAGTTTTGGCATGTAGTTGACTTTTTAAAAAAATTATTGCTTTTCTATTTTTTTTAGTTACATATTTTATTGATGTTCTTTTTCTCCTTTGTTGATAAAAGGATTTAGAAAATATCCATTTTTTCCCTTGGGCTGCATTTCAAAAGTTTTGACATATTGTCTCATTGTCATTTCTTTGATGAAATCTATCTATTATGATTTGACTAAGTCTTTAGGATGAAATTATTCTCCAATTAATTTTTAATCTTTTCTTTAAAGACCCTTTATCAAATATATATTTTATTGCATCATGGGCATTGAGATGTGCTTACATTTTTTGCCTTTGTGAGGTTTTTTGTTTTAATATATGGTAAGTTGTTGTAAAGGTACCATACATAGCTGAGAATGTGTATACTCCTTTCTCTTCCCATTCAACAATCACCAGGTAGGTCTATTATATTAAAAATTCTACTCAGGTCATTAACTTGTTTATCTTTTTGTTAGATTTGTCTTTAGGTCTGAGGTTCTTAGGGAAGCTGGGTGGTGTAGTGGATAGAGTGTCAGGCCTGGAGTCAGGAAGACCTGAGTTCAGATCTGGTTTCAGACTAGCTGTGTGACCCTGGGCAAATCATTTAACCCTGTTTGCCTCAGTTTCCTCATCTGTAAAATGATCTGGAGAAAAAAGTGGCAAACCACTCCAGTATCTTTGTCAAGAAAATCTGAAATGGGGTTACAAAGAGTCAGACACAACTGAAACAATTGAACAGGAGTCCCTAAATGTGTGTGTGTGTGTGTGTGTGTGTGTGTGTGTGTGAGAGAGAGAGAGAGAGAGAGAGAGAGAGAGATGGACTCCTTTGGCAGTCTGGTGAAGCTTCTTGGCCTCTTCTCAGAATATTGTTTTTAAATGCATAAAATAAATACATAGAGTTACAAAGAAAGCCCTAAATATTGAAACACTTGTTAAAATACATATTTTTTTAAATTCAAGATTTTTTTGGTCTAGGTCTACAAGAGGTAGATAGGGGTCTCCATTATTATGGTTTTACTATTTCTCCCTGTAAAGAAATAAACTTTTATGTTTAGAAGCTATGCCTGTATGTGTGTGTGTGTGCACGCGCATGTGTGTATAATTTGCTATATATGGTACCTTTAAACATAGTTTCCCTATTTACATCTTCTAATCATGTCTTTTTTACTGTTGTCTTCTCTGAAATAATCCTAATTGCTTTTTCTGCTTTTTTGAGTTGAAGCATGATAACATTCTGCTGCCTCCCTTTATTTTAAAACTCTGTGTGAATCTCTTTCAGGTGTGTTTCTTGTAAACAATACTCTTGGCTGTTTTCTCTTTTATGGGTCAGTTCATTCCATTCATGGTTATTCATTGTTAATTATATATTTCTCTCTATTCCATCCTTTTATACCTTTTTCCTCTCCCCTCACTCTACCTCTGTGCAAATAGGGCAGTAAAAGAGAAGACTATGTGTTTGATCTAGGGATCTGCTTCTGATCCACTGCCACCTTTTCTTGCCTTTGTCCAGAATTCAGTTAAGTTTCTTTTTTTCATTTTAATCCCCAGTGCTTAGCCTGTTGAGCAGGGTCAGTGCTTAATAAATGTTTGCTGATTTATTTAGTAACTTAGTGACTTGGGCATTTACATCATTGACCTAACACGTCCATCTCAGTCCCTCAGCTCCCATCACCTTCATTTCATGAAGAGGAAGAGGAAGGAGAACAGGGTCTTTCTACTGTAATAGGTTCATTTACTTATCACCTTCTCTCCTTATAGGAGAAGTTGGAGGGGGAGAGTCGAAGAAATTACAATTAGAGGACTTGTTCTTTTTCACCTCTTTCCAAAGACATGAACCACCATCTACCACCATCTCCCTTTCCTACAGCTCAAAGCATCCAGTGAGCTTGTCTGCCCTGACACCTGGTGGCCATTTCCTGCTTGTTTCATAAGGGTAATCATATTTTAGAATGGACATAGGACCTGAATCTAAAAGGTCTCATCATAACGAAATGAAAATAGAGGATCTACTTTGGCTAGGTAGACAATTCTTAATGAAACACAAGGTTGAAGAGACCAGAAAAGCCCCAAATAGGCCATTTTGGCTCCAAAAAATCTGAACATTTTTTGGAGAAATAAAACAAAAACAAAAACAAAATCAAATATATGAGAACTGGTAACACGGAGAAAATATTTGCATGAGGTAACATCCATCAAAGTCTAATATCTAGACTTAAATAACTGGAAAGGAATTAATTGCTTATGGCAGGGCCATGCTAATATCAATGACAATACTATCTCAATTAATTCACAGATTCTATGCCATACCTATGAAACTACCAAAGAATTTCTTCAGAGAAGAAGACAAAATCATTTGAAAAATTCATCCACATAAATAAAAGGTCAAAAATCTAAAGGAAAATAATGAAAAAAAAACGTGGGAAGGAAAGGAGTGGGCCCAGCAATGCCTGATCTCAATGTATCCTGTAGAGAAGCAATCATTAAAACAATTTGGGACTTGTTAGAAAAAAATCGATCAGTAGAACAAATTCAGCACCCAGGGTCCAGCAATAACTGAACACAATAGCAGAGTATATTTGATAAACCCAGAGATATCAGGGACAAGGATTTAGTTATCTGACAAGAGCTGCCGGGAAAATTGGTAGAAGTTAGGCTTAGCCCCAACATCCCAAATCACAATAATCTCCAAATGGATGAAAGACCTAGAAATCAAAGGTCATACCCAACAAATTAGGATAGGAAAGAAGGAGGATCTTTCTTACAATGATGATTAGGGGAAAACTTCTCCACAAATAATGGATAAAGAGGGTCACAGAAGATAAAATGAACACTTAAATACATAAAATTGAAAAGCTTTGATGAAAAATGTGATCATCAGAAGGGAAAAACTAAGTTGAAGAAAATCTTTGCAGCAAATTTTTCTCATTAAGGTCTAATATTCAAAATATACAAGGGACTGATATAAATATATAACAACAAAGGCCAAGCCTCAGTAGATAATGTGGTTAAAGGATAGGAAGAAGCAATTCCCAAAAGAAGAAATACATGCTATCAACAGTCATATGAAAACCTGCTCCAAATAACTAATAGAAAAATGCAAATTAAAATGACTTTGAGGTTCCCCCTGACAGGAATTGAAATGGCAAAAATGATAAAAATAGAAAAAGTAACAGTTCCTGGAAGGGCTGAGGGAGGATGGCTGCCATTTGTAACTAGGACCTCCAAAGCCACTAACCTGAGAGCAACCTTTGACCCAGCAACAACACCACTAGGTCCATACCCCAAAGAGATCAAAAGATCCAAAGAAAAGGAAAAAGACCCATATGTATCAAATATTTAAAGTTTTTTACTGTAGCATAGAACCGGAAACTAGGTGGGTATCTATTAATCAAGGTACAGATGAACAAACCATGGTATATGAATGTGGTAGAATGTTACTGTGTCCTAAGACATGATAAAAGGCGTGGTTTCAGAGAAACCTGGCAAGACCTACATGACCTGGGGTGGTGAAGGGAGCAGAACCGGGACAATTTATGCTTGTAGATTTCTAGTTTATAGATGAGCTATGAGGATGACAGCCTGAAAGGTCTTAAGAACTCTTAGCAAGGCCATGACCAGTACTTTCAACCTCTGGATGGGGAGGCTAATGGATACAGAGTGAGACATACATTTGCAGATATGACCAATGCAACACAAAATGTATTTTGCTTGACTATATTTATTGGTTACAAATTAAAGCCTTCTATTTGGGGAGGAAGAAGTAGAGGGGAGGCGATGGATGCACATGCATACATGCGCGCACACACACACGCACACACACAATAAAAGAGCATCAATGAAATGGTTCCACAGCACAAGGAAGCTTAATAGGGAAGCCAGATCCGAAATGGGGAACTGCTTCAAAGAAGAATGCTGAAATGTGTGAAGTGAGTCCCAGGTGCATGACCCTACATACATAGAAATGTTTGTTTGCAGAAGACTGTCAAGTTCATAATAAAAATATTTTAAATGTATGATAACTATATTATGCCAGGAATTAACATGAGTATTTAATATTAATAAGTGACCTAAGAGTTTTTAAAAGACTCAGAAACTCTAACAACCACATGACATGAAGCAAGACTCTAGTAGTAAAAGAAATGCAAGCTAAAACCATTTTAGTGATGAATATGGAAATCTACAAAGTGACTGAACTGTCTACACCCCTTGGTCCAACAGGCTCATTACTGGGGATGTGGGGCATTTACACTAATGAAGGGAGCTGAAGACAGATGCAAAGGGATAGTCATAGCAGTACTCTTTTGGATAGTAAAACAACTGAAAACAAAGAACTGAGGCATATAAATGGAAGGAAAGGGACACTGTGCAACACAAAATGATATCAGAGAATTCAAGAAAACGTGCAAAGATTTCAATGAACTGATGCAGAACAAAATAAGCAGAAACAAGAGGATATATACAAAGGTTACACGAGTGAAAATGAAAGAATCACTAAAAACAACTAATTGACAAGTCAATGGTGGTCACAGAACAGATAGGGAAAGCAGACAGGGGACTGTTGGCACAGAATATTATTTACAGTCAGCTGCTATGGACATTTCTAATGATTTTCCTCCTTACTCTTCCATTACAAGGGGGGTTCAATCTGGAGGTGGAGAGTTTCGTCTCCTCTCACAAGTAATAGCAGTAATTAAAAAATAATCATGACAGGTTTATATTTCTCTGGTTCTTTCACATCAGAAATGGGCTAGTTCTTGACAAAATTACAAAAACTCTCACTGGTGCCAAGTGCCACTGCTCTCCTCCTCAATGATACCTTCTGATCTGCCCCTCTCCCCTAGCTTTCAGGAACATACCACAAAAGCAACACCACGACCATCTTCCCATCAAACAATCTTTCCACTGAAGCACAGTGTCAGAATTTCAGGTACCATGTGCCAGGCCTGTGGCTGAGATTTTTCAACATAAGTGACCCTTTTTCAGCTCTCCTTGATCACACCAGAATATTGGGCAGCGACAAGGTCCCAGCAGCACAATTTCAATGGCATATGATAGATCACCAGGCACGTGTTAGGGAGGAGATGGCAGAATGGAGTCCCTTGAGCCTGGGGCCAAAGGACAGGGACCTTATCACCTGGAAAATTGACACTGGGAGACTTTTTGTAGAATTTAGGAAACATAAGCTATCCCTCCCTATCCAGTCTAAATTCTAATGGTTGGGACTGTGGCTTTCCTTTGAACGTAGTTCTCCGTCTGCAGGTGTAGAAGCTTCTTGCTATAGAATGGGGGTTCATCATCATTTTGGTGTGTGTCCTGACCCTCTTGGGCTCTCTGGTAAAGCCTACAGAAAGACCCCTTCTTAAAGTCATAATTAAAAAAAAATAAAAACAAACTCATAATTGAAGGAAATGCTGTATCTTAGTTCGAGGTCAGTGGAAATAAAGACTGAATTTTTTTTCTCTTCAGTTTCATGGATCCCCTAAGATCTTAACTCCATGTTAAGAATTCTTGCTGTAGAGATTCCATGTTGCCAGTATGAGGCATCAAAGATGCTACATCAGAGAACCAGACTGGATAATTACTGTATCAAGTAAATTCACAAAACAAAAAAGCAACACTACTCAGGGCCTGAAAATATTCGAAGCATTTTTTTTGGGAGGAGACAATTGGAATTAGGTGACTTGCCCAGGGTCACACAGCTATTAAGTGTCAGAGGCCAAATTTGAACTCAGGTTCTCCTGATTTCTGGGCCAGTACTCCATCCACTGCCCTACCTAGCTGCCTCCAAATATTCCAAACTATTAAGAATTCCACCTAATATCATTTGGCACTGACTTTCCAAAGTGTTTCCCATCTATTGCTACATTCTCCTCCCAGTATCCTTGTGAGGTAGGTGGGGCCCTAGTAGTATCAGCTCCATTTTACAGATAGGGAAACAGAGGCACCAGATAGCTCAATTCCACATCGCTAGCCCCTAGAGCAGTTCCCACACTTGACCACACCATTTTATGTGACAGTCAGCCAGATTGGAGTTCAGATCATGCCTCTGGAGGATGGAATAAAGCTAAGGAAGTATCTCAAGGGTTGGCACCCCTTCCACATACGATTAACTGCTCGGCACAATTCTGTGCTGTGCTTTCTCTGGAAACTCTACTCCATTAGCTTTCTGGATGCTGACTTGCTATTGACATACAGACATTAGTAAAATATTGGTTTCTGTTGAACTCGTCCCAGCTTTCAGGAGTCCAAGAGCCAGTTGGGCAGGTTCGGTTTCTTTGGCTGGGCCTCACCACTTGGGGTTTGCTAGCAGCTTGGTTGTGGCTCTGGTGCCTATGACAAAGGGGCAGCACCATCCTCATGTGGGGTGACATTGGGGCATGAGGCATCCTCATGTGGGGCAGGGTTTTGGATGTAAAGAAGGGAAGCCAACTGGCCTGTTAAGTAACGAACTTGTCCACATATGGTTTGTGGCATGGCTTCAAAGAAAGGAACACTGAAGACATTGAACTTATCTAGGCTACACAAAATCATGTTGAAAGGATTTGAGGTCCCTTTCCAGAGAACACCCCCCCCTCCCCAGAGATGCAAATTTTCTTGAAGATGTACACTAATAGCCAAAGAGCAGTTATATTGTGAGACATGGGAATAAAACTAGCTCTCTCCTCTCTGGGCAGGATCATAGGATTTGTGAGTTGGAAGGGACCTTGGCAGCCACCTTGTCCAAACCATACCCAAAAGTCATCTCTACCATGAAATATGTGACAAGACTCCAAACAGGGAAAATCAACCACATTGGCCCTTTTTACTTCTCAACAACTCACATTGTTAGAAAGGTTTCCTAATGATATTAAACCTAGTTCTCTCTCTTTGTAACTGCATCTCCCCAATCACTCGCAGCTCTTTCTCGTGGGCCTAAAAGAACAAATCAAACCCTCTTCCTCAGGATAGCCTTTTAAAAACAATTTAAAGAACTCTCATTCCATATCTACTACAACCCCCTCATTTTACAGAGGAGGAAACTGAGGTCCAGAGAGGGAAAGGGAGGCATAACCACATTCACAGTAACATTGAGGGTTCAAACACAGGTCTTCTGACTCTAATTCTAGTGGGAGAAGTGAGATTGGTGACCTTGCACGGTCCTCCTTCACTCAAAACAAAGTCAAGTGCAAGTCATGTCATCATTTCTCTGATGGCGCGGTCTTCTTTGGCAACGAAGGGCGAAGAGAACAACAACTTTTCCACTGTAAATCAAGGCCTCCATAGATCATGGCCAATTGCTAAAATTATGATTTTAGCAATGAATGCTTAGCATATTATCTGCCTTAATATCCTCTAGAACCTCATATTAAATGTTCACACTACTGATGGACCTTCTATTTTGGCCGCTTTAAGTGAGCCCATGCCATTTCTTTCACCTTTCTCCCTCTATTTCATTACCCATAAGTTGTTTTTTATTCAGTAACACCCTCACGTAAAAGAGCAGAGTTGTTAGAACTGATGACTGGAAAGGAAGGAGGAGGGGAGTGGGGAGAGGGACTGTGAGGATCCATTTAAAAATTATGAACTTGAGAGCATTACATTCTGTTTTTTCTCAAACACAGTTATTCAGTCCCCAAGATTCAGGACACGTGTAAGGGTTGGTCTTGCAGTGTTTTCTTTTTGGGGGATGATTTGGCAAAATTAGAGAGCACAGTGGAAAGAAAGCAATTTTAATTTCCTGTATCACCCATGAAATGAAGCCAGAATCCAGATGTCTAGAAATGAGGATGTGGCCAGCAAGAGTTTTTGGCATCCTCTCAAGTTGCTAACGCCCACAATTCCAAGAAATTCTTTCCATGTAACAAGCAACACAATTAAATCTTTAACAAACTTTTTATCATTTAGGTTGAGATTCTAAACAAAGAACAAATAACAAACAGGTTCAATCTTTAGCGTTATTACAGCTACCTCCTATTTCACCAGGAAACCCTGCAGTGTCTGCACTACTTAGTTCTTCTGAAGAAGTATATAAAAGGGAGACTTAAGACCATTAGTTTTTACTGTCGATGGTTTTTGAGTCAATTTCATGTTGCCATGTGGTCAGCTAGAGAGCCCCCTCATCCACATCAGCCCAGAGGAGGTCCGCACCATATGTTACCATATGTTGTGGTACAAATCCATGTGGTGCAATGCCAGGTGAACATTTTTATGTAAACCCTTCTTAGCCTCCATAAAGCCTTTGTTTAATAATGCCTGGAACTGGGACGCAGTTGAGAAATGTCCCCTTCACACTGGGCCCATGAAATCGGTCTGGCTGGGAACATGCCACTGTAGACTGGGAATAAGGCCGTGGCAGCTGAAGACAGCTTGGCAGTACTGGTGCAGGTTGCATCCCCATGTGAGCTCTCATTCTCAGGATGCCGCCCCCCAATGAGCCCCACTCTCGTCTCTCACACTTGTAAAGCTTTATGTACTTGGTCCTCTTGATGAATTTTTCTGTTCTGACCTCACTACCCTGGAGGCATGGGAATATTGCATCTTCAGGATGCCAGGCCTGGGGGCAGGGGTGAGATGGGGGGGGAAGGGGTAGAGGAGACCAACTGCCTCTTTCCCACATTTCCAGGCCAAGCTCTGGGAGTGGTACCCAGTGGCACTTTCCCACTGGCACTCCATTTATTTCACATTTCAAAGGGATCCCAACTACCCACCAAGTTGCTCCAAACTGAAGGTTTGGGGCTCCTTCCTATGTTTGAAACACACTAGTTCTTAAAAAAATCAAGGTTCCCTTGAACACGTCCTTTCAGAATCTCTCTCCACATGACCCTCTTACACAACAGCGGTCCAAGGTAAGGAGAGACAAAACAGCTTCCTTCTTCCATTGCTGGACTGGGAGCTTAGCACTTTTAGAAAATGCAAACACTGGCTATTTCCAATCCCAAGCATTCAGAAATTAGACTTGTGGGCAACTAAGTACCTGTTCACCAATAATTCAGTTTTGAAAACTGCCTTTCATAGTAGAAAGATCATTGTGGGGCACATAGATGCCCCTCGATGAAGCAGTGTAGACCCGTACAGCACAGAAGGGCAATCGCAACATCTTATAATGAACTCTTCAGCAATAACTTTTAAAAAACCTTTTTCTTTCCTTTTAATGAGCTCACAGGGCTTTGCTTCAAAGTTCTTTAGTGTCTCAAAGCGTACTAATTCACCATCACTTTCTCATGCTCATGTTCTAACCAAATTGAGGGTTCATTGGAGATTTTAATCCTGTTCTCGGCTCTTCCTGCCAAGAGTTGTTCAGATACAGCTGTTTGGTGCCAAAACAATTGAATTGCTTTGCTGTTGGATCAACGTCTTGAGATGATCTCACCCGAGCATTATCCACGGAAGCCATGAGATGGCTGCCTCTTTCCCACCATGCAGCTGGGTCCCAGGCTGCTGACAGTAGAGTGAAGCCAGGGGGAAGTTGAGGCCAGGTAGAAAAGGGGTGTTTCACTACGATTAGTCCAAAGAAATGACTTTTTGTCCCCAAGTATTCACTCTTTGATGGAATCTGCCTCTTGCCTCCACACTCCTCCTCCGTTACTTCAGATAAGTGGGAGTTAACTATCTTCCCTACTTAAAATCTGTGAAAATGTGCAAACACAGATCAACAAGGAGGTCTTCTTTTAAAAGAATAACTGATGGCCTCTCATCCCTTTCAGGACTGGCTGTCTACCAGATATATTCTTCACTAGAAAGCCAGAACTCTGCAGAAGTAATCAATTGCATTCCAGCACGAGCCTCCTTTCTCATCCAGAACAAGTTTACTGCTTTTACACTAAACAGATGAGTCTTAGCTCATTAATCTGTGGGTCACAGAATTCCCTAGTTAGGGCCATGTGGCCGCTGGCCTGGGCTGTCAGAGCTCCCTGCATCTGTTTGGCTTAACGGTTAAATACAGGCCACATTTTCCTTTAGGCCAAGAAAGGAGGCTCTGTGAATGTGCTGAACTAGCAAGTTGACAGGAAGCTTTAGCCACAATCAGAGCAAATTCCAGCTCCTCGGGGTTGTAAGTGTGTCACGATGGATACACTGACCAGGCCACAACTACGTCTGGATGGTAATCGGGAAAAGTCCTCCCAAACTGAGAGGCCCACGCCTGGGCACAGCCTCCAAAGAGGCTGACGCCAGGAAGCAAGTGCCTCCTGACCCAAGAGATTCAGAGGCAGCAAAACACCAGAAAACAGGTGGGGAATGGTGGAAAGCAATTGTGACTCATGACAGTCATGGAATACCCTTGTGCTCTTCAAACAACTCAAAGAAATATGGGAAGATCGCTCTGAACTGAGATGTAGCAAAGAAAGAAAAGCCACAATGACAATAACACAAAGTAAACCAAGAGCCTAACTCAGATCAAGGCAGTGACCAAGCTGGCCTCCAGAGGCCCAGTGCTGAAACATGTCTCCCCTCTCGTTCAACAGATGGCAGGAGACATGCTCGTGTGCTTTTGAGATATGGGTGTTGATCTGTCTGTTTGCTTGGCTTAATTTGACATCCTTGTTGCAAGGGACAGTACTCCGAGGGGGTGTATTCAGAAATGACAACGGTGGAAAAACAAAAGCCATTGTGTAGAAAAGCTTGGGAACCACACAATGGCCCCCATATATAATGCTGACAGTACCAGGCTTGGAAGTGGCATCTTGGGGCTGCCTTGCCTGTCAAAGATTTCAGGGAGATACAAGAAACAAGAGCAAACTGGTAGTTTTTGATAACACTGAGTGACAGAAAGAAAATTCAACTTGTCATCTTAGCAAACGTCAGTGGGAACAGAACCTCTAGTCAAAGAGGACACATTGCCAAGGCCTTGACTTCCCCTGTATCTCACAGGGTCCATCTGGTACCAGATGGTCAGTTCAGCACACAGTCAGCTGCCTTTCATATGAACTAACCACGTCAAAGAAACAGCAAATGGAATGTTACTGAAGCTGGCTGCTATTTTACCTGGGCAAGGGCTTTCTGGGCTGCTACTTAAAAACATCAGATTGACATTTTAAAAGGGAGCCTATGCTACCTTGCGACTGCCTGACATTTACAAAATAATTATATGTAATAAAAGAACTTCTGAAGGCTGGAATTTGAAGTGTAAAATCCTGAGTAATAGCTCTAAGAAGGGTTTGGTAGTCTTTTACGAAGACCTACAGTGGTGGATCTCCCCTCTTCCTTTTGGTATGCTGAGGAGATGGAATGGTGGAGGGGTGTGTGTGTGTGTGCGTGTGTGTGTGCGCGCGTGCATGCGTGTGTGTATGTGTGCATGTGTCTGTATGTGTGCATGTGTGTCTGTGTGTGTTTGTGTAAGGGGGGGTGGGTACATGTTTGGAAATGAAGTGAACTCCAGTCACATAGGCCAATTTATGAAAAGGAATGTAGGGTGACCATTGTGTTCCTGCCCGAAGTGGGAGGAAGCAGTCTGTGTACTAAGGAAGAGTCCAGTGTGTGCCATCTTTGGTACATGTGCATAATCCTAGGAGGGATTTGGGGAGTGTCTTCTGTTAGTCACAGTATTGAATCCCATAGGGTGCGGTCCTGAGTTTGAAGGGGAACAGAAGGGAGAGCGACATGTGGGTAAAATGAAGGGAAGGAAACAATTGGGGACTCTGTAACTCTACTGCTCGACACTAGATCCCTGCAGGATTCTAAAGGACTATTGATTTTTACCATAGCACCTTTGCGTGCCACCCTCATGGAGCCCAGGGAGCTTTGGGGGTTTATGGGATTGCCTGGGGGGTTCTGACTTGGATTATCAGGAACTTTAGGGGACTCATAGTTTCCCTGGGGAGTCTATGACAGGCTCAGTCCACATACCTGAACACATATGGAGTTCTGGAAAGCCCAGTGGACACAGGCAAGGGGACCAAGTGGCCTAGTCCTTGGGACTGTCACATACCCTCACTTTTAGAGATGGTGGCAGAGCCCTCTGTGCTTAGTCAGTTCTTAGAATAGAGCTGAGAGCTGTGACCCCAATCACAGAACCTCCAGGACTTCCAAGTACATCTCGTCCAACCAGACTCGTCTATGACCCAACAGGCAGGCACCCAGCTTTTGTTTAAGGCTTATTAATAAGGTGGAAGCCACAACATCTCGGGCCCAGCTTGCACCATTAAGAGGTTTTTCCAAACACATCAAGCCTAAAACTGCCTGTCTGTGATTTCCACCCATCCCTTTTCCACATGACAAGACCTTCAAACACCTGAAGATGCCTATCACATCTCTGCTAAGGCTTTTCTTTTCCCTATGTCCTTTAATGAATCACTTCTCACATAGCATTTGTTTCAGGAACATGTAAGAAATCGTTCTTTGCTACTGTTTACAAACGTAGCTGATTAATAGTGAACGTTTTTGCAGGCAAACAGAAAGCAGTATAACATTTTTGCTCTTGATATAAGTAGCATGAGGAACAAATTAAGTAAGCAAGCTACAGAAGCGGGCCTCCTTGCATACAGCAAGAGGTCAAATCAAGCAGCATTCCAGGAGGATTCGGAATTTCACCCAAAGAGAGGCTGGTGTGCTTCCCCTCCCCCATCTACACCCTATATCTGAGAACAACAAGACTCTGGAATCCCACTAAATAGTTTAACAGGCACAAGACCACCTTTTATGAGATGAACCCCCCCCCGCCCCCATCTGGGGAGAATCTCATGGGACTTTTCAGTTGTAAACCAAGTAAAGCCCAAGTTTGGAAGTCTAGACCTCCAAAAGGGCCAGAAGACGGTGGAGGGGGCTGGGTGGGCCAAGAGGTTCCTTGCAGAGGTTTTAGTGATGGCTAAGCTGGCTAATCATTATCTACCAAGGTTAAAAAAATACAGATCTTATTAAAAAAAAAAGAAGGAAAGAAGGAGAGGGAAGGGAAGAGAAGGGGACAGAAGGGATAGGAAGGGGAGGGGAGGGGACAGGAGATGGGGGAGGTGAAGGGCAAGGGAAGCAGCAGGGAAGGGAAGGAAAGAGAAGAGGGAGAAAGGGGAGGGGAGACAGGAGCACAAGGGAAAGGAAGCGCGTTCTCCTATGGCAATTTTCTTTTCCTCCTTCATGCAATCTTTGCACTGTAACTTCCTCAAAGCCTCAGGAGCATGCTCTCCTAAAGAGAAGATTGTGTAGTGCACCAAGTGAGCTGAGAGGGAAGTCCCAAACAACACGTGATTATCAGCCTTCTTCCCAAATGGGAAATGTTCCAGTCACTGCACTGGGTACTCAGGTTTTCTACACAATAGTGATGTTTCACATCTAGATGGAGCATCCCCAGCGCAGTTCCAGGACTTCAGTTGAAAAGTATGGAATCAGGATCTTGGTTGGCCATCTGGGCTATGTGCTTCAATACATCCTTTTTGGTAATAATTCCCAGGAGCCGCCTATAATGTAAATAAAAAAGTCAAGAAAAAATGCCAACCTCACCCCTGCTCCATCAGCATTCACTGGCCTAGGCTAATAGTGGAAGGCCTAAGAGGCTACTACGGCCTAGAATCCATTTTTTTAAAGGCCCAAACATGCCCTTGGGCACTGGAGAGGAAGGAGAAAGCCACCTGGCACAACCAGCTCACAGGACAGTAATGTCCATCGCTCCCACTCCCAATTCTTGGGTCTATTTTTTCTTGAGTCAATCAGGGTCAAGTCATTTGCCCAGGGTCACACAGCTAGTAAGTATCAAATATCTGAGGCTGGATTTGAACTCAGGCCCTCCTAACTCCAGGGCTGGTGTTCTATCCATTGCACCACCTAGCTGCCCCAGCCACCCCTAATTCTTAAAGACAATGGCTTGCACTCCTGAAGATAATTTAGGGAGGGAATGTAGCTTTCCATTTCTCTCTCTCTGTGCATTCACTTCTCATAGTCTTGGGCAGCACCACTAAATGGGTAACAGGAAGTTTAGCCTCAGTGGTAGGGAAGCATTTCTGTAGTAAGGAGCTAAAGGGAACTGAGGGACACCAAGCTCCCACTCCCACCATTTTGGTGGGCTATGCGAAGCTTGTCTCTTCCATCAATGAATGTCGGACCCCTTCTGGGATGCCTCTCATCTCTCAACATGCTTGCCCAGATACATCACTCCCTTCTACCAGACTCCAATCTCTGACCTTACACAGACACTCTCACCCATTGTGTGTGACCAGACACTGGCGAAGTCCCAGTTTTCGGAATATGTCCACCACGATCTCCATGGGTGTTTGGTCCGTCACTGTGAAAGGGCTAAGGTCCAGGATATTGCGAAGTTTGAGTGACGGAGGAGCATGTGGAGGCAGTGGAGGAGAATGATCCGTGAAATGGATGATGGACGTGCTCACAATGCCATCCTGTTTCTTCCGAGCATTTTCTATTTGAAACACAAAGGTTGGGAGTGCTTTTTCCATCAATGTGGCCTCACACAAGTAGCTTTTCCCCAACCATTCCATCATTTCTTTGGGAGTAGAGATTTCAAGCTGCAAGGCACCTCAGTGGTTAGAGGTGTTAAGCAACTAGCCGAAGGTCACATAGGTACAAAGAAGGAGAACCAGGATTTGAACCAATGTTCTTTGGACTCCAAATCCTGGCCTCCTTACTTTGGGCAATGCCATGGAAATCTGAAGCTTGCAGAGCCACTAATTCAGACTGAAATCAACACTTCTTTGGCACCTATAAGGTGCTAAGGGAACAGAAGTATCTTGTTTAAGACAAGGCCCCTGCTCCCAGCAGGAGAAAGAGAAACGACATACAGAGATAACTATGATGTGAGGGATACAAGGCACAAAACCCAGGTCCTGTTAAAGCCTTTAACTGCCTCCAGGGCTGCCCAGGCTCACTGGAGGGAGAGAATCTAGGTAACTTCACAGAAGAGATGGCATGTGGTATACAGGTCACGTGGGTAAAGGGGCAGGAATCAGAAGCACAATGCAGGGGTGGGAAAAGAGCGTCACAAACTGTCAGGAAATGTGCCTAGAACACACCACGAAAGGGGAGAGTACAGTGGGGGTGGAAAAGTCAGGCCGAATGCTCTGGAGGTCATGGGAGCTCCTGAGATTTTGAGAAGAGATACAATCAGAACTCACATTTCCATGGGCTTTAATGTTTACAAAACCATCCCTTGAGGAAGGTATAGTATGAGGGTAATTACCCCCATTTTATAAATGAGAAAGCTGAGTCTCAAAGAGGAGAAAATGACTAGGCCTGTGTTCACACAACAAGGAAGTGTCAGAGCTAGAACGCAAACCCAGCTCCTCCAAATCTGAATGATGCTTGGCCACGTCATACTGCCTCCGCTATCGTTTAGGAATTAAGTGAACATGAAGGTAGGGGTAAGAGGGTAACAGAGGGCATCAATGTCACGGGTTCATAGTGTCACCACTGTGTCCTGGGTTCTAATTTGCAAGGGAGGGTCACACGGTCATTTTAGACCTTGAGTTATCTGTGGCTAACTGTGTCTTGGCTCTGTATCTCCAGGCAGTATCATAGGATGCTGCTGGGGGCTTGTTAAGCCTCCGTTATTCAGAATACACCCCAAACAGCCTACTCTCAAACATTTATCACATCTCATTCCCCTACATTATCACTGAACAAAACACGGGCCTACTTATGAGAAACCACATTTTCAACAAGAACATTCAGCCTCTTGCCCCTTACCGACTGAGATGATTAGGTCTCTCCTGAGGACAAACCCCACCAGCCTCTGAGACTCTCGAGATACAACAACTGGGTAGCCACTGTAGGTGGTCTCACTGATCAGTGTCTCTACATCCTCCACAGTCATGCTATCCTGTGTGAGGACCATGAGCGTTGGGTCACTTCGACGGGGTCTCATCACGTCCATTGCCAGAGTCTTATGGGTGAACTCTTCTTTCGCTTCTAAGAATGGGTATCCATTGAGGCGAATGTGGGCATCATAAATGCCCTCCCGCCCAATGGCATCTGCCACCCACTTGCTGGTCATAGCTGCAGCCATTAGGGGCACGATGTACTCCAGGCCACCTGTGAGTTCAAACATGATGACAACTAGGGACACAGTCATACGCGTCACTCCACCTGAAAAGTACAATATTTGTATAAAGACATTAGGGCCTCATTAGGAAAAATCAATCTAGTCAATCAACAAGGCAAAACCTACTATGAGACAGGCACTGTGCTAACCACTGGAGCATAAAAAGATCCTGTCCTCAAGCAGCAATCTCCATACCAGATACAGACAGTGGGAAGGTCGAGAGGTGGAGCTGAGGAGGGAGAGCACTCCAGGCAGAGAGGAGACATGGCCAGGCCAAAGGCATGGTGACAGGATGGCACAGTGAAGGAGACTGGAAAGGTAGGAAGGGGCCAGCCTATCGTTACACACACAGGATTTGATACCTGAGCCTGGAGGCAACAGGGAGCCACCAGTTTTCTGAAGAGAAGGGTGACTTGGTACTTTAGGAAAATATCTTCAGTGAGCAGTGCCTAGCCAAAAGGGCAAGCAATGCCAATGCAATGCCAAACATGTGAGCTCAACCCCAGAAAGCCTAACATTATGAAATGTCATCTACACTGCAGGCCAGTGGGCTGGACCCTGAGAAAAGCACCTACCGTACTCAGGCTGTAACACACAGGGCATACGTAACACACAGAGCAATCAAACATGCAGGGAGGGGGTGGGACTAGATGACCTCTGAGACCCCTTTGAATTCTGACCCTCCGACTGACTCCCTAAAGCAATGTCTACGCATCTAAAGCATTCTTTCTGAAGGTCCATAAACTTACAAAGGGTGTTGATATTTGCTCAAAATCCCTCACATCTGTACACTATACTGAGCTCCCGCCTACAGCTACCTGCTGGTAACATGAAATCCCAACCCTTAGCTCAAACCAACAGAGACTTTACCCAAGCAGGCTGCTGCGCCAACCATTGCATAAAGGCCAGGTGTAATACAATCAGCTCCTTGGCTGCACCAACCACTGAAGATGGGCCAGTCATGGTGATAGTAAGCTAGCTGTTCCACTGCCACACCTAGGAGTCTTCCTGCTATGGCACCAACAGCCATGCTTGGAATGAAGAGACCAGAGGGGACCTGCAAAAGGAGGAGTGTGTGATTAATAAGGAATGACTTTCCAAAAAACGCAGACTGCTTCCATTCAGGGAGAGAATGGCAATTATTTTATCTGTGTGGTCCCTGGAAGGAATTTTCACCAAAGTACAAAGTTAGCTTTGAAGATGCCTTCCAATCCCACTGGATCTCGGGGATCGCAGGGCTAGGTACCTTGCCTTGAACTGGGAGTCACATGGGGCAAGAACCTGAGCTGTCCAGACCAGAGAGCTAGGAGCCAAAACCATGTATGGCAAAGAGCTCTTGTCTAAAGAAAAGAAAAAACAGGGAATTGCTCTCATATGCAGATATTTTTCTGTACCCGATTCTTTGCGCTTAGAAATATGAGCTATGAAGGCTACTCATATGAGGCCACTCAAATTCTCAAAACTGGAAGGGTTCCCCCAAGGCCACCTGGCCCAGGCCAGCTCTGATCAGCTACCCCATCTACAACATCCCTGGCATGACAGAAACGGCCACTGAGGTCCCTTCCAGCCCAGAGAGAAAATTATGGAATAGTCTGTGTCTGGTCCTTCCATTTGACTATGGCCAGGCTTCATTTCAAAGTAAACAATGAAGCCACGTTGTAAAAACCATCTATGGTGGAGATGAATTCTGTCATCTCAGATGATGCTCTGGACCGAACAGGAATTCTCTCTAGACTTACTATTTTGCCTGGCTCACATTTTCCCAGGGTGGCGGGGGTGGGGGTGGGGAGGCGGGGTGGAACAGGCCGCAGACATAATTCAGTGTCTTGGTAGAAAAGGCCCTTGTTGATGGCTAGGCTTAAATAGGGGAAAGAATTGTTGAAATTTTTCCCTTTTTGTTTCTTTTGGAGTGTGAGTCAAAAAAAAAAAAAGAGATGAGGCTATTTTCAAAGGAAGTGAAAATAAAAGCACAGGACACTAACTTCTGCTGGTAAAAGATTCATTATCTGTCCAGCCACAGAAATGATCCTGGTTATCAAAACAAACTTGAAGTGTGCCCATGAATCCTTAGGGAAGATATCAGATCTCCTTGGAAAGGTCAACATGGTCATGCTGCTTAGCTACAAAATGTACTAACAAAAAATACAGAGGATTCCCCATTCCTTCCACCAACTAGTGCTGTCTCCTGCCCTTTATGAGGGGCACAGAGACAAGGACAGCCTATTACTTGCTTCACCTCTCACAAGAACTCAAGCTGGGGAACATATGGTAAAGAGAGGAAATTTTCTAGCAAGCTCTGGAACACATGCAAAGGTGTTGGGGGAGGGCAATGGAGACCTGTCTTTCCCAAGCGCCCTAGCAGCCCCCCAGAGTGTGTAACAGAGCATCTGGGCAGAGCTTGTACAAACAAGGATCCCTCACCTTCATCCCAAAGGTGAAGATGGTGATGAGAATCTTCATGACAAGGGCCAGAGAGAGCTGCCACATGGCTGTGTAGACCCCTGCACCGGCAGCCCTGTCGGGCAGCTTGCCTCCTTTGGTGGTGGTGAAGTTGTTCACATAGTCACAGAGCTGGGAGGAGTCTAGGAGGCCACAGTCATTGAAGAGCTCAGAAATCAGCTCACTGGTACTCATGCGCGTATACTCATTGGGGAAGGCCAGGATGCCTGTGATGGCCGTCACAACAAGGACCTCCAGAACTGGGTACTTGCCCAGTTGCGTGTTCTTGCGCTTGCGGCACCAGGCGATGTTGCCTCGGATAAAGAAGGCTCCCCAGAGGCCCCCAAATATCCCCAAGAGCACAAATGGCACAAGCTCCAGGAGATGCCATGGAGTGTGAAACTCCACATAAAACAGAACCAGACGACTGTTCCCAAAAGGGTTGATGGAACGCAGAGTAAATGCTGCCACCAAAGCAGCAAAGAAAGATCGCCACAGTGTTTTGAGGGGGAAATAATAACTGACCTGCAAGGGAGAAGAGGAGAAAGCCAAATCAGACACCCAAGCATCAAATGTTCCATTAAAGAACAAAAACAATCAGGGGGTGAGGGCCTGCCACAGCCTGAGACCTTGGGAGCCACATGGTTCCCTCCAGACAGCTCTCTAAGCAGACCACCAGAAGCATCCCATGGAAAGCACAGGGACTTCAGACATCTTCCTATGGACCAGCTTTACCTCTTCCAGGCTGAACAGCACTCCACCAATGGGGGCTCCAAAGGCTACAGAAACACCTGCTGCTGCTGCTGCCGACAAAACCTGCGAAAGCAAACACTCAGCATCAGCTGTGCAATTAGTCTACTTCCTTACCCTGACTTTGGATTTAAAAGCTTGCTACTGTTTAATTAAGATTAAAACGGTTACAATTACCAGCATCAGATACACCTCCCATTTCCTGATGATGAAAATTCAATTCGCTTTAAGTGCAGGCACTGCTAGAAGTGAGGCTCAACCATGATTTATTATAATCTTAAACATTATAAACTGTTCGACTACTGACAACCTATTAACGTAAGAGCTTAAAGTACCCAGAAGGTCTCTCTTTTGTAAGGAAGGTAGACATGGGAATTGTTCCCAAACTGCCCAAACCAAGGAGGACAGGGCACACGTTAGAATGGGTATCTGACACTTCGACACTTGGAGGCAGGAGGCCCTCCCTTCATTAGAGTCTGAGGCATTTACATGGTGGATTTTGTTGGAAGGTCCAAAGCATTTCCGGTGAGACCTCCCCCTAATAAAAAAGAAGTGACTGAGCTGAATGGTCAACACTGATACCATCAGTTATATTCAACTACGTGGCCATAGGGAATGCACCAAACTTAGAGTCTTCCTCAATCTATTAACTCATGATATTACATTTCAGGAATATTACATATGATATAGACCATACTACATGCTCATTTACTATTGAGGATAATACATATTTTATATCATAGTAATGTTAAAAACATACAATATTTCAGAAATGGTGAATGACATGGGGAAGAACCCAGGCATGGGGACCCACCAGACTGTCAGGGCATCCAGCAAATCAACAAGCACTTATTATATGTCATAGGATAACAGCTTTAGAGCTAGAAGGGGACTTCAGAGGTCACCGAGGCCACCCCCACCCCTTACAGATGAAATAAAAATCAGATGGCAAAGGAATGGTAAGAAAGCTGTTTATCGGAAAAGGATCTGGGAGTCTTAGCAAACTGCAAGCTCACTATGAGTCAACAGGGTGATACAACAGCCAAGGAAGTTAATGTGATCTTAAGTTGCATTAAGAGAAACCTATGTCTAAGACCAAGGAGGCAATAGTCTTTCTGTTCTCTGCTCCGGTCAGGCCACATCTAGAGGAGTATTTGTATTCAGGTCTGGGATCATGTCACATGGGCAGTCAGTTGGAAAGATTGGGGGTGTTCAGCCTGGAGGGAACTTTCCCACTAACACCAGGGTGAAGAAGGATGCCTCCTCTCACCATGATCATTCAACATTGTTCCAGAGATGCTACCTATAGCAGTAAGGAAGTAAAAAGAAATTAAAGAATAAACAGTGGATCAGAAAATGCTAGCATATCTCTACTTATGGATGATGCAATGGTTTATTTAGAAAAATCTGCAAGAAAAAATCAAGCAAGAGAATATATCGCTTTTACAAAACAGTAGGATGTAAAATGATCCACAAAATAGTCGATGCTTCTAGATAGAATACAGAAGAGGAAAAATGGATAGAAAAACCATTTAAGAAGAGGCAATGTGGTTAAGTATCTGGAAATTCATGTTCCGTGCCATACACAGGATTTCAATAACTACACCTATAAACAATTTTTATGGAAATAAAGAACTAAATAATTTCAGAAGTATTTCATATTCATGCTTAGGGGGCACTAACATAGGAGACAGTGTGCTGTTGTTCTGGCACTAGGCCCCCAAAGCTATTAAACTGTGCATAGTCTTTGACTCAGTGAATATTAGGCATATATTCCAAAGAGATAAAAGAAAGAAGAAAAGGATCCATATGTACAAAAATGTTTGTAACGGCAAAAAACTGGATATTAAAGGAGTGCCTGGGGGAGTAAGACGGCGCTTTAGTGAAAAGAGTGCCAGACCTGGAGTCACAAAAACTTCTCTTCCTGAGTTCCAATGTGGTCTCAGACATTTACTAGTTGTGTGACCCTGGGCAAGTCACTTCACCTCTTTTGCCTCAGTTTCCTTGTCGTTAAATGAATTGGAGAAGGAAATGGCAAACCACTCAAGTATTTTTACCAAGAAAACCCAAAATAGAGTCATAAAGAGTCAGAAACAACTGAAAAATGATTGAACAACAAAAAAAAGGAGGATCCACTTGTTAGAAAATGGCTGAACAAATTGTGGTATACAAATGTAACCGAATATTATCATAGCATAAGAAATAACTAAATGGACAACTTTAGAGAAAACTGAGAAGACTTCTATGAACTGACGCAGAGTGAAATGAGCAAAATGAGGACAATTTCTGCAATTATAACATTATGGAAAAAGACAGCTTTGAGAGATTTCAAAACTCTGACCAATGCAACAAGAAACCATAAGTGCAGAGGACTGAAGACGGAGCATGCTCCTCGCTTCCTACTGGAGCAGTAAGGGCTGAAAAGGTAGAAGGAAGAGGCGTACATTTTTACCTGTAGTCAGTAGAAGGAGACTTAGTCGTCTGGACTCTGCAGAATTTTATGAGAATTTTCTTTTTCATTAAAAAAATGTTCAATGCAAAGGCAAGTGGGAAGGAGAGCTAATAAATTTTGAAAAATTAAAATTCTCTCTGGGGGAGCTGTGTTCTGTAAGCAAAGTGCTAAACGGTGGCTCCAAAAGCCGACAGGAACTTTGGCTACAGTAGTAATAACAAGGACAGAAATAATAATGACTCTTGAAAGTAGACAGAGTGCTTTACATAGTATCATGTCTTTGGCGTCTCAGGACAATTCCACCAAGTAGGTACAAGTGCAAGTATTGTTATCCATGATATCCCAAAGGAGGTGTAGTGACTTGCTCAGGGTCACACAGCTAATGAGCTTTGAGCTTAGCTTTTCCTGAGCCCCAGTTCTGGTGTTCCACCCTCTACTTCACACTGTGTTGAAAAACAATGCAGGTGACTGGCCCCCTGTCCTCTTCCCTGGTCAAGCTACAGCAATCCTGTATTTGGTCCTGAGTACCTCATTTTGTGAAATATATTGCCAAGGTGTCTAGGGAGAAAGCTACAAGGATCCTCCCTTGGCTAGGAGGTGCACTGGTAGGAAGGCTTTGACTGCAGTCAGGACAGAAGTATGTGGGTGAGGTAGGGGAGCTGCTGGGTAGTGATCATGAAGGACAACCAAATACAGAAGGAAAGAAAAAAGTATCAAGGAAACAGTTTGTTTTTTTTAAATGCACCAAAGAGAGCTGAAGGAAGTTCAAATGGAAATGTAGACAAGCAGGGCAGTTTTGTTTCTATCAGGTTAAATGCAATACATATTTTCAAAAAAACAAATATTAAAAGTAGTTCTCAGTGTCATACGCAATCCTCTGTTTCTGTTCTCCTTTATATACTGAAATGTCTATGTTTGGTGCTGTTTAAATTCATAATAAACAAAAGAAAAAAGAAAAAGCAGAGATAAGGGCCTTCAGACCATCCCACATGAGGCAAGGATGTGAACTTGGATCAGAGACAGGAGGCATGCTGGGGGGACAGGAGACAGCTGCCTTTAAGTTCCAGAAGGGCTGTCAGGTGCAACACTGATTAGGCTTTTCTGCTTGGCCCCAGAATTAGAATTAGACCTAACCCTAAAAAATGTGCTCTGGAGTTTCTGCCTCTCCCACCCCGCCCCCCTGCTCTTTCCTTTAATTTCACAGGTATTACTTACATAGCTTATCGAAGCATCCCAAGCTTTCCTCTCAACAGAGGATTACCCAGCCCATCCCAACTCATCATTAGTCTGGGCTTCCCCTGTGTCCCCATACTCAGGATCCAACATGCCCCTTCCCTCTTCTGGTCCTTCTTGCTTTTAGATCATTTCCTTTCTAGGGTCCAGAGAACCACCACACACTAGTATTTCCAAAGGCAGGAACTAAACAATGCTTTGAACCCCCTGTATTTGACCATACTGTGCCCCAATTATTACCACCCCCTCCCTGGAGAAAAGCTATGGAGATGTGCTAAGCTGGATTGGCTTAAACTGGGTCAGACATCATCACATCTTCGACTTGGCTGGAAGGGGCCACTGGCCCAAACTTCTCTGGCCCAAATCTGTGTCTCCTGTCAGAATGCTATGCAATAGATGATTGCCGCGAGTGTTGCTGGAAACCTTCGCAGGCAGTCCCTTTACCAACTCCTGCTTTTAAAAGAGTCTTTCTCATGCCACCCTGTGGAAGCCCCCTCCCTTTTCTGTACAAAGCCCTCCCAGGACAGCAGACAGGCCCACAGGCTTGGCCATCAGGATGAATACCGTGAAGGCCACTTTTGTAATCTCATTACCTCTCGGCGCTTGGCCTCATTTTTCCTGTACTTGGTGAAACAGTGGCACAGGATGTTTCCACAGCAGCATGCAACATGTACAAGGGGGCCTTCTTTGCCCAGGCTCAGGCCAGATGATACTGCCAGCACTAGAGTGATGGTTTTAATGATCAGTGTCCATTTTCCCAAATAGCCTCGAATAATGAAACCACTCAGAATCGTCTTGATCTGTAAGTCCAAGCACAAGGAAGATTGCATATTCCCCGGGCTACTTTGGATAAGCACTGACAACCCTGAAGCCCTCTCCCATATACACTTCCCAAAGACTCCTCCAACAAATTCCGGGCTCCCACATTTGTCTTGTTGCATAGTGGCCAGCCAGCACATTGGGGCAAGAAACCTATTAATGTGACGATACCTTTTCTAGATCCTCAAGGGACTAGGGGAGCAGACAGTTAAAGGCCAGTTCCCTGCTGCAGCAAACCCTTCTTGGTGGTCATTCTAGGCAGCCAACATTAGGGGACAGAATCAGTCTGTAAGGTGGGGCCCAAGCAGACTTCTCTGCAGTGGGTGGAGGCTGTTTTTAAACAACATGTATCGTTACCCCAATCCCCCTGGAATTTCTGAAATAGGGCATTCTGAACAGGAGAATGATGAGTACATATTAATTGGAACTGGTTTCCTATGACATCAATTGTATATAAAAGCCAGCTCTCAGATTAAGTATATTCATTGTCCCAAAAACAAATGCTCAGGCCGAACCTGTTTTCCCTTGGCCTTCTTGGGGCCAAAGAAGTCTATTGGTTTGGGCTGTCAGGGAAGTAGCCTCGTTAGTCTGAGCAAAACACAGTCCGGAGGGCTGAGCTACTGGGGAGAAATGCTAGAAAATCTTCCTACAGGTTATGGATGGCCCACTAGTGAACAGAGGTTATGGAGGGCTGATGGTTTATTATACAAGGAGAATGATTCCAGTTTCTTAGACCTCTGGATATTGTGAACTTTGTCAGAATCTCATAAGTAGCATAGTGTTTCAGAAAGAGCTAGAGTCTGCCCCTGGCCTGAGCTGTGTGTTCCCCTTGCCTTCTCTGGGCCTCCATCCTTCCCCTCCCTCCTCTAACAAATGAGGGGCTTGCACAAAGGGCCTGCTGAGGTCGCTGGCAGCTCCACACTTTCCCTCTAGGATCCCAGTGAAGGGCTGGACACATTGCATTTTGTGCACCGTACTTTGGATTACGTGGGCTCCCAGGAGCCGACCTGGGAACCAAGCCATGGTGTCGCTGAGAAAAGGCTTTTGGCTGTTTCCAGGTTGGGGACTCCTAGTGCGTTCCAGGTGCTGGGGACTGTTTTCCAGTGAAAAGATGATGGATAATTTTGTACATGTGTTAGCAGCAACTCACCTCAGGGATTCCAGAGCCACAGGCATAGGGTGCAAACACCCTGACAAGGGAGACAGCTAAAAGGGCGAACAAGAGGGCCCAGAGGACGTACATGAAATAATTGAGGATGTAGGCAAAGGCTCCCTGGAACACAAACACACATGAGAGACAATGAGAGAGAGAGAGAACAAGATGGAGGAACAGAGAGAGTAAGAGAATGAGAGAGAGTGAGAAAGCGAGAAAGAGGGACAGAGAAAGAGAGAGAAAAGGCTCCGATTTGGACGAGGCTGTCCCAATCAGGCATGAAAATTACTTAGAAAAATGGTTTCGGGAAAGGTCACGAAGGAGACAGGATCTACATGAACTCTCAGGAGACACCCCTTCCAGAGTTCGAGAAATGAGTGCAGAAACACACTGTCAGCTCATTTGGTGAAACCATTAGCTTGCCACTGAAAACAAGATGTTTTATTACAGTAAAAACAAGTAGGGCTGTCAGCGAACAAGAGAGCCTTGGAGGGCCTCTTAGGGTGTTTCTACTTAAGAGTATGGGCTGGGGGCACAGAGAGGCTCAGCTACTATTGGGGAAGAGCATCCCCACTTTGGTGACTCCACTCCAAGTGGCTGATCTCAGCCACTTGTCAGCAGCCACCACCATGGCAAAGGGGCAGAAAAGGAACTTATTCCATGACAGAAGCAGTTTTAAATCACAGGAAACTCAGATGGCCGCTGGGATGATTTCTTTTTCTTTTTTGGCTCAGACCTGGAAGCTGCAGCAATCCAGGTGTGAGAGCAGGGATGGGGAAAGAACAAGTATATCCTAAACACCTACTATGTGCTAGGCATTCTATAAATATAATAACTTCTGAATTTGAGAAAAGAAAGCTAAAGAGCTGGGGGAGAAGAGGGAGTCAAGTCTCTCCTGGGTACTAAAATACAGGTGAAATCTCAGCTGGGTCCCCTTTTTCCTACAAGGGCTAGAGATTCCCCAGCTTCCCAGGCTGAACCACACAATTTGGCATCATTGACAAAGACCTGGCAAGGAAGAGAGATGGCCCTTTGCCAGCAGGTTCTGCTGGCCATTAGCTACCTCAGACTGGCTGATAAGCAGCTGGGACCAGGTATTCCACTCGAGGCATTTGTCTCTGTCTTCGAAGGTGACTTGTTCTGAGTTCCAGCAGCAATGCTCGTGGTTAAACCAGAAACCCCTCAGGCAGACTCCTTCCTTCAAGTCAGTCATCCAGTGAGCAGAGATGTCTATCAAACCAGCTAGGGAGCCTGATGGAGAGGGGAAAGGCCAAGCTCACATCTGGGCTGTCTTCCTTAATAATTAGACCACTTTCATTTACAGAAGACCAAAAGTCTAAACATAGATATATCTCACTTTATTTTTGAAAATTCTACTTTCTCTTATGCTCTGAACTTGACAAATATACTCGACACCACAATTCTCTAACTACATACAGTTTGGCCCTTTTTTCTCTAAGGCTGTCCCAAAAGTCTTAGTGCATCCTATATGCTAAATTCCAAAGCCATCCTACTTGTCTGTGTTTCCCTCTAACCCTCATTCTGATCTCTCCTGACCTTTGTTCCTTCAAAAAAATGGGTTATTGCCACTGTCATCCTCTTATTCATATCAGCACTATTCTGATACAGGAAACTGATGCTAGATGTGACCAACTTTACGTGAGGACTCAGTGCTCTCCATTTCTACCTTCCGGAAAACTTGTGCTGCACATCCCCCCCATCACTTCTGCTTGCCTGGGGTTCCTTTTGTACTTGGGTCTCCATGACCCTCGAAAATATCTACCTCACTAACTTCTACATCCATCTTGAACATGCCCAACTGTGACCTTCCAGTTCCTCACCCTGAGCTGCCTCCACTGCCCTTGAATTCCATCCCATACTGAGCATATATGAGCTCAGATGTTGTGGAGTGTGCCATCCTTATCTACCCTTGTAAATGGAGAAATTAACACTGGGGCTCATTGCTCAATATGCCCTGGCTTTGGTAAGAGTGAGGATTTCCCAGTCTCACTGCCCTGGGACACGCTCCCAAGTTTGCTTAGGCAAGGCTTCTCTGCTGTACAGCTATGGCACTGAGGGGCAGTGCCAGGGTTGCCTACCACTTCTCTACCAGGAGAGGCCCTGCTTGGGCAGCCAGTGAACTCAGGGGCCATTCTGACTCTCTCTCGAGCTTGTCTTTTAATGGCATCCAGGCCTTCATCCAAGACAACCAGCCCCTTGCAGAGTGGGAAGATTGATCATACCTGCTAAGAGCCCAATAAGCAGCATCAGCAGCCAGCCCGAAAAGGCATCGCTCACACGGTGGATGAGGGCCCAGGTGGACTCTTTGCTTTTATTGGTGATCTAGAGAGAAACATCCCACAGCACAGATTACACACAGGGTGACTCCGACACACTCATCCATCTGCCTTTCTGTCACACCTGTCACACATTCACTCAAAAACACAAGTCACCTCTGAAATCCCCCAATTTTCTCCAGAAATTGGAGGCTGCACCAGCAGAAGCACCTACCAATCACCATTCCCACTTTGTGATGTCCCTTAGTGCCCAGGAATTCCATCTGCTCAGTTGCTTGTCTGCTTTTCTGTCCCTATCTGACTTCCCACCTGTCTTTCTTGGAAAAGAAGGTTTATCAAAGATCCCAACCTCTAGAATTGGCAGTAGGCTCTCTCTGCTCTCAACATGCCCCTTCTTCCTACCCAGATGCCACTGCTTATTCCCTTTTCTGGAATCTTATATACCAAGAAATGTCTTCCCTGCTTACATCCTTTGTTATCCCTTCCCTCAGGGGGTTCATGTTAAGCCTTAAGTCTCCCCTTGAGAGTTCAAAAATGAACCATAATAAAGGTCTGTGTGGCTTTAAGCATTAATTGGTCTCTCTTTTACAAAAGTCAACCCAAGTTCTAAAGTGGCTAGAAATAGACTGGACACACTATAACATAAATAAGCAATACCATCAAAAACACTGTTTCAATGATCATTAAGAACATAATTTGGAATATCTCTCCCAGGATCACACCACCTTGGAAGCATCAATAACTTGCAGACCCCTAGAGTTAGCTCTGAAAACTGCAGCACAAAAAAGTTTGAAGCTTGAGACAGTGCCTTTCCACCCCCAGCTGAGCCGAGATCAACTTCAACATAAAATTCAAAGTCAAGAAATAGGCTGAGGAAATGAGCAAACAACAACAAAAAACAATTTGACCACAAAAAGCTACTATGGTAGCAGGGAAGACCAGGACATAAACTCAGAAGAAAATGATATAAAAAAACAGCTACAAACAAAGCCTCAAAGAAAAATGCTGATTGATCCTAAGTCCAACAAGAATTCCTGGGAGAGTTAAAGAAAGAGATGAGTAGTAGAAGAAAAATTGGGAAAAGAAATGAGTGATGCCATAAAATTATGGAATTGTTGTTTGTCTTTTGTTCTCGAAGAGGATCAATGACATCAGGACTTGCAAGTGAACTGGATTTAAGTGAGATAGGGCTATGCAAAGTCACCAGTCTCACTCTCTCCTCCAAAGTCATCTGGATCCAGTGACAAGACATAGATCAAGATAGCTGGAGATGACTCTGGATGCAGTGGGAGACCTTGGCCTTTTTAAGCTAAGATCTTTCTCATAGCTCAGTTTGACTGAGGTATCATTCATTCAGTGATTATGACTAGGCAAGAAATAAGGCAAAAAAAAAAAAATGGCCTCTTTTACCTACTCAAAAAAAAACAACCCAAAAAACCCAAAACAAAAACCAACCAATCTGGGAGGGGAAGACCCTCAGGGCTTCTGGTCAGAACAGAAACCATTGCTATTTATACTCACTCTGAGCCAACAAAGACCAACTGAGGCTTGGTTGGAGCCTATTATTGGCCAATAAGTGAGAGTCAGATTAATTTGGGTTTAAGGCATAGTCAAGCAGCACCATTTGAATTCCAAGGCTTTATCAACACCTGGTTTCCAGAGCTCTATTTCAAGAAATTTATATTTCTTGTAAGGTCTTTCCCAGGTATCAGTTTGTCTGAGGTAACACTCATTCAGTGAGTCAAGGTTAGTTAAGAAATGAAGCAAAAGATGGCCTGTTTGCCTATTCCAAAAGAAGAAAAAGAAAATTAAAATTTTGAGGAGGGATAGGATAAAAAGGGAGAGGAAGAAACAGAAGAAAATGGGATGAAGGCAAATATTCAGTTAGTAATCACAGCTGTGAATGTGAATGGGAAGAGCTCACCCATAAAACAGAATCAGATAGCAGAATTGATTAGAAACCAGAATCCAACAATATATTGCTTACAAGAGACACACCTAAACAGAAAAACACTCAGAGTTAAAATAAAGAGTTAGAAAAGAATCTATTATGCTTCAGCTGAAGTAAAAAAGCCAGGGGTGGCAATCATGGTCTCAGACAAAGATTAAAAAAAATAGACCTGATTAAAAGGGATAATCAGGGAAATTTAGATTTTTGCTAAAAGGTAAATTTTAAAACAAGTTTCTCTGAAAAGGCTTCATTTCTCAAATATATATTGAATTGAACTTTGTCAAATTTATAAAAATAAGAGCCATTCCCCAACTGATAAATGGTCAAAGGATATAAGTGGGCAGTTTTCAGAAGTAGAAATCGAAGCTATCTATAGTCATATAAAAAATGCATTAAGTCACTACTGACAAGAGAAATGCAAATCAAAACAACTTTGAGGTACTACCTCACAGCAATGAGAAATGATATATGCCAGAGAGGATAATGGAAAATAAAGAAAAATTGGGAAAAGAAATGAGTGATGCCATAAAATTATGGAACTGTTGTTTGTCTTTTGCACTGTTGGTGGAGAAGTGAAATGGTCCAACCATTCTGGAGAACAATTTGGAACTATGCCCAGAGGGCCATAAAGTGGTGCAACTGCCCTATGACCCAGCAATATCACTACTGGATGTGTATACTAAAGAGATCAAAGAAAAAGGAAACAAACCTATATGTACAAAAATATTAAGAGTAGCTCTTTTGTAGTGGTAAAGAATCAGAAATCAAGGGGAGGCTCATCAATTGGGGAATGTCTGAACAAGTTGTGGCATATAATTGTGATGGAGTACACTGATGAGGTGGCTGGTTTCAGAAAAACATGGCAAGACCTATATGAACTATATGAAGTGAAAAGAATGAGGAGATCAAATGTGTACAGTAAGAACAAAGCTGTACTAAAGATCACCTGTGAAAGACTTGGCTACTCTGATCAATCCCGTGATCTGACAATTCCAAAGGACTTATGATGAAAAAACACCATCCACCTCCAGAGAGAGAACTGATGAACTCGGAGTGAAAACTCAAGTATCATTTTCTGTCTTGCTTTTTAGGAAATGTGGCTAATATGGAAATCTGTTTTGCATGATTTCACATGCATAATTGATAATGCTTGCCTTCGAAGTGTTTGGGGGAGGGGTGGGAAAGGGAGAGAATTTGGAATCTAAAATTTTAAAAGGAAAGAATGTTAAAAATAAATAATAATTTAAAAAAGAACGTGATTGGTGCATTTGTGCAAGGTTTACTCTTGTTTGAGTTGATCTGTGATCCCAGGCACTTAAAACTCTTAAGACTTTGTAGACCACTACAAACACACACCAATTATTTCCAATAATTTGGACAATCGGCAGTTTCCAAAACCAGGCTTGGCATAATAAATTGGAATGACAAATTGCTGATATCATTTGCCAGTGACAAAGCCAATGGGGAGGCTGGGCATACACTCCTACAGTCACAAAAAGGACAAGTGTCCTTGAATGGTCTTTTCTGCTTGTAAAGTCATTCCGTTGTTCTTTGAGCGCTGAACAAATGTGTTGGAGCTTTTCATTAATGGCTATTCAACAGTGAATAGGAAAATCATTGTGGGGAAAGGCATTTAGGGTTAGGGTTGCCACATGGAAGGCTGCCCCTAGGGCACAGTTCCACTCGATGAGCCATGTGATGAGGGGTCTCCAAACCCAAGATGGAGGTCTGCAGAGCAGGGACACTGGTGAAGTCATTCCTGTTTAGGTATACACAATGATAGACATTTCCTAAGCACCACCACTGGGCACAGGGTTGAGCTAAGGGCTGGAGGACAAGTACATTTTAGAAAAAACACTATCCCGATGCTTGAGGACCAGGAGCTGGGAGAACTCATCAGTCCCATACATCTATAATTCCCACTGCAAAAGGAGTATAATTAGCAAATGCCATTTCAAAAGGGTTCAACAAGGAAGAACATTGTCATATGGGAGTCCAGGAAGACAATCCACAGGCTGGTGACATGGGTTTCATTAGATGACATCCGAGGTCCCTTTTACCAATTCAAGGAAATTTTAAAAGAAAGTTACACACTTGATATTAAGTGACGTGCTCTGGAAAAATGTCTAATTTCAAAAAATGTTCAGAGAACATACTTAATTCCAATGTAACATATTATTCTTTTAGTAGCAAAATATTTTCTGGTCTCTTCACAATGGAGTGCCAGTATCATAGTGACAAACTGCTATTTTCCATTCATTAGGAAACTCTCTGCAAACATAACATTTTCAACACCTGTGAAGACTCAACATTCCAATATTATTTCTGAGAAACTGAACATCATCCAAAGTACCCAGAAGCCACAGCTGAGGTAACACAAAGACAGCAGGGACAGGTGCTTTCAAAGCTTCCTATGCTTGGTACATTCCACCATCATACAACCACATTTCCAAAGACTTTCAGGCATCCATATCAGTCATATATGCCTCAGGACAGGCCTGCACAACCTTCGGCTGGGGGGCATGGCAAAGGATTTTGGGCAGTCTGCAAAAAAATGAACATGTCCTCCACATTTTTCCCAGACCACCTGAAATCCTTTGGCAGACTGCTGGTTGTGCAGGCCTGCTCCAGGACAAAAGAGGCATCATCAGATATGAATGATTCAGAGAAAATCACACCTCACACCCCCCCACACCCACGCACACACCCTCTCCCCACACAAGATGAAGGAAATGTGTGAATCCAGAGCCAAACTTGTAGGTATCACAGTAGAAGGCATTCTATCATGAAAAAGAATCGAATCATGACACACTTCATGGCCTCTCATCTGGAGGTTACAAGAGGCCAAGGGAGGCCAGAACACTCAAATCCAAGGAGAGGGAAAGTACATGGTCAAACTTTCATTTATTCCCATGTATTCCCCGCCAGACATCCTTGGCCATGACCCACCACCCTTGCCTTACCTCTCGGTGCCTGTCTCGGTCTCTGGATTTCTCTCTCACCCAGTCAATGGTATTGAAGTCTTCATAGGTCCCAACTCCAGGGATAGGCTCCTCTAAGAAGTCCATCATCTTACTGGGAACATTCAGCCCTTCTCCATTGTATGACATGAACTCTGCAGAAAAGGAGGAAACATACATGTCCACACTAGTTGGTTTCTCATTTAATCCACAAGTATTTGTTATGTGGTTCCTATCTGCCAGGCACTGGGGAGACAAAGAGAAAACCAAATCCAACTCATGAGAAGCTAGCTTGCCCTCAAAAGTTGGCATTACCCAGCAAACGAGAACAAATCCACACAGACTAAGTCACACTACTGGGGAAATAAGGCATGAAATTACGTCCAGAGTCCACATTGGGAGGGGGTGAGAAGAGCTTAAACTCAGCTATCAGCGACATGTTACCAAAAAGAGACATAATGGGGAGACTCAAGGAGACCTAACAATTGACAGGTTACAAGGAATAAAGGGAAGAAGGAAAATCAGGAGGGGTGCACATGAATGTTAACTGTTTTACTGGGAACCACCATCAAAAACCCAAATATGTAAAATACGGGGTAACACTTTACACAAACCCTTGGAACACAAGGAAGTCAAGAAGGTTCAAAACCTCATCCATTCCAAGGCATCTGGAAGTTCTGCTACTACCCCTGGCTTTGTCATCTTTCTTTATAAAAAATCACATCCTACTCACTGTCTTGCTGGCTCTTGCCCTGTGGGTTCTACTTGGTCCTGGCATAGAGAAAACTTTCCATATTACCTTAGAGGCTTCATTTCTTAATTCCATTACCTTGGAAGAGTAATTTCTTCAGCTAGTCTCCAACTGCGAACCATAAGGGTTCCCAATTTGGGATGATTAGAAATAGGGCAGTTGTGAATATTTTTGTTAAATCACAGGGGCCTTTTGGTGGAATCACTGGATCACAAAGTTCAGTTGAGCTTGTGTTCTCCAAAGCACAATACTGATTGTTTACCCCAAGCTCCAGGATTCCAATCAATTCCTAGCCTGCCTGACAAGGACATGGCCACACCTTCATCATCACTGTGGTATCTCAGAAGAGGATCACACTCTCCCAAGAGCAAGAGATTCTTGGGAATTTCCCACTGACCACAGGCTCTCCCATTCTCACTCTTGCCTTTCGTTACTGTTGCTGATCCACGACCCCATCCTGACTTTTCCATTCCACCTCCTTGACTCTGGCTTCATATGCTTTCACCACCCGACATGGTACCACATGGCCTGAAAGGATCGACTATTCCAGACTTCTTGGCTCACTCCATCCCCTCAACCTTTCCTACAAACCACCCTCAATCCTCAGCCCTGGGTCAGTTCCCAAATCAGATCATCCCAGGGAAAAGTGACAAAACAGAAAGGAATCCACTCACTAGGAATTCCTGGTCTAAACTGTGTCATGTTGGGTTCTTGTTATTAGATCGACACTCCTCAAGCTTCTTAGTGCCCACCCTCTTCCATCACTGCCAGCAAGTGCTCCAAACTGCTGCTTCATCCCACTCCCCCCACAGTTTTCCCAGCATTCAGAGCACATGCCCAGTTTTGTTTGACTTCACTGAGAGGCTGAGGCCATCTGACCAAGGTATGTCAGCTCCTGCTCCTCAAGGGTCTGTAATTTTTCATCATTTCCCCTCTGGGCATGGGAGCAGCAGTAGCAATGTCCCTCCCATCCCCTCCCATGTCCAGCAGGCAGCAACCCTCCCAGCTGCTCACAAACATGTTCAAATCTCTTCAATCTTTACAAAAAGAAGTCTCCTCTTGCTCCTTCTCTCCTCTCCTTCTTACTACTAAATGTCCCAAAAAAGTGATCTCTGTCCAAGGCCCTGTTTCCCACCACCCTTGTCTTCAGCCTTCCACTCCCCTGGTGAAATGGTCCTGCCAAAGTCACCAGTTTCCTCAGTCGGTAAGCCTGACAATTTTACTTTCCATTTTCATTTTTCTGAACCTTTTATAAGTGTCTGCCCCTGCTATCGACATCAAACGCTGTTTTTCCTTCCATCTACTTTAATTTCTGTCTCCTTTGATGTCCCATCTTTTTTCTGATGCTTTAATGAGGGCATTTCCCTTCATTCTGTTTATGGAGAAGGGATATGGCAGTGAATCTGGAAATGGTTGAGTCGTTTCAGTCATGTGCAACTCTTCACGACCCCATTTAGGGTTTGCTTGGTTTGCTATTTCCTTCTCCAGCTTATTGTACAGATGAGGAAATTGAGGCAAACAGGGTGAAGTGACTTGCCCATGGTCACAAGCTAGCAAGTGTCTGAGGCCAGACCTGAACTCAGGAAGATAAGTCTTCCTGACTCCAGGCCTGGCCTCTTATCCACTGCAGCGCCACCAAAATGTCCCAGGAATGTGGGATCAGGAAGACCTGCATTTAAATTCCACTTCTGATACTCCTTAGCTGCATGATCTGGGCAAATCACATCAGTTATCTGAGCCTCTGTTTCCTCATCTGTAAAATCAAGATTCCAATGCCTGTACTACCACCCTCTCAGGGTTGTCGTAAAGCTCAAATAAGAACATGAATAGGTCTCTTTGCAAACTTTCACATGCTAAAGCAACTGTCTGTTGCTCCCTTGACATTGTCCCGGCCCCCCAGCTCCAAGTCTGTCTCACTTGCACCTGGCACCTCAAACTCAACAGATGCCAGCCATGGAGTTCATCAGCTAAAAGACAAGAAAGGTAACAATAACGTGTTCTATGCTTTAGAAAGCTCAGTCCACCACTGGCACTTCCCACAGACTTTTCCCTCTCCCCCACCCCGCTACCCTCCACAAACAAAGAGCCACACCAAAGCAAAACCAGTCAACACACCAGCCATGTCTATCAGCGCATGACTCACTCCACACCTGGGGCCCACCACTTTTCTGCCATCAGTTGAGTAAAGTCATTCAGTGTTTTCCTCATTACCTTGTCCCTTAAGCTTGCTCGTCTTTTTAACATCCCTATTTTTGCTTCTGGTAGCAAGATGCACCTGCTCTCCCATGCTTGTACCCTTAGCGTCCTCTTTGGCTATGAGAGAGGAAGGAGAAGCAAGTATCAACTGATGACCAACCTCACCAATTGCCCCTTTGCAATACCACTGGAAGGCACATCTGTCCTCTCCCCCTGATCCCTTGTTATCAACAGCCTTAAATATAGGCTTCTGATCACCTGGGGCAGCTAGGTGGCACAGTGGATAAAGCCCTGGGACTAACACACTTGCTAGCTGGGTGACCCTAGGCAAGTTACTTCACCTGTTTGCCTCAGTTTCCTCATCTGGAAAATGGGGGATCATAATAGTAGCCACTCCTCAGGACTGTTGTGAGGATCAAATGAGATATTAGCAGAGCACTTGGGCAGAAGAGGGGCTCAATAGATGGTAGCCGTTACTAACTTTTATTATTACCTGTCTACCTGGACTCTCATTCTCCACCCGTTCCTACTGGTCTTATTAATTCAGTCTTCCTAAGGCTACCAAAAGAATCACTAATATGTGAAAGAAGTCTTTTTCAAGTATTCTTCCACGAAACATATCTTCAGTGGCTCTCTATTGCCTACCAACTGGTAGTGAGCTCTTCCAGCCTGGCTCCACTCCACCTTTCCAGCCCTCTTCCTTATTACCTCCCACTCATCATTCTATGGGCTGGCCAAACTGGGCTATTCTCTGACCATTGCCCTGCCTCCACCCCCAGACATAGCCTGTTCTTGAGGTCCGAGGCCCTGAATGACAGTGTTTCCCATACCTGGAATGCCCTCACTTCCCTTTACCCACCAAATTCCTGATCATCCTTTAAAGTCCAACTTACATGCCCTGTCCTTCCGTGAGACCTCCCTCATTTTCTCAGATGTGTCTCCCAGAACTAAAATCCAATATTCCAGGCATGATCTGACCTACCGTTGGGATGTTAGTCCTTCTCCCAGAAGAAAGGCACTGAGTTCTTGAAGCTAAGCAGCACACAGCTAGGAGGCTTTTCCCAAAGAGGCAGGAGATAGAACAGCCCCTTGCAGGGAGAAGTCACTGCTTGTCACCCAAGGAATGGTGACATGGAGCCACAGGTGGGTGCTGGCAGCAAGGGATCAGCCAATGAAGGTTGAAGGAAGGAGACAAGATGGCCAAGATAGGGAGTTGAACCAGAAACTAACACTACTACAGAGGGCTGCCCCCATTCTGGGACATGAGTCCAAGATGGGATGAAGAGCCTTCCAAATCTTGGCAAGTCTGATGCTTACTATCCTTACTATCCACCCAGTGCTGGTGATTCAAATGGGAACAACTGACACCATTGAAATCAGGAGTCAAGAAGTGTAGTCTATTCAGGGGAACAAGGCTTTGGGTGAGAAACTGAAGACCCTGGCAATACGGGCTGCTGCCCACTGAAGGCAAGGCAGCTTTAGAAGGTACCAGGAGTGTGGGCCAGTCAAGGCAGCTTTAGAAGGTACCAGGAGTGTGGGCCAGTCGATCTACTGCATTATCCAGCAGTCCCATAAGTCTAGTCACGCCTGATTCTTAACAAATCAGACACCAAAGATAGAAAGTCAGGTCAGGTAACAGAGGAGGAGTACAAAATCATGGCACAGATCCACAAGAACCTCTTAGAGTTCTAAAGCTAGCCTGAACTGAGGTGGGCCAGGTCTGCGCAGGACAAGAAGAAGACTTTTCTTAAAGAAGCAACAAGCTTGGGATTTGGGGTGGGCAGACAGGGTCAGATCAAAGGTCCTCATCTTTTTTAGCCTCTGGCTCCAGGCAGGGGTGGAGGGGTTCCAGGAATGCAAGATAAGCAGCCGCCTTGGAGGAGTTCAAGTCACCAGGCCTAGACAAACTACAGGCCAGGGGCCTCAACGAAACTGGCAGGCCCCCATTACTGCAAAATGGCCAGTGACCTTGGAACAATGACACAGAATGAGTGTGGAACTTCAGGACTGACAAAGAGTAAAGGAAGCAGATGGGGCCTGCAAACTCTAGACCAATGGGTTTGACTGTGATTGTTGGGGTGGCGTCATCAAGAACAGGTCACAGCACAATGATCAAACGATGCTATATTTCTGCCATTACCTCAGTTGCTCTAGATAGATTTTAGCAGTGCACAGGCCAAATGAGATATGGAGATGCAAGTTCAACAATGGTAGAGGGATTTGGAGTTAGCAGATTGTCTGGCTATATGATAATAACCATGAACGAATGTCAGTTTGAGATACAGTCTCTAGTGGAGTGCACCAGGGATCTGATGCAAGAAGGGCCCTAAGAACTGAGGCAGCTAGTGCTGCCTTGATGATGTGCAGAGCTCTGGGCCTGAAAGTAGGAAGGTCTCAGTTCAGTCACTTACTAGCTGGGTGACTCTGAGCAAGTCACTTAACTTCTGTCTGCCTCAGCCTCCTCAACTGTTACATGAGAATAAGAATAGCACTGACCATCCAGGGTTGTTACAAAGACCAAATGGGATGAGATTTGTAAAGCACTTTGCAAACCTTCAGGCACTAGTAGTACCATTTAATACACAAGGAGTAGAGAAGGTATACTTGCAGGGGTGGGGGGGAATCCAGAATTAGGAGTTGATAAGGCATGGGTGGCCAAAGGTAAAGGGGGCAAAGGATTCTAAATGAAAGAACTATATATAGTTGAACTGGCTAAGTACCCAGTCAAAATTGGGAAGGGAAGACCACAGAATCCTAGACCTAGAGCTCAAAGCAATATCAGGGGTCATCTGGTCCAATCCCTTCATTTTACAGATGGGGAAACTGGGGCTCTGAGAGTTAGGGTGATTTGTCCAAGCTCACACAATCAGGAGTAGGATTGGAACCCAGGTCCTCTGATATCAGTCATAGACCTTTCCAGGGTACCATACTACCTGCCAGGGCCAGGGTAATAGCCCCAGAGAATCTTTAATGGTGGAGGACTTGGAGGTCACAAAGGGGGCAAAGAATTCGTTTAAGAGGAGTGAGAGTCAGGGATAAATGGAAGAAGAGGAGGCTACAGTAAATCAGAAATTTCAGAGTTCCTGACTGTGGAAGTGGAACATTTCTGAGGGACGGTGAGGTCAAGGGTACAGCCATCACTGTCTGCAGGCGTAGGAGCCCAGGGCCTAACTCCCAGAGAAAGGAGGGAGCATGACCAGGGCCCAGCAGTTCGCTGTGGCAGAGGCAGAGGCCGATAAATATGACAGGAGGTGGCCCTGCAGGTGGCACCAGGTGCTCGATGAGTAACTTTGCTCCTTTCCCTGGCCTGAGGTGCTGGGCACCAGAAGAAAGTACAACCAGCACTGGCTTCTGGGAGGAGCCAAAAGATGAAAGAGGGAGTAGAAGGTAAAAAGGGCTAAGGAGAAGGAGCCAGTCAGAGCCCCTCCAACTGGAGAAGTGGAAATGAGAGAATGGGAAGGGGTAGCAGGGGAGGGGTGCTGACTGGCTCTGTATCTCTGGAATGAGGAGAGGAACAGGTCGGGGCTGGCTAGCCTTAGGATGGGGATAGAGTACCTTTTGGCTGGGCCTCCCACCCTCAAAAGTCCTGTGACAGCAGAAGGTGGCCTCAGTTCACAGAAGGGAGACTGGGCCTGCCTTCAGCGGCCCTTCCTGGAGATGAAATCCTGAAAGCAAGGGGTGTGGATATTGGCACCTGGTCCTAGGCTGGGTCGACTACAAATACCGAAGCTTTCCCTTGTCTCCGTTTGGTGATGGTGGCAATAAGTTGCAGCAGAGTAACCGTCAAGTTGAGGGTAGGCAGTTGGGGCCCAGGAAGAGGGCGCAGGCCTGGCAGACGCTGCACTCCTTGTGCCTAGCCTGCTGCAGGCACCGGGCCTGGCACTGTGGTCACTCTGCGGATCCAAGGATGAAGGGCAGCTGAGTTCACTCCCAGCACTGGAAGGACAGAAGCCGTACCTGCTCACTACAATTCAGCGTCTCCAAAGAGCCAGAGGTAGGAAAGTCAGCATACCCCTGGGAGCAAAAGGCCAAAGGCCAAGTCACATGGGACCAGCAGAAAAGTTAATCTTAAATCCCCAAAGCAAAGTCCTTGCAGTGTCTTCAGAGCACCTGACTGCAAAGAGCAAGGCCTGGGGAGGAGAAAATTGCTCAGGCAGCATTTACTGTCCTGCCAGGCACCGAGGCGATGATAAGCTTGTTTCTGAGACATAAAAACAAAGGCCCAGGGTGAGGGGCGGGGGAGGGGGGGGCTGGGGGCGGGGGTCCTGGGCTGGAGTAAGGCTCTCCATTCACATGCAACCCAACACAAACCACTCACACCCAGAAATCCACTAGAAAAAAGAAACAAGGCTCTGCTTAGACTCCCATGGCTTTCATCTGAGGCGAAGGATCCTGAGAAATCAATTTTTTAAAAGCATCTGCCAGCTCTCTCCTATGATGCCCATGATGTAGCAGACATCTAAGCTCTGAATGACTCAAACCAAAATGAAGGGTCCCCCCTCACCCCACTTCCTGATAGCACAGCCCCAACTTGTACCAGCAGCAGCAACAGCCCCCCACCCCAAAGACAGGATGACTTCATCCCTCTTGGCATTCTCTTGTCAGAACAAAAAACAAGCTCCTGCTGGGCACTGGCCACGCCAGGTCCCCATCTCATGCTGGGCTCCGAGGCCGGGGGGGGGGGGGGGGGGGGGGGGGGGGGCTGGGGGCGGCAGCGTCTGCTTACCTTCACTGGCTCTGCTCCAAGCAGGAGCCCCGCACTGCAGGCTACATGCTGCTGCTGGGCGGGCGGGCAGGCGGGCGGGCAGGCCAGCAGGCAGTGATACACTTACAGAAGAATGCCCGCCTGCCTGCCTGCCTGCCCGCCGCCCAGGGTGGATGGGGAAAGGAGCACTTACAACACTTGCAGTCAGCCCTGTCTCCCAGGAGCCCCAGACACCAGCCCTCCAAAGTGATGTCACTGGCTGGCTCACGTGAACAGACCCCTTCGGACCAGCCTGGGGAAAAGGAGGCCTGTGCCTGAGCAGGGAAACCTTAAAGATAGAGTCTCAATTAGATGCCAGTGAACCTGGAGCCCAAGGTCCAAGCAGCAGCTTCCAGTTACCTCAGGCTGCTGAGTCTCGGTGAAGCAGAAGGCCCCGAGAAACCAGGAAGGGAAGTAATATGAGCCAGAGATGAGCTCGTAAAGAGGAGAGCTGGCGTTTGCGGCTGGAGAAAGCAGCAGCCAGCAACCAAATCAGGCAGTCTTCAATCAGCTAAGTCGACCTGAACTCAAGTTCTGCAAGAAGGGCTTTGTCAATTACAGAAATGTACAGGAGGCAATACAGGGAGGGACAGTGGTACACAGTGTCCACTTGGATGGCCATTTCTAATGTCGGCATTTTCATCTAAATTGTTATTTTATTCAATCCAAAGCAACAGCAAGAGCATATGGTGGGCGTGAGTGGGCAGCAGGGCATCACCCATGACCTCAGGAGGAGAAAGAATAAAAATAACCAAGGCCACCAATGCCTAGACAAGATGGTGGCCAGTCACAAGGCCAGAGCCAGGGAGACCGAGGCAGATGCTCAGGAAGGGCACTGGCACACTGGGAGGCTCCTCTACGGAGGCCACTCTATGGAAAGCTGGGGAGAGAAGGAAGGAGAGACTGAGCTCACTGTTCTATCCAAGTCAGTCCAAATCCAGAGGGTTCATAGAGACAGGACTGCCAAGATACCACCCATGCTTGGTTGGCCTGATATGGTAGGCAGCCAGCTGCCTGCTGATCCTACAGAATGCAGGCTTCTGTTACTTGTTTACCTCACCATTCTCAATGGGCTCATGCTGAATACAGAAGGTTTTTCTGCTGTACCTATATTTGAACAAGTAATATTCTCAAAGATATACACTTCCCTTTCTGAAGCCACAGAGAAGGAGGGGCTATAGTGGATTGACTTTTCTTAGATTCAGTCCCAGGGATGGAGACACATCCTGACATTTTAGGGAAAGGACAGTTCAGCAGTCCTCAGCTCTTGGAAACCTTCAGATGAGATGCAAGTACCTCCCAAGGGATGGGCAGAAAGTCATCCTAGGGGCACTTCAGAGGGAAAATGGCCATCAAAGTTCAGAAAGAACCCAGGGTCACCTGGGAGGCCTCCCCAAGGGTTCTCTTGAACAAGCATCCATCCCTACCCAGTGGAGCTGCTGAACAGAAGCACTTCCCCAGGACTAAAAGGCCTGCTTCTCAGTTAATCACCAAAGGACCCTCTTTGGGGATCTAGGTCATACAGGACTTCTCAGAGTTTGCTAATGTCACATGGGCAGAGTAAGTAGTACTCAAACTGGAGAAAGCTAGACACGATAATGTCCTTGGTGAAACCAGGGGCCATGTTTAGCAAATTAGGGAGAGGCAACAAAGCAGATTTTCCTCTAAGTGGCCTAAGCTGGAATGTATACTCAAGCCCCCAAAGGGACTTTTGAGCATGAGGGACTGTCCTTCCTACCACAATAAGTCAAAAGTGAAAATACAAGCACCACTGAGAATGGAGCCCTGTATTTCAAAGGTCCCAGGGGGTCTTCAAGGTCATCAGATCCACATGAGGAAACTGAGGCCAAAAGGGGAGCAGAGAGAGAGTGTGAACTTCTGTATAAACCCAGGAGGAAATTCACATCTATGTAAAAGAGCTTCAGTAGGGTGCAGAGCCAAGATGGCAGAGTAATAGCATGCACTTTCTATAGTAGTGCCCCCAAGCCCAGCCAAATACCTGTAAAAAATGGCTCTAACCAAATCTGGAGTTGTAGAACCCACAGAATGACAGAGTGAAGTAAATCTCCAGCCCAAGACAGCCTGGAAGGTCGCTGGGAAGTGTCTATCGCGCCATGCTGGGGGCAGGGCACATTCCAGTGTGGGCTGCGCTGGCACAGACAGGACCTTGAGCAGGCCTTGGGAAGACTGAATCTCTCACATCTGTGGCAGTTTCATGACTTCAGGACCCCAAAATGCCGAGGTCAAATTGGAAGGTCAGTGGAAAAAGCCTGTGGGACTAGTGCAGGAAAGTGGAGTGGTCTGGGCCCCCAGTCCCAGGGCAGCTGAGGGGGGAGGGGATGAAGGAACCCTCAGCAGTCACAGCAGCAGCAAGTGCAGAGACAGCAACTGTTTCTGGAGCTGTAGGCCCCACAGATTGTGGAGGGATCGAGTGGCTGACAGTACACTCCCCCATCCCCACTGCAAGCAGAGAACTACTTTGACAGAGACCAAAAGTCAAGTAAATGGCTGGGGAAATGAGCAAAAACCGGAAAAAGAATCAGACTATGAATCTTACTTTGGTGACAAGGAGGACCAAAGCATGCAAACAGAAGAAAACAAAGTTAAAGCTCCTTCATCAAAAGCCTCCAAGAAAAATATGAACTGGTTTCAGGCCATTGAAGAGCTCAAAAAAGATTTTGAAAATCAAATAAGAGAAGTAGAGCAAAAATTGGGAAGATAAATGAGAGTGATGCAAGAAAATCATGATAAGCAAGCCAAAAGCTTGCTAAAGGAGACCCCAAAAGATGCTCAAGAAAATAACACTTTGAAAAATAGACTAACCCAAATGACAAAAGAGATCCAAAAAGCCAATGAGGAAAAGAATGCCCTAAAAAACAGAATTGGCCAGATGGAAAAGGAGATCCAAAAGCTCACTGAAGAAAATAATTCCTTAAAGATTAGAATGAAGCATATGGAAGCTAATGACTTTATGAAAAATCAAGAAATCACAATACAAAACCAAAAGAATGAAAAAATGGAAGAGAATGTGAAATATCTCATTGGAAAAACAACTGACCTGGAAAATAGATCCAGGAGAGACAATTTAAAAATTATGGGACTACCTGAAAGCCATGATCAAAAAAAGAGCCTAGACATCATCTTTCATGAAATTATCAAGGAAAACTGCCCTGCTATTCTAGAACCACAGGGCAAAATAAATATCAAAAAAATCTACTGATCACCTCCTGAAAGAGATCCGAAAAGAAAAACTCCTAGGAATATTGTAGCCAAATTCCAGAGTTCCCAAGTCAAGGATAAAATATTGCAAGCAGCCAGAAAGAAACAATTCAAGTATTGTGGAAATACAATCAGGATAACACAAGATCTAGAAACATTAAAGGATTAAAGGGCTTAAAATATGATATTCCAGAAGTCAAAGGAACTGGGATTAAAACTAAGAATCACCTACCCAGCAAAACTGAATATAATACTTCAGGGGAAAAAATGGTCATTCAATCAAATAGAGGACTTTCAAGCATTCTTGATGAAAAGACCAGAGCTGAAAAGAAAATTTGACTTCCAAACACAAGAATCAAAAGAATCAAGAGAAGAATGAAAAGGTAAACAGCAAAGACAAATCATAAGGGACTTACTAAAGTTGAACTGTTTACATTCCTACATTGAAAGATAATATTTGTAACTCTTGAGACTTTTCTCAGTATTTGGGTAGTTGGAGGGATTATATACATATTGACAGAGGGCACAGGGTGAGTTGAATAGGAAGGGATGATATCTAAAAAAATAAAGTTAATGAGTGAAAGAGAAATATATCAAGAAGAGAAAGGGAGAAGTGGAATGGGGCAAATTATCTCTTATGAAAGTGGCAAGAAAAAGCTTTGTCAATGGAGGGGAAGAGGGAGGAGGTGAGAAGGAAAAAGTGAAGCTTACTCTCATCACCTTTGGCTCAAGGAGGGAATAACATGCCCACTCAATTTGGTATGAAAATCTATATTACACTACAGGAAAGTAGGGGAGAAGGGCATAAATGGGGTGTGAGGGGGATGATAGAAGGGAAGGCAAATGGGAGGAGGGAGGAATTGGAAGTAAACACTTTAGAGGAAGGATAAGATCAAAAGAGAGAACAGAACAAATAGGGGGCAGGATAGGATGGAGGGACATATAGTTAGTCTTTCACAACATGACTTTTATGAAAGTATTTTGCATAACTACACATCTATAACCTATATTGCATTGCTTGCCTTCTCAGTGGCGATAGGTGGGGAAAGAGGAAGGGAGAGAAGTTGGAACTCAAAGTTTTAAAAATGAATGTTAAAAATTGTTTTTATATGCAACTGGGAAATAAGAAGTATAGGTAATGGGGTATAGAAATCTATCTTGCCCTACAAGAAAAAAAGGAGATGTGGATAAGGGAAGGGAGGAGTGTGATAGAAGCAAGGGCAGATTGGGGAAAGGGGTAGTCAGAATGCACAATGTCTTGGGGTGGGGGGAGGGGAGAGATGGGGAGAAAATTTGGAACTCAAAATCTTGTGGAAACTAAAAATAAATATTTTTTTTTAAAAAAAAGAAAAGAAGCTTCAGCAAATGCAAGATCTGACTACAAAGTAAGGCGATGCTTTGGAAGCAGCAGACCCCCAGACTTGGGCAGCCATATCCAGGCTTACCTCTGGAAGATGCCTTTGGAAAAGGGCTGGGAGGAGATTTTTCTGAATCCCTTAATGGGAACTCCATGGCTTCAGACCTCTCTGGGGTCTGCCTCTTCAGTCCCAAGCCCCAAACAATCAGCTTGCTTTCCACTCTGATCACTTCATTTTTTATGCAAAATCAGGTGATCTCCTAGGAACATATATCTGCCTCCCTCATTCACCAGTCTTGGCTTTCAATGCCAACCTCCAGTTCACACAGGGTTTGGGAGTCTCATTGGCCTTTCTGAAGCTTTGTTACCACAGAGGGCAAAGTTCCTGAGAACCAGCCCGGGGATCCAAAAGGACAGAAATTCTGATCTACACGAGGGGATGGATTGGGGCAAGGAAGAGCCTAGTCAAAGCATTTCATTTCAAACACACCAGAACTCAGGCTGATTGGGTCCCCCTAGCCCTTATATCAACCCCAGCAAGAGCAGAGCTCTCTAAATCCAGTTACCCACCTCCCAACTTGTTCTGCATGACTTAAGGTTAGGCCTGCAAAGACTGCTTCCCCTTCTCTGATAGCATCAGCAAGGGCCACTGTCACATATTAACCTGTCCATAGCTTGATCCAATGATCAGGCTCACTGCCTTGCAGTGGGGAAGGAGGAGGGCAGAGACTTGTCCCTCATTGGCCCAAATCAGCCCACTGAAGTATTTGGAGGGTTGGAGCCTGGGATGAGGGGGCACAACAGTGGATGTTTTTATTATCATTGCAGAACCGGTACTCCCAGATTCAGGGAACTTTGGGGCTGAAAAAGGCCCTCTGAGATGATCTTAGTTCAATCCTTTCATTTTACAGGTGGGGAAACTGAGGCTCAGAAAAGGGAAGTGACTTAATTAAGGTCACCCAGATACTCTGTGTAATGGGAACTATATCAGCTTACCAAAATCGTGCCAGTCTGATCACCTACCAGCTAAATGTGGCAGAGACATTGGCACATGAGCATTAACCTAATTCTGGCCCCGTCAGTAAAATAATCTTGGTCACTAATGAGCTGGTTAATGGCTTTAGGGGCTACTTCATCTTTGGTGTCACTGGGTTTCAATCTTGAATAGAGCAAGAGCCCTTCAGGACCTGAGTGGGCTTGCTAGGACAGGGTGAGTATTTTAGGAAATTGATGTTCTCTGCAAAAGAGGAACGCACCAATAAGGCAAGCTTCCCTTAAAACTGCTCTTCCCATATCCTAGGTGGTTTCATCATGTGTAGACAATGAACGTGTCCCACCCCCAACCGTGGGGCACTGTACTTCACAGACACCCTCATGGGCTGAATGAAGCTGCTCTCATTGGGCTCTGGCATTTAAGAAGAGTGACTTGATTTGAACCCTTGGGCAAAGGTAAATGTTCTTAATCAAAATCGATATGCTTTAAAAATGTCACCTGGCAGAGGAGATCCTTTCTAAAACATTTCTCAAGCACCTACTGTATGCCAGGCAACGTGCTGGGTGCTGGGGATGCAAAAGCAGCTGTTTGATTTTGGAGAGAGTCCTGGAGTCTGGGAGGACACAGGGTGTAAGGAGGGAGGAGGAAATGAGACCAGAGATGGATGAGAAAAGGTAACCACTCAAGGGGGAGAAACCAGATCTCTGGGATGTTCAGGAGGCATTTGGAGAAATGAGGCCCAGGGAGGAGTCCTCAAGGAAGGCCATGTAACAGCTGCTGAGCCAGACCACTCTCTCCTTCTGAACAGTTGTTCATCTCTAAAACCCAGAGTGCTTTTGTGCCCTCTTTAGACCCGCCTCTCACAAAAGGCTGTTGACGCAGCCAGCTGCTCTAATGCCTGCCCCCCCTGAGGGCACAGTCCCCAGCATCAGGGTCAGCTCCCTAACTGAACCAGGATCAGGCCCAGGGACAGCAGTCCCAACAACCTCTCTAGGTGCCATAGAGAGGGTTCGTTACCAAAAAGACTCACAAACACAAACCCAAAAGCCATCTTGCCCCTCCCCCTCCCGAGCACCAGGCATATCCAATTTCAAGAATATTTTCTATCATATTGAGATATGCTTCTAGCAAGTGGGATCCCCATACCTTCAGCACAATGACTCCTCCTTCTGCTCCCCCTCTAATTTGTTACTGCTTCCAGCTCAACCAAGGTCCCTGGAGCTCATTAAAACAGGATGCTACCATCTACTGTGGTGCACAGAATTGGCCTTGGCTCCAAGGAGCTACAGGGAGGCAGACAAGCAGTCCTGGGAGCCGGGACCATTAGCAGCTGCTGAGGACAACCTATACAGGGAATATAGGTTAGAGCCAGAATTTTCATGAAGGAAAAATTCCCAAACGGGCCAGCTCACAGCCCATGCTATGTGGTGAGTGCTTGAAGACGTATGTCTCAAACCCAACCTCCTCTGCCAAGAACAAACCAAGAATTCTTGTTTTTTTTTCATCAGCTAATAGACATTTACTGGTCTTGTACCGTGTGGGGGAGCACAGCATGTACGGTTCAGGCACAAGCATTTGCCATTATGGTCCCAGAGGCCGCCCAGGAGCATGCGGGGCAGCCCCTTCCCTCCCTGACAGGCCTTGGGGGGGTGGGGCTTCTCCTGGGGCAGGAATCCACTGAAAAGCTGAGACAGCACCCCTCCCTGGACAGTGCTCTCAAAGGGCCAAGATACAGAGCAAGACCCAGCCCCCCTCTCCTCCTCCGGGCTTTCACCATTTTGAAGCTCAGCTAAGGACCCCAGTATGGACGTGGTCTATCTATCTACCACCTCTGAAGCAGCTCTGCTGTGGGAAAGTGCTGAGGGCCTCTCCACAGGGAGTAGGTGGTCCACACAGTGGAGTCCAGGAGGGCACAGGCTGATGAGGTCCTTAGCCCAATGCCTCCCAGGGAGAGCTTGGAAGACCTCCTTGCTGGGTCTCCATTAAAAGGGGAAAAGTGTTTGTGGCAGGAGAGAGGGAAGGAACCTGGGCAGGGGGGAGGGGGCCTGCAAAGCTTTCATGGGCTTGCATGTAAAATGACTTGAAGTTCTTAAGAGAAAGATGCTTTCATTTAAGAAACTTTGGATCTCAGTCTGACGGATGGAATCAAAACCAGAAAAGGCTCATTTGCATTTGCTGAGTCCAGGAAAAATATACGGTGGTGAGGGGGCCAGGAAAAATCAATATTGGAGGTTCCATTCAAGTCCAAAGGCTTCACAATGGCTCTTTAGAAGCTCATGTGGGCTCATACCATTGACAGGCCTAACAAATACTTATTGGGCACCTAGGTAGGGACACAGAGATGAAAGGCGGTACTATGTCCTGGAAAATGAGCGACAGGATGGCTATTGTAGATGGCACACTGGACAGTGACCTATTCCGATCTCCTGTCGTTGGGCTTTTAGCCCATGGGAAACCCTGAAAGCTCTCAGCCCTTAGAACTTTAGTGGTCTCTGGGTCAACAGAGCTGTCTAGCTGGAACAGTAGCCAGAGGCAGCAGCACCCTCTAGTGCTCAGCTCGGGGAGGAGCAGGGATGAAGAGGGGCTGGCATGTCTTTTCTCCATCATCCTAAGGTGTCTGTCAAAGACTGCCCAGCAGAGTTTCCGTTTTCTCTTTCATTAGTCTAACTAGACCGAACCAGGCAGAACCAGGCAGGTCTCCCCTCTTCCTCCTTCTCGTAGGAATAAGCCAGCTTGTTTTGGAGGCTGAGCAGATCCAGCAATCTTTTTACAGCAATGGTGTTCCATACCTATCACCTAATAAGTGATAGACGGAGAATGGGAACCAAAACACACTGGCTTTGACATCAAATATTGAACTGCTTTGAAAAACACCTTCTTGCTTCCATGGCTGCTTGCCTGACTTTCCCCATCTTCCCAGGTCTTTTTGTTTACACTTTTTCCAGTCTGGAGACTCAGATCCCACCCTGTCGACGCATTTCCAATCAGGATCTGAGTGACAGATTTATTCCTTCTTCATAAGCCAACCTGGTCGGGCCAGCTAGCAAACAAGGATGGTTTACTGGTCCTCTGGCCCTGACTGATGTGGAGCCATATTGTCTGTACGTGCTCTGCTACCTGGTCCGGCAGCACTGGAGGTTCACATAGCTCCAAAGCCCAGGGGCTCTGTTAGAAGGAGGAAATCAGAGCTACCAGCAGGAAGCTAGAGGTGCACCAGCACCACCATCTCCAGGTGCACATGGTCCTTCCCCCCAGCACAAAAAGGTGGACAATTCCTACCTGTCCCAATCTCTCTCCAAAGGATTTCTGGAGGTGGAAATGAGCAGTCAAGGTGCGGTGGCCAAATTCCTGTGGCCTTGGGCCAGAAGCCTCTAGGAGAGGCTCCAGGCTTACTGGTGTGGGGTGTCAATAAATGCCTTTGACAAGGATTTGACTGATTCGCTCTAGCTATTAAGCCATATATTAATATGACACTGTCATTAATTTCCCTTTCCTAGGCAAAGAAAAGGACACAAGAGCATCGAAGGCCAAACTCTGCCTTCTTGTTTTCACCATCTCATCTGGGCCTGACTTCCTCCAAAGTCTCCCACCCCCACCTTAACCCTGCTTTTCCCTTGTTCTTTGTCCCTGACTCCCAAGGTCCCCTCAGCTGTGAGACTCCAAGGCTGTTGCTACTTAGAAGGGCTGTCCCCCAATCTACCCTGCTGGCCCCTAACATCATCTTTCTGGCAATGATCCAGTCAAATGGTTCTCAGATGGATCTGGAGGCCCCTGGGGCCTGGTCACTTCTAATAGAACACTGTTGACATTATTGTCTCTGTCAAGAATGAATCATTTACCTCTGCCGTATCTGCAAGATGCGTTATCCAAGCACTGAGCATCCTGCCTCCCAACCCTGCTGCTAACAGCTAGGAGAACAGCAATTTGCTGCCCTCCTGCACAGGTCCTAAGAGGCTCCTCTCTCTGATCTTTCAAACTGTCTCCTCAATGAACATTTATTAAGCATCTACTACACAGAAAGCTCTGAGGACACAAGGACAGGAAGGAAACTGTCCCTGAGCTGAAGGATCTTCCATTTCACTGGGGGGTTACAACATATACAAAGATGAGGTCACTTAGGAGGAAAAGAACCCTGGTAACCAGAGTGGGGGAGGGTGGGAAAGATGGAGGAAGGGCCTCGTGTAGGAGGTGGCATCTGAGAGATGAGGATACTGAAAAGCAGAGATGAATAGGGAGGGTGTGCGTGCCAGCACTAGGAGGAAGACAGACTGCAAATGCATGGAGGCAGGGATGTGAGGTCTGGCCTGGGGAGTTTGTGAAGGGGCCTAGCATGAAGCAAGGCTGCAAAGGTTAAGGGGGTAAGGAGTCTGGGCTTTTTCCCAGGGCTCCCTAGGGAGCCACAGAAGGTTTCTGAGTTGAGGAGAGGAAACATCTCATCCCTGGGCCTTAGCAACTGGATGGAGAAAGGGTCATAAAGAGGAAGGAAATGAAGGCAGAGAAGTGAGTTGGGAGATGTCGGAAAGGCCTGAACTAGAGACAAGCTGATGGGCAGGTAGAAGCCAGTGGCTTTGGTGATAAAATATGAGGGCTGGGGGTCAAGGGTTCTGAGATTCCCTTGGGCCTGAGCTCATCAAAGATCAGCAGGCTTGGAGGAGGCAGAGGATGTGCTCTCCTTAGGACAGGCTGAGCTTGACAGCCAGGTGGAAGGGTCTTGCAGGCAGGTGTAACCCATGGTCCAGACTTTGCTGGAGGGATAAGGGCTAGAGAGCAGCATTTTGGAGTCACATACTGAGTTCAGAGAAGGGCAAGGGAATAAACATTTATAAAGCACCTACTATGTGCCAGGAACTGTGCTCAGCACTTTAGAAAAATTCTCTTATTTGATTCTCACAACAACCCAGGGAGGTGGGTTCTTATCCCCACTTTATGGATGAGGAAACTGAGGCAGATAGAAACAAAGGGACTTGCCGAGGGTCACACAGGCAGTAAGTGTCTGAGGCCACATTTGACCTCAGGCCTCCCTGACTCTAGGCCCCAGTGTTCTGTGTACTGTGCGCCTCCTAGCTGCTTCTAGAAAAGAGGAGTCAGGTTAGAGTCTTGGGGGACACATGCACACTTGGGGAATGGGAGGTGAAGACTGTGATGGAGCTAGACTTGGAAAGGAGCTCAGCACCCAAGTATCATCAGGAGCAGGAAAGACAAGGAAACTTCCCAAGATGGTGCAGCTCCTATAAGAGGCCTCTCCCAGTCTTGGCCCCTTGCCTCTCTGCACTTGGTAGAATAGGAGCAGCTTGAGGACAGGGGTGGGCACACAGAAAGACTCGATAAGCACTTGGTGACTAATGGCCTACGGACGTTCTCAGTAGTTAGTCAATGAGCACTGAGTTCCTACTATACGCTAGGTACTGTACTAAGCCAGAGATACAAAGAAAGGGGAAAAAACAACACAAGGCCCTGCTCCCAAGGAGCCCCCAGTCTGACCCATAAAACAAGCAAGAAGGGGGATCTGAAACTGGGCTGAGGCCCCAGCAGTCAGCATACCTCCCAGGTCTCTGTCAAGTGGAGGGACATCATCTGTCATGGAGAAGTCCAAGGTGGTGCCCGAGATCTCCACCAGATCTTCATCACTGGTGCTGCTGTGAAAGCTATTAAAGCTCCCTCTCCGAAAGCCTGGGTTGTCCATAGTGTCGCTCTCAGAATCTGGAAGGTGGCAGAGATGAGATAGGATGATGACTGAAGGAAGGGCCTCTCAAACCACCCTCCCCCTTCTCAGTGGGTCCTTTCTGAGTGTACGATGGCGATGACAATGAGGACAAGGCCCCAAATGATAAGTCAGCCTAGAAAGACGGTGAGTCAGGGTCAATGGGCAGACCTCAAGAGCAGGAGTGGGCAGCCCCATGTCTCCACTCTCCTGGAAAACCACGGGGGTGGAGGGGAGCAGTCCAAGAGAAAACTGCCTGATTGCTGCCCCACACCACTGTCCTTTGCTTGGATTTTGGCCTTACTGGACAGTCCTGGCAGCAGGATTGAGTGCAGAGAGGCTGAAAGGCAATGCCACCAGAGTGAAGCACTCATCTGAGATAAACGCTGACATCATATTCTAGAAGTGGCATTGCTCCTTGTACGTACCAACAGTCACTTCTCTGATACAGGAACATGTGGAAAGAGATTGGGAAGAAGCTTTGGAGACTGATAAAAAAATGTTGAGGAAGTCAGGTAGCAACAGAGTGGCCGCAAAGGCAGAGGCAGAGTCAAGATGGAATGAGTTGTGCAGATGGGGCTGGACCTTCTCGCAGGCACCTCAGGAAACCCCATGATCACTACTGCTGAGAAGAAAGAAAGGCTGAAAAGACTCACAAACAATAGGGGGAGAAAACAAAACAGTGACACGTCTGGAAAAATTGGCAATGGAGAGATAGCTGGCACACCAGGAGAAATTGAGCAGTAATGAGTATGGGTAACTAAAGAAGAGTCTGAAGGGAGTAAAAATGGTGGTGGGGAGGGAACTCAAAACTAGAATAAAAGCTCTTCCTAAAGGTCACGCTACAGATGGCATGGTGCCAGGTGCAGGGTAGCTTCCTAAATGACATCCACAAACACTCCAGAGCTCACAGGAAAGACCAAGCAGAGGAAGAAGCTCTATTGTCCAGGCTAGGCTAAGCAGTTGACCGGACAGCTCAGAGAGGTGATCCAACAGTACAGCAACTTTGAACACACTGGAAAATGACAATGAACTGAGCTCAGAATTGGACAAGAGGAAGAAGAAGAGGTTCGACAAACTGTCTTGGCAAAGTTACATAGCTTTTCCAAAGACCCCAAGCTTTTCCAGGAAACAAAGGCTTGTTTTTTGACACCAATATTCTTCTGGAGATGCTGCATGGCTAGACCAGTCTTGACAGAATTTTAGGTGAAGACTTCCCAGTGGGCAATGGATAGGCACATGGTGGGTAAGCTGGCTACAAGACAAGACAGATCAGGGCTTGTGCTAGGGAAGACACCCCTCTCCAATGAACTGATCATGTTGCCATGTTATGAAGAATGACAGATTGCCACAATGGGTACAGTCAATGTACCTGCACAATGGAAAAAAAATGAGTAGAGCAAGGCACCCAACACTGTGGGTGGGCTCCTATGGCACAGGCAGAGAAGATGTGGAGAAGAAGGGGGGCGGGGCTGACAATCTGCGCTGCTGCAGGAAGCCACCGAAAAGACCAATAGAAAATAAGGAAGAAAAGGCAGCTGAAAAACCTCCCCTAAACCCAAAGAAGCAGCCAGAACAGAAAACAGATTTGTGCACAGCAAGAACTAAAACTATGTCTCTTGCCCCAATCATAGAATTATCAAAATAATTGGAAGGGAGGGGAACAAGCACTGATTAAGCACTTACTATGTACCAGGCACTAGGCCAAGCCCTTTATAAATATGACCTCACAACAACCCTGGGAGCACCTGGTGCTATTATGATTTCCATTTTACAGCTGAGGAAACTGAGGCAGATAGTAAAGTGACTTGCCCAAGGTCCCGAAGTTAGTCAATGTGACCTTTCCGCTCCTGACTTCAGGTCACTGTGGTACTCTAACCAGAAAACAAGAAGATGCCAGTGAAAGATCTGCATCCAGCAATCTCTGGATTTCTTTGGACATCCTAGATAAATTAGGAAAAGAAGAAAACATGACTAGTACAGTCCTAAAAATGGTCAAAGAAAACTTCCCAGAGTTGGAAAAACTAGCCAGCCAAATACCAAGAGAAAGGCCCCCAAAGGCCATGACAAGCCAACGGCGAACCCTCCTCAGCCCATCCCAATCCAGCTTCAAGGTTCCAGCGCCAAGTACCAAACCCTTCGCCCACTGCCAGAAGAAAACACAGAAACCACTGACCAAGGAGCAGTCATTAGGGGCATGGCCCACTTTTCAAAGAGAACCAGGGAGAAGCAGGGAAACTGGAAGAGAGAGCCCAGGCACCCCAAAGAAGCATGGCCCAGAGGCCCTAAATCAGCTGCCCAGCATACTGGGCAGGAACTGTGCACTTAAAAAGCACACCATCTTCCAGAAACAATGGCGTCTCCCAGAAAAAAAGAAAATTGAAGTCATTTGAACTTCTCATATCAAGATCAACCACTTGGAGGGATGACGGAACAAACTGTGGTTTATAAATGCAGTGAACAGAGAACAGGGAAGACGAGAAATTCAGAGAAACAGGGAAGGATGACTTAGATGAGCTGAACGCGAAAGCAGAAGCTGGGCCACATGTATCATGACTAGGGGTGGAAGTGAGCACATGCAAAACTTTGGCAGTCAAGGGAAATGCACTGAATGCCCCAGCCAGGGTCTGGAGGATCTGGAAGATGGCAGCCAGCTCCAGCTCAGGCAGGACAGGCCTTCTGTTACTGGGGAGAGTGGGTTTGAGGAGATTATGACTGGTTCCCACTCCCCCCCGCCCCACACACACATACACCTGCATATTCAACAAATGCTTCCTGTTGTCTGGACAGAAATCAAGAAAACACCTAAAAACCATTGTCTTGCCCTTCTCATTCCAAGCTCAAAAATCTCCACTAACTCCCTAGTGCCTCTAAGATAAAACATAAACATCTCCAGTTGCCACTGAAGGTCTGCCTCAATACAGCTCCATACCTCCCCCATCCACCCATCCCCCCCAAACCTCCACCCGCCTCATCTCATATCCCTCCCTCTCCTCTGGACGCTGGTCTTCACTCCTCAAATGGACCCTTTCTGACCTCAGCTTCTTCTCCATGCACCACCTCCACCAGGGTGGAACCCCCCCACCCCACCCCACCCCCACCGCCAGTTATTAATACTCCCTTCCTCTGTACTGACTTCTCTGGGTACGTGTGGATTTGCCAAAGTATCAGCCACCTGCTAGGAGAGCAGGCCAAGCATACAGGAGAGAGTGGATGATGCCAATGGGCAGCGTGGCACCAGGACCTGCTGCCACCTCAGTCTGCTGAGAACTTCAGAAGACCGAACTGGACAGAAAAGAGATGGCTGGGTTCAGGAGCAATCGAGCCTCTTTTCTTTGTTCTTTGTGTAAGGAAATGCTCTTATTTGGTGGTATTGGTCAAGGGCAAATGCAGAGGCTAAAGTCACAGTTTTGTGCAAGAGGCCAGAAAGCCACTGGCCATGTGTTCCCCTCAGGGAGTCATTCTGGACAGCCTGGGTCATATTATGTGGGAATCAAAGGAAAGTCGAAACTGATAATCCCCAAATCATGGCTATTTGGCCCTGCAATGTGTCTTTAATGCTACGTGTCAGGCGGTTCTTTGTGTTAGCCTAGAAACTCTCCTCAAACAAAATGATGAAAGTGGCCAGTGAAGGCCTGACTTGAGAGGACTCAGGAAGTACTTTAGCCAGATACCTGCTTCTTGAAACCCATTGATAGAAATGACAAAGCCAAAAGAATTCCCTTCTCTCTCCATCTCTCTTTCTCCCTCCCCCCTTTATTTCTTTCCTCCTGCTTTAAATACCACAGTACAGGGTTTGAACATGATCCTCTGGCCAATGGAGAGGCCATAGCTTCTCTCCAATCGGGTGCCTACTGACCACATTGCCTGTAAAGGCCTTACATGTCTCACCCCATCTGGGCCGGACTGAGTGGTCCATTTTGCAATAAGTGAATCAAACTTGCAGAAGGGTCACTTCTTACTCATAAGGTGTTCTAATGCAAGGAAACTGGGGATGTCTCCTGGAATCGGCTGTACGCCACAGATAATAGCTTAGCTGTGAAGAGAAAAGGGCGGGGGGAAGGAGAGAGAGGGAGAGGAAGAAGAGAAGAGAGGAGAGGGGAGGGGAGGGGAGGAGATGGGGGGAAGGGAGGAGAGGACAGGAGAGAACAGGACAGGAGAGAGCCCAGACCACTGTTTCCCACTTCCCAAAGGTCCATATTGGGAAGAGGAGAAGAAAAAAAGAGGTAAGACTGGGTAGGAGGACCAGGAGGGAGCAGTACAAGGAAAATGCAGGGAAGAATGAGCAGCTCACAAGGGACCTCAGGCATCCCAGGGAGGCAGTGTTCAAGGTCTCTTGGAGGCCAAGAAAAACGAGGGCTGAGAAAGCTTGACTTTGGCAATAAGGAGACCACTGGTGACCTTGGAGAGGGTAATTTTAATCACAACCAAGTAGAAACCAGATTGTGAGGAGGGGCTGAGAAGTGAGTGGGTGTTCTGAAAAGTGGGAGCAAGAAGCCTGGAGAATTTTTTTCAAGGAATTAGGATGTGAAATGGAAGAGAGAAACAAAATGATAATGGGAGAAAACAGTAGGGTCAAGTGAAGGGTTCTCTGGGTTTGGGGCTGGGGTGATCAGGATGTATTTGTAGGCATCAATCAGGAAGGAGCCAACAGTTAGGGAGAGACTGAAAATTAGGGAAAGAGAAAGAATATCGATGGAGCAAGCTGCTTTGAGGAGATAGAAGAGGATGGAATGAAGGGTCTGACCATGACAGGGAGAAGGGCAAAATCCCTGTGTCTGCAATCACAGAGCCCCAACCCAAGGGGAGCTGGAAATGGCTCTGCCCATACAAGACCCATGCAGAGGCGATGCAGGGGAAGCTCAGAGGTGAAAGCATGAGCACATTTCCAGAGGACTGAGAAAAAGATCCTGCAGATGGTGGGACAGGGGCTGAGCTTGGAAGGACAGAGGTGAGAAGGAAGAACATTCTAGACATGGGAAACAGCCAAGGCAAGAGCATGGAGGCCAGCATGGTCAGGTCACAGAGCAGGGGAAGGCAAGAAAAGCAGAAAAAAGGGAGGCACAAACAGGCTGCAAATGCCAATCAGAAGAGCTTATCTGTGTTCCTGGAGGCCATAAGGAGTCAATGGAGGTTTCTGAGTAGGGTGGGGGGACCTAACGGGACTTTAGGAAAATCACTTTGGTGACTGAAGACAGAATGAAGTAGGCAAAGACTGGAGGCAGGGAGCCCCACCACCACCCCCAGAAGTCACTGCAATAGTCTAGGCATGAGAAGACGAGGGCCTGTACCAAGAGGGTGCCAGAGTCAGAGGAGACAACGAGGTATAGTCAAGAGATGTTCTGGAGAAAGAAATGGCCATACTGGGCACAAAAAACAAAAACTTCATGAGGGCAAGGTTGTTCGTTGGCATTTCCCTCAGTGCCTAAGGTGGCTTTGACAAGGTTGAATTCAAGGATGAATGTCCCTGAAGCAGAGCAGACAAGCAGTGCCGGGAAGCAGGGCTATGCACTGGTGGTGAGGCGATCTAGCACAGATGAGGCCCCACAGCACATCTACTAAGACCTTCTGCCTGAACCTAAGCTAAACCTAAACAAGGCAAGGGCCTGAGCAAACGTTCTTCAAAGCTGACACTGTTTCCAGTCCCACCTATGTGAGCAGTGAGTGGGTAGGGATGAGGGTACTCACCCACTCAAACACCAAATCCACTCCCCAAAGCCTCAAATAGTCACCACACCTCCTCCACAACTGGGGCAGGGGAGGGGCAGGCCCCAGAATACCGCTTGTTCTTAAGAGTTACTCAAAGCTAGTTTGCTAACTCCCCATGCCACTCACAGGACAACAATCAGAAGGTCACAGAAAACATGGCACAACAGCTTTTGTGGAGGTTACTTGTCTCCAATGGAGAAATTTAGCAGAATATACTGAGACTTTCAAAGGAACACTTTTGAGACGGATTCCAGCTTAACCCCTTCCCCAGAGGTCCTGGTTTCAATCTCAGAGTACACGTGGATTCCACATGCTCTCAGAGCCTCAGTTTCCTCCTCTGTCAAATGGGAGGGTTAGACCCTGTGATCTCTAAGGTCTCTCCCAGCCTGAAACCTACCTCTCGGATCCGATACCTAAGGATGACCATGTAGAGGGTATTGTTCGGGCATGGGGACTGGGGTGGGGGGGATTTCCTGTGACAGGGCCATCTAGATAATCCAGGAAGGTTCATAATATTCTTTATATATGGAGAGCTCTGCTCGCTGCTGCACTCACACTTTTGCCCTCCTCCCTTCTGTCCCCCCTACTGGACACTGAACGCAATGAACACCTAATTCAGGAGGCAAAAATAAAGCAGGCGGGGCCCTTGGCTCCTATGTTCTCCTCCAGATCGTTAAGACAACAGAGGCCAATTCATGTTGGTGTAAGGGCCCTTTGTACGAGCGGGCGCCCTGTCTGCCGGGGCAACCCCCACAATGTTAACAGTCAAATTATGAAGACTGAAAAAGTCACATATCTAGAAAGTTTCAGTACCGGAAAACAACCAAGTTCGAACGTGAGTCTCCTTGGCACAGCCTAGCGCAGACCCTAACGACTTCATGCCTAGACCAGTGCAACTGCCTCTCTTACCTTCATTCTCTTCCCTCTCCCCCAGTGCCCAGCCCCAGTCTGTCATAATCTTCCTTAAAGCATTATTGAGATCGTCCCTCGCTGCCCCACTCCAAGATCATCATGGAGGGTCAGGTTCAGCCAAATCCAAGCTGGCATCAGGTGCCTCCAAATCCATCCCTGGCCCATATTTCCAGCTTTCTGTCCCACATTGCTCCATGAACTCAGCCAGCTAGGCTCCACAAAATGACTTGCAGTCTCCTTCTTCCACCCCTTACTCTACATCATTCTTCAGGTCTAGTGTGCTACCCAGCTTCCTCTCCACAGAACTCTCAAGGCCCAAGTCAAATCTCCCCAAAGAGGGATTTATATTACTTGGCAATTATGTTTCAATTATTTAGGTCTTATCATTCCAATCAAATTGTAGGCTCTGTGATGGCAGGAAGCATATAGTAACCTCCACCCTGAGCCATCCAGACCAGTAGGAATCCTAACCCTAACTCCCTGTACAACCCCTTCCCCCAAGAGAAAGAAAAATAACAGTAATCCTGTCATCTTTCAAGGCCCAGAGCCACCTCCTCCACGGGGCCTTCCAGACTTTTCCTAGGCTGATGTGCTGTGACCTCTCTCTAGGCGGACCCTAGAGAGCAACTGAAGTATCCTCCTTATCGCACTCATATGTATTCAGCCTCATTTGAGTGATTTGCAGAGAACTTGATAAAGTGACTCTGGATCTCTAAGCTAGCCCCCAAATTTAAGAACCCGATGAATTTTTTGCAATGTCAAAGAAAGGGAAAAAAAGAGTGGTGAAAAAGCACCTTCTCAGGAAGACTTCGGAGAGGCCTGGAAAGACTTACATGATCTGATGCTGAGCGAAAGGAACAGAACCAGGAGAACTTTGTGCACAGCCAATGACCACAGTGTGTGAGAGTTTTTTCTGGTAGACTTGGAACTTCATTGCAATGCAAGGACTTTAAAAAATTCCCAATGGTCTTTTAAGGCAAAATGCCTTCCACATCCAGAGAAAGAACTATGGAATTCAATCACAGAACGTAGCAGATCATTTTTGTGTGTGTGTATTACGTTTTAGTTTGTTATATGATTTCTCCCGTTCATTTTAATTCTTCTCTACAGCATGACTATAGTGAATATGTATTTAATAGAAATGTATGTGTAGAACCTATATAAAATTGTATGCCATCTCAGGGATAGAGGGGGAAGGGAGGGGGGAGGGGGAGAAATCTAAGTTATATGGTAGTGATTGTAGAACACTGAAAATAAATAAAATTAATTTAAAAAAAAAAGCACCTCCTGTTGCTCTCTAAGCCCTAGGGTAGCCTGCCAAATGCCCCTCTGGGGGAGGGGACGCCATCTAGTCTGATTGGGTCCCAGGCCCAAAATGGTCAGGCCAGCCTCGGGCTTCCCAGTAGTGGCAGTAAAAGGACTTCTGGTTATGTGTATGTCAGCCTACAGGGGGATCCTCTGAGAACTCTTTCAACTCAGAGCCCATGTTTCTCTAATCCAGTGTCACCAAATTCTTCTCAAAAATTGGCAAAGCAGTAAATTACTGAATGCTGCAGTGTTCTTCCTTTGGACAGTGGAGTACAGAAGCTCCCTTTTTAATGAGGTTTGGCTACAACACGTGATTTCCCTTCAAGCTCATTAAAAATGTATTCAGCTTCTATTTAGAAGATTTCACCAGCATATACCTTGGCTTGCAATGAGATGACCGGTCTGACTGCCTTCTAGCAATACTTAATTTCAAAACGCTTGATGCTTCTATATTTGGGGTAGGGGAGAGTTCCTTTAAGATGAAAGAAGGAGAACTTCATTAGTGCCCCCCTGGAGCAAATTGAGGAAGGAAACTGGTATCTGAATTTGTAAAATGCACAGGACATTTCTTGAGTGCTACAACACAAAGCTGAAGGGTTTTAAGCACTGCCCTGCTTCTCAAGGACATTCCTCTGTTATCAATTCTTATAGAAAGAATTAAAGTGCTATGGGCCTAGAATATCTTGGTTCTGTCTAGTCCCCAAAGATTGTTCCCATAGGTAGGATCTGGGGCGGGGGAGAACCTGAGAGGAAAAGGAGGCCCAGAGAGGACAAGTGACTTATTCAAAGTCACACAGGTTTGAAGTCAGCCCTCTGCCCACGATTCCACCAGGAAGGAAGAAATGGCATTAGCCTTTCACTCCTAGCTGGCCATGGAGGACCCTTCCAACGCAGAAAGTGTGTGATGGGCAACCAACCACAAAATTCCATCTGGTCCACGTGTGAAGCATGGCAGGCTTGCCCTTCTGGACCTCAAGTCCACATGGGGTTTCTAGGGAACTGCCGAGATCTACACATGCAAAGGTCTGTATTTTCTCTAGTTGAGCAAAACTGACATGTTCACATAATCTGGGAAACTAAATTGAGCCAGGTTTCTTTCCAGTCAAGGTCTAACGTTTGCTCCAGAAAAATGTCATGTTGGAATTGCAGCTTCTAAGCCCTATGCACAAAGACCAGGAAATGGAGGCCCAACAATTCAGCCAGAGTCAGAAAGGGTTGCCCCATCTAGTAGCACTGAGTCATTGCTAAGGAGCTTCTGATGCAGTAGGTGGTTGGAAGGGTGGGGTGAGGAACCAAGAGAGCCCTCTCTATTTCTGTTCTGGGTAGTTAGCCTACATTTGGTGCTTGCTAAGGGGGCAGAGGGAAGGCAGCTTGGCACTGACCAAAGGCTTCACAAGATCCAGCAAGGGAGCCATTTACATCTCCATGTAGGAAGAGAGAACACTTTTGAAAAACAGAATGAAGGAGGCTTGGCATCACCAGCTCTCAAAGCATGTTATAAAACAAAAGTCATCCAAACTGTTTGGCACCAACTAAAAAATGGAAGACGAGACAGACGAGATCAAGAGAAAAGGCCAGAGAAGCAAGATTAGGATAAGAGCTAATGAATATGGCAGCCCAGGGTTCAAGAAACTATGGAGGGACAGAGAAATTTCTTATTTAGCAAGAGCTACTGGACAAAGTAGAAAACTGTTTAGGGGACAGATGGCTTAAAGCAAGAGTGGTCCCTATCACTCACTATAGCAAGGTCCATTTCTAGATTCACTCTGTCCCTCATTTCACTAAATTCTTCCCCTGTCTCTTTCCTGTGCTGCAATCCCATATTAGTTGCCACCTATTGGACACTCTCCACTTGGATGAACCACAGGCATCTCGCACTCATCACATCCAAAGCAGAACCCACATTTCCCCCTAAATTCACCCTTCTTGGAGCTTTGTTCTTCCTGTACCCAATCCTCTAACCACCCAGATTCACAACCTCAGTCTCCTACTTGGCGCTTTTCATCCCACTTCCCTCCCATATCACACCAGTCACTAAGGTCTGTTGGTCATTTCTCCACAATGGTGTCACTCAGCTGTCCACTTCACTCACAGTCACAATTCTAGTTCAGGTTGACATAATCACTTGCCTAGACCAGGTGCCTACTCCCTGTTTCTATATCGCCTATGAGCTAAGAATGTTTTTTATACTTTGAAATGCAATAAAACTTTATTCAAAAATGTAAAAACCATTCTTAGCTCAGGCTGTCAGCAGGACAAATGTATTCCATAATTTTCCTGGCCTAGACCATCATAATTAACCTCCTAAATGGTTTTGCTTCTTTCTCTGCTAAGGAAAAATCAACTTTGTACTGGAAAGGATGGAACACACTGGCTAATAGAAGGTGCCTAAGATAATAAGCTATCGGTGAATGTGTTCAAGTCAGTAGGCCCAGATGAGCTCCATCCCTGGGGACTGAAGATACTGGAACCTCTGGCGGCTGGGTCACTCTCTGTGATCACCAAATGCTCACAGAGAGAGATTAGAGGGAACAGGAGGGCTGCCCTGGGACTGAAGGAGGGGAAATGATGTCTTGTTTTAATGGAAGAAAGTATAATCTGCAAGCTCTAGACAGTGAGTTCAGCTTTAAATTCGGGCAAAGTTCTAGAATGTGTCATTAGAGGCCTAGCGAGTGAACATCCAGAAAAGGAGGTGATGGTCACGAAGAGACAGCATGGCCTCCTCCAGAAAAGGACACGTCAGAGTAACCCTGGGGGTTTTTTGTTGTTTTTTTGATAGAGTGATTAAGACTGATAAGTTAAAGTAATGCTACATATACAATTTACCTAGATTTCAAAATATTTAATAAACCTTCTCATGATGTTCCTCTAGATAAGATAGAGAGACATGTGGAATAAATAATAAGACAATGAAGTGGTTTTAGAACTGGCCAAATGGCAGACCCAACAAGTAAGCATTAACAGTGTCATGAACTTGGAAAGAGGTCTCCAGCGGAGTGCCCAGGATCTGCCCAGGGCTAGTAACATTTTCCTAACTTTTTTTTTTTAATCAATGGTTCAAAGGCATCAATGATATTCTTAAAAATTTGCAGAAGACAGAAAATTAGAAGGGATGCCTTGTTAACAAAGTGGATGACTGGGTTGGGATGCCAAAGTCCTGACAGGCTGGAACACTGGGCCAAATACAAAGGGAGAAAACACAGTTGGGATAAAGGTAGTCCATTATAACTGGGTTCAAAACATCAATTTCACAAGTATGAGTGGTTTGGTAAGAGCTGACATAAAAATGTCCGGAGGTTTCAGTGGCCTGCAAGTTCAGTGTAAGGTGGCAATCCAAGAAGATAAGGCTGCAGCATATCCAGAATTAGTGAGGCTGTAGTCTGTCCTCTGTCTTATAGCCAGACCACATCTGGAGAACCATATTCTGTTACAAGTGGCACATTTTTCGGAAGGCCAATAGTGAATAGCCAGCAGAAGGTAACCAGGGTGACATAAGAGGATCTTCAGAAGGAACTGAGGACATTCATTGAGCCTCAGGCCGACTTCAAGTATTGGAAGGAAGGGCTGTCACATGGTAGGGGGACTGGGCAGGCCCAGGAGGAATGGCAGACAAAGGCATGTGGTGGGCTGGCGGTCAGCAAAGCTTCCTAACAAGCTGAAGGGGCAGCCCCAAGCCAAGATTCTTGCTCACTACGGGTCGTTTCTGCTTTGTGCTCTCTTTTACTTTAGAGATTTGGGGAAAGAAGGTAGACTGCACTTAGCTGGTCTCTTCACTAAGGCAGAGGTAGTTATGTAACCCTGAGCAAGTCACTTGACCCCAACAACCTCGGAAAAAAAATAAGGCAGGAGGTGGCACAGTGTGTATCTGACAAAGCAGACTTACCATGGGGAAGTGGGTAGTCAAATAGGAGAGGCTAGATGAGCTATGTAACTGCAAAGAAAGGAATAACAAAGAACATTTTAAAATAATAATAGCTAGTGTGTACAGTGCTTTAAGGCTTGTAAAGAAAGTGTTTTACACGTGATGATCTCATTGTGGGAGCTACAAGAGGGAAAGAAGTTACCAAATAACAGGGAGAATTTGGAAGCCAGATGACAGACAAGCAGGCCTGGCTGTCAACAAATCCAACCTGATCTCTGGGACTTTCTTTGTCCCCCCAGCTGAGTGTGTGCCTGCCCCGCAAAATGTTCAAATCTAGTCGGGAAGACGATCCACTCAAGGAACTCCACCAGGAAGTATGCTCTGAGTCTGTGGAGGTTGGGAGCCCCACTGGCTGGGAAAGCTTTATGGAGGAAGGATCTGAACTGAAGGAGACCTGTAGAGGAGGGGGAAGGGCATTCCAGGAAGTGAGGTAGAAGGGATGAGAGGACACCGATTTAACTGGGACAGAAGGTTTTGTCAGGCTTTATTTTATAAGACCATGGGAAACCAAAGGAGGACTGAGTGAACAAGGGGACAGCATGATGAAAATGTTTGGCGAAGATTCATCTCGCAACGGTAAGGAGGATGGATGAGAGGCAGGGGAGACACTTAGAGCTGTTATGTGAATTCAGTTGTGAGTAAAAGGGGCCTGAGTTAGGGGGTGGGGGTGTGAATGTGAAAGGTACCCCATGAATCCTGAAATTTCACCTGTACTCAGCTAATAAATATTTTAACCTTTATTGATTGGAACGCAGCGTCCAGGAAAAGGAAAATGATAACCCCCTGAACTCCGCTGGCCAGATCACGCCTGGTAGCCAGTTCTGACCGCTGTAAAGTTAGCAAGCTGGGCATACTCTTTGATCCAGCCACACCACTGGGAGGTCCAGACCCCCAAGGGCTAAAAGAAAGGGGAAAAGGCCCCAGGTGAACAAAAGCACTTAGAGCACTTCTTTTTTTGTCAAGGCAAAGAACCCAAAACTAAGGGGGCATGCGGAACAAATGAGTGTGATGGAATTTCATTCCAACATAAGATGATAAAGGGCTGCTTTCTGAGAAGCCTGGGCAAGCTTGAGGAATTGACATGAGTGAGGTGAGCCGAACAATTTCACTAACACTACCGCTGGAAACATAAGAACTCTGATCGCTGCAGTGACCAAGTGTCACTGCAGACCAGCTGACTGAGAGCCGAGGGCCTCTAAGCGTTTGCAGACACGGCTGAGGGAGGAATCTGGTTTGCTTGAAAATGTCTACTTGGTGTTACGAGGGCCATATTTTTCTTGGAGGGGGTGGGTCTAGAGCTAGGACTGCAAAAACAAGGAAGAGGAAAGGGGAAAGGAAGGGGAGGGGAGGGGAAAAAGGGGAGGGGAGGGCAGGGGAGAGAGGGAAGAGAAGGGAAGGGAAGGGAAGGGGAAAGAAGGGTCGTTGAAGCAGTTTTTTTTTTAAATGCACAAAAGAGAAAAAAAACCAGAAAGAACTCCAGACAAGCAGGTCAACCTCCAAAGGCCCATAAGCAGGCCTAGCAGAGCCCAGAGCGCCTCAGGGCAATGCAGAATTTTGCCCTTCTCTGTCCTCCTGAGTGTATAAAAGTGCTTGCGTTACTTGGTGTTTGTTAATGTTAAAATGAAAACAGCCCGGTTTATGGTTTTTGCCCCAGAGATTTCTGATTTTTTTTTTGCCCTCCCTGAAATGCCAGTGCTACCCACTGTGTGACAAGGTACCACCCCAGGGGCCCTTCCTGTCCTGGGCAAGCCAAATACCAAATCTTCAGGATCATCTAAGTAAGCAATAAGCAAACTAAGTTGCCCTGGCAACAGAAGGAGTCTGTAAAAATGCTAGTCAGGCAGGAGAGGCGCGGATTATTTTAGAATACCTCTCTAGTATAACAGAGAGAGACACTCGGAGAAATGATGGAGGAAAACAAGCCTATTTCCATACCAAGAAATTTCCAGGCAAATATTTTTGATACTTGCATAATTCTACATTTAATTTTTCAGGAGGAAAATATAGCTAGCCCCCAAACTCTCACAGAGCTCTCACTAACCACTCCCCCCATCACATGCTGAGGTCCTCCAAGAGCAGTGCGGGAAACATTCATCTGGTCCAATGACCCTCCTGTTGTGAATAAGGAAACTGAGGCCTGGGGACTTTACTGGCAAGTGGCCTTTCCTGTGTTAGTGTTCGAACATGAAACTCTAATAGCTTCCTGAATTCCCCAGCTGCCAGAGCTCCAGAGCCAGGCCGCGAGTGATTTTTTCCTCAGCTCCAAATGTTTAAGTGAAAATGAATACTTGAATCAAAGCTACCTCTCGAAATAGAGAGAAAAATCCTTGGGACGTAAATGTGAGGTTCCTTCTAACCCAGGACACTAATTTCAAATGAACAAGTTTCAGAAGAACAAATATCACAAATCCTCATCTCATCTGGGGCAGATTATTTTACCCAAATGGAGGCAGAGCCTCTGCATTTAGAATTTCTTCTAATTACCCTGGCCAAGAAGTTATTCCCTTTCTCTGAATGCCCAGACCACTGAGCTGCCTTGCCTCATACTACACTTATTTGTGGCCCTGTCTTTTCTCTCCCCTAGTCTAAGCTGCTTCAGGGCACACAGTGGGTGCTTAAGAAATATTTGCTCAATATATAAAGACTTGCAAGTAAAGTACACTATTTTCATTCTCTTTTTATAAGGCAAAGTCATTTTAAGGGGAATAAAAACATTAAAAACAACCACTAAAAACGTCTCCTCCCCCTTTACTTGGCAACGAAACATGAATGGGGCCATTGAATAATTCAGGGAGACATTTTAGGGTGTGTTGTGTTGAACGAGGCAGACTTGTCCTTCAGTCTGGTGCCATGGCTAACCAACTGCCGTAGGTGTGGTGACTACGAACCACGACAAACACCACCTACACCTTCTTCCTTAATTCAAGAATGTGTGCTGACTTACATCAAAGAAAGGGGTAGCTGGAAGTTAGGTCTGACAGACTAGCTCTGGTGTAGGCTAATGGGCCCGAACAGCAAAGCCTTCTGTTAGAGCAGAGGTAAAAACAAAAGGGAGGAGAGATGGTGGATGTAAATTCAAGGCTAGTCACATCACCAGCAAAGCAAGCAGGGGAATGGGATTCTATTCCTAGTCCCGTCCTTGACTGCCTAAGCAAGTGAATAAACAAAGATCTTTCCATCTTAGTTGCTGCCCAAGTGAATAGAAGTGGAAAAGGGGAAGAAAAACAAACCACAACCCTTCGAATGCTTTGGCGTGAAGAAATTATTACTAAGATGAAGCAGCACAACTTTGTGTAAGTTCTGTCTGGGAGTCACACTTAAGGAGAATTACACCTGAGCCTCGACTACCATCCTTGCTGCACTGAGGCAGTATGAACCAATGAACAGCTTCCTCCCGTAAGACAGACCTGGACCGCATTACATCAGACATCATCGGTAGGTAGAGTTGTAGCAGAGCTCCAATGCACTGTCTCTAGAGGTCACAGAGCCTGGGAAAACAATGCCAATCCTTTCCGACCTACAGATCACCTCCTACTTTGGGACACTCTCCTTTCTTGGTTTCCATGCCACCACACAGTCTGGACATTCTTCTTACTTCTCTACCCCTAATTCCTTCTTTGTATCCTTGTCTGTATCTCTTCTTCCTCTCTATACTCCCCAACTTTTAACTCTGGAGGTACTAAAGACTCAGTCCTTGATCACTGGGTCTTCTCTTTATATACTTTCTTCCTCGGAAACTTCATCTTTTCCCTTGGGTCCAACTATCATCTCAATGCATATAGAACTTCTAGATCAATCACTCTATCCCTTACTTCTGACAAATTACAGTTCTAGAATATTTCTACAGTCTACAGGACAGCTGAGTTATATGTCCCCTTACCTCACTCATGTTCCTCCTTTTTTCCTCTTTGGAGAATTTTACACATGAAAGAAATATATCTCAGAAGTACTGAAAAGAGACAGAGTGCAAACCAACAGAATTCACAAGACACTGACGGAAATGAATCCCAAATTCAAGTCATCCGGAAATATTAGTAAGCTCCAAAATTTCGTCAAAAGAGAGAGGGTATCACAAATGGTCAGAAAGACACAAATCATAGTCCCTCAAACATCATTTCAAAATGCACAAGATTTATCATCAAGATAGAAAAGACAGAAAAAACTAGAATATAATATAATAAAAAGTCAACCTTCGTCCATCCGCAAAGTAGCTACTGAGCAAAGCAGAGAAAACTTTTTTCTAAGAAAAATTTCGTGTTTTTGTTTTTAACTCAAAGACCTTCCAGGCATTCCTACTGAAGGAAATAAGCCCATCAGGGGCCATTGATATTCAAATCTACCAGAAGGAAGAACCACAGTAGGATAAAGCAACTGTAAATGACAGAGTGAATAAATAATGACTCAAAGTATTTACTTCCTTGACAAAATAAGATATCAAAGAAACATTCAGGAAATAATGACTAATATGTGATTGGCAAAATCCAGAGAAGGGAAACTTAAGGAAACAGGGAATCTTGAAGAGGGTAGAGCAGGCAATCCCAAATAATATCTGGGATTGGAGGAAGGATGGGAAATGTGGGAAAATTTATGTAAGTAAAAGTAAAATTTCAGGAACTGTTTTTAGTGATATGGGTGAGGGTGTATGTGTGCTACAAACTCTTGGTTTAAGTCCTTAGAATGACTTAAACTGGATTGTAACTTGTGCTGAGAAAACTACATAATAAGATACATGACTGATGAAAAGCTAGGCTTAATTATGAATTTAACTGGATTAAATTTTCCCCATTAAAAAAGGAAAATAGTTTCAGTACATATTTTAAAAAAAACCAAGCCCCAATAATATATAACCAATAAGAAACACATCCAAATGTAAGCGAACAAACAAATTTAGAGCAAGAGGCTGGAATATAATATATCATGCTTTAGCCAAAGCCAAAGCTAACATCACAGTAGAAAACACTGAGAGAAATAGGGAAACTATATGTTGGCGTATAGACTCCACAACAATAACATCTCATTTAAATATCACTAAAGGTTAACCCAAGCTGGGGCAGTCAGGTGGTACAGCGACTAGAGCGCTGGGCTTGGAGTCAGGAAGACTCATCTTCCTGAGTTCAAATCCAGCCTCAGACACTTGCTGGGTGACCCTAGGCAAGTCAATCTGCCTCAGTTTCTCATCCATAAAATGAGCTAGAGAAGGAAATGGCAAACCACTCCATTATCTTTGCCAAGGAAACCCCAAATGAGGTCATGCAGAGTCTGAAATGACTGAACACCAACAAAACCCAAGATGGGCCATCTAGCTCAAAGTACTGAATTTCGTCTTGACTTCCTACACCTTGACCCTGAGGACAAGGGAGTCCTGGATAAGCTGATTAAGGCATTAGACCAATTAACAACAGAGATAATGAGATCCCTAGTCAGCGAGGTGACACATCCTGAGTCTCAAATCAGTGACTTGAGAATGTAAAACTAAGAAACTTAGGACCAAATTGGCCTAAATATTAAAGTTTCTTTTTTCTGTCCATAAAAATTTCCTTAAGAGCTCTCTCCCCCACCCCGAATAACATATCCTCACAACGCTGTCGCTCTCCTAGTTCAGCCCCTTGTCATCTCTTGCCTGGATTACGGCAATGCTCTCCTATCTGCCTCCCTCTCTCTCTACTTCATCTTCCACACAGCTGTCAAAGCCCAGATCTGACCATGTCACTCTCCAGTTCAGCAAGTTCTGGTGGCTTTTTCCTGACTCAAGGGTCGAATTCAAACTCCTCCGTGCAACAATTGAGGCTCTTCACAACCCAGTTTATCACAGATCACTCCCCTTCATACACTCTATCTATACATACAAAGATCCATCTCCCATCTCTGCGCCTTTGCATTGATTGACTGTTCCCCCTACTCCCACACCTCCTCCTCTCTACTCCCAGAATCCTTAACTTCCTTCAAGGCTCAATTTAAGCACCCTGTCTGTCCTCTGAGAGAGAGGCTGTTCCGGATCGCTGCCCAGCAGGGCCTCTCCTTCCTCCCTCCCCACCAGTTCCGCACCCCAAATGGGAATATTTTGTTCATATATTTTATAAATACACACACACGTGCACGCACACACACACACTATTTCCCGTAATACAAGAGGGCTTAGCCTGGAGTCTATGGATGGACTATGGAAGGTGTCTGTGAACTGGTTTGGGGAAAAAGTTACATCTTTATTTCAATAGGATTCTTTTTCTTTGTAATCTTAGAGAATTTCTTGGCCTCTGTGGCTGCCTTCAAGGCCTGGTTAAAATTTTTCAGGAAGCCTTTTCTAGTCTCTCTTCCTTCCCTCTGTCACCTACCTCCAGGACAGTCACTGTTGTTTGTAGGTTGTCCCTCCCATTAGCCTGTGAACTCCTTGAGAGCACGAATATGTTATGCCTTCCTCTTCATTCCCAGTGCTTAGCACAGTGCTGGCACACAGTAGGTGCTTCAGAAATGTTTACTGACACACTCTTTTCTTTCTTGCTTCATTTCTAAACCCGATTCTGAGCAGAGGCCTACCCATTGATTTCTTTATCAGACAGACTGCCCAAACAGGGATCCATGACCCAGAAAAGGGGCCAAGTCCACATTGTCACAAACCGTGAGCGCCTTGAGGAAAAGGGCTCATTTCATTTTTTCCTTCAGTATCTTCAGTGCTATGTACCACAGATTCACTGGCTGATTGCTATAGGAAGCAGAAGCATCTGTATTTTCTAAAAAGGGAAACTGAGGACTGCAGCGCTTAAGTGACAGGCCTGGGTCACTCAATAACAGCAGGAGCTTGCTTTCCCTGCCCACACCCCATTCTTGGTAAAATGCAATCAGCACTATATATGCATACAACAAACAACCCAGCAAATAAATATGTAAAGGGAAATTTTCCCAACGGGTAAAAAAGCAAAGCAGTAAGAAATCAACAGGAGACTAATACTCCACTCTCAGAAAATTTACAAGTCAAATAGAAAGATAAATAAACTAGTCGGAGACCTAAAGGGGACCGAGATGCAGACAAAACCGGATTCGGTGAATTCAAGGAGAAACCTGGCCCTGCCGTGTTTCGGAACATATTGATTTTTCAAACACTCTGGGGACTGTCACAAATGTTGGTCACGCTTTAGGGCATAAAAAACAGACCCATAAATGCAGAGAAGCAGAAATGGCAAACAAACATTTGCTTTCTAGATCACAATGTGATGAAAATAATCAGGGAAAGCTGATTAAGATACTGAATAAAGAGACCAAAAATGATTTGCCAAACAATGCAGAGGGTCAAGGACAAAATTATAGGAACAAACACTTAAAAAAAAGACATTATATATACATTATATATCATCTTATATAGTATGATACAATGATATAATTTGCTATATAACATGTATGTGTATATGTATGCATATGTGTATATATACGTGTGTATATATAAAACAAATAATGTTATAACATATCAAAATGTACTATACAGCAGAAGCGACAATTAAGAAGGCATTTCTATATTAATGTTAATATTAACCAAATTAAGCAAAGATTAATGAGTGGAAAGGAAAATTTAAAAACAGATGAACACAAAGCAAAGATGAGAAATAATAAAAATTGAAAAGGTGAAATAAACAAAACTGAAAACAACAAAATACAAATTAACAAAGGGCAGGACCAATGAATAAGCTACTAATCCTTCAGCCCACTAACTGAATCACCAAAGAGCAAAGCAAGATTAGCAAAATGAAAAATTCGAAGGGAGATATCACAAGGTAGAGGAAAGAACGAAAATGATCCAAAGCTATTATGCACACTTAGTTACCAACAAAACGAAAAATGTCCATGAAATGGATGAATATCTACAATAATATAAAATATTCAACTCAGTTCAACAGGAAATAGGGAACCTCAGAAAAAGAAACTCACCAGGCTACAAATGAACTGCCACTGGAAAAAGAAAAGCAACCCCGGGATTAGATGTTTCACAAGTGAATTCTATCAAAAATTTAAAAAACAAAGAATCCCTATGCCATAGAAACTATTTTGGAAAATAGGCAAAGAAAGCATTCTACTCATTTATTCTACAAGACAAATATGGTCCTAAGACCTAGCCTGGGAAGAATAAGGCATAGAAAAAAAATTCCAAACCTGTATCAGTAAGGAACATAGATGCAAAAGCTATTAAGTGGTGGAAAATAGACTTCAGCCACGTACTCCCTCACAGCCCTTCCCCCCTTCCCGCCAAATTTATTCATTATGGCCAAGCAGAATTTATACCAGGCATGTACGGGTAGTTTAACAGGAAAACAATGAATATACTAAATCATATCAGTAACAAAAGCAATTAAAAACACATGCTCATATCAATGGTTGCAGAAAAAACCTCTGATAAAACACAAAATACTGATTTATGTTAAAAAACACTATAGCTGAGAAATAGAACCCTCTCTCACACGGTGAAAGAAAAATGTAACTGAAACCAGGAGCTCACATTACTTGTAATTGAGAAACATTAGAAGCTTTTCCAATAAAAACAGGGGTGAAGCCAGTATGCCATAAGTAGTGGCATTATTCTGGGAGAAGCAGCCGGGACCAGCATTTCTACAATCAGGAGAAGGAAAAGGGAAGGGAAGAAGCAGTGACAAAGTGGAGGCTAAAATCATTTTTTGGTGACTAATATAATTATTAACCCGCAAAAATCATCAGTATATCATCACTAGTATAGTCCTTTTTTCAAAAGAAGATTTGAAATGAAATAACCAAATGTAGTCAACAATTTGAGAGTTAGTCGACCTGCCAAGATACACACAGACAAGACTTACATAAAAACGACAAGAAAATAAGAACGTTAAAAATGGCTGGCCTCTCTGGCCCAGGGAGTCCTGCGTGAGGCCTAGATCCCAGGATACCATCAACAGACAAAAATACCTGTTGGTATAGAAAATATTCCTGCACTAGAAAACCATGTGGCCAATATCTGGGGAATAGCTGACTCAATTATGGTATATGAATGTAACGGAATACTCCTTTGCCGTAAGGAATGAAGAAAATGAGCAATCCAAAGAAATGGGAAAAACTTCCATGAATTAATACTTAGGTGGGGGATATAGTCTGATAGTCAGGGCACCAGTAAGCAATTAAATCTTAAGCTAAACCGCCTATGCTAATAAGCATGAACTAAACATTTAATTAACAGTCATCTTGTTTGCCATCTTAAGACTTTAGAAGAGTTTTGATGCCTTGGAAAGAGCATTTGATGTGGAATCAGAGAGAGGGACAAGGGTTTGAGTCCTAGCTCAGTTATTGCCTACCTTTGTGACCTAGGCATGGGCCTCAGTTTCCTCATCTGTAAGGTTGGACCAGGCAGCTGTGGTACAGTGCAAAGAGGGTTGGATTTGGAGTCAGAGGATTTCTGCTGTGCCACTTAATTACCATCTGATTTTGTGCCTAACTTTTGGGAAGGGCTTCAGTTTCCTCATTTGTAAAATGAATGTCAAATTTGTCAAATGATGGCCTCCCTTCTACCTCTAGCATCCTGGGGTGCTCCGAAATGATTTGAATGGCTCAGGTTTCTGCTGATCAAGGCCATTTAAGCCTATGACTTCTTGAAAAGAACACTGGATTTGGAATTAGAAGACCAGAGTTCAAATGCCTCCACTGACAGTAGCTGTGTGATCTTAGACAAGTCATCTAACATCTCTTTACCTCAGTTTTCTATCTGTAAAATGGGAACTATAGTATAATGTGAGGTAATCACCTCCTCCCAGGACTGCTGGAAGGTCAAGTGAGATCACATTGCTAAAGATTAATCTACAAAGAAAGAAAGCAGGGTTCTGCAGGCTGAGCCAGGGGAGGACCTCTCTGGGTCTCAGTTTCCTCCCCTATAAAATGAGGTCATTAAATCTTTCAGTCCCTCCCTTGCTAGCGCTAAATCTATGATTATAAATAGTAGCTTCACTTTCAATATCTGAATCACTGACAGAGACACCGATAATCGGCGCACTTAGTCAAGAACCAAGGCCCTTTGGAGTTGGGTTAATGGGGCCATGGAGCCACTGCCACCCCATGGCTTGACAGGACCGGGATGTGGACTAGAAGAGTTTTTTGTTGGGCATCTCCCTGAGGTCTGAAGACATTATCCTAATGCTTCGCACCTGGAGAGCACATTCTGTTAAGAATCTTACTGCAGGCACCGATTCAAAAATGCCAGCTTTGCAAACCACACAGTGCCTTTAAGAAAAAAATGGGCATGTTTCCCAACCTCACTTTATGAGGTTTGTGCCTAATCCTAGGGCAGGACCACGTATAAAAAGTTTAAGTCTGAATTCATCTTCTGAAGGTTTAAAGAAAACAGGAACAGGAGAAAAAGTGAGGAGATGGGAAAATGTCTGTAATTTTTCCAAGATGAAGCTGGGAGGCAGAAAAAAATCTGCAGGGGGAAATGGTCCCTTCGCAGCTTCTCTGGCAACACAATTAGCAAGCTGTATCAAGGTGGTTCCTAAATTGACTACTAACCAAGGCTAAATGTAGCTCAAAAACACCTGGGTTGGTGTCGGGTTTTTAATGAATTGAAAGACCCTATAGATTTCAACAGTTTTCAGCATCCCTGCTGCCTGGCAGATGGAGGGAGGGCCCTCAAGCAAACAAGACAAGTCAAAGACTTAATTCATCCGCCCAAACACCTCTTTTGCAAATGGGTTATTATTTACACTTCACAGTACACACGCCCATAAATGCCTATCGTCAAGGAACTACTATTGAGGTTGTGCAAGAAAGTCTAGGAAATTCCCCAGCAAGTGACACACCATCCTTCAGGCCTCAAAGAAAAGTAGGTTACTTAGAAGAAGAGGGCCCCAGCTCGTGCTGCTGATGTGTTTAAATTAGCATGGGGACTCACCTTGCAGGTTTGGATGAGTAAATGGGACTGCTGAGAGCCAGTTGGCAAACTCATCATGCCTTGCAAGAAGAGCAATCCCTGAAACCAAACACTCAGTTTCCTCATCCATCAAATGAGGGGGTTGGGCTTGATGGCCTCCAAAGTCCCTTACAGCTCTAGACTGGAATCCTAGGAACCTACAAGCAAGTGTCCGATTGCCAGAGTGAACACCACATGGACTGGGTCACCCCATAAAAGCCAGTCCAAGTCACTGATTCCCAACAAAGAGCCAGGGTTTTATCAGTGTTGGCAATCCCTCCACCGATGCTGATCCTCACCCTTCTTTGGCCCGGGTAATGAGTCTTTCAGAGTGACTGTGGCCAAAAACCCCACCCAGCACACCACTGGGATTCCCTGGTGATGGACAAGCCTCTGATCAAGCTTGGAACCCACTGGCACGGTCCATGGGGAAGTGTCAGAAGACGAGAGCAAAACAGTAGCTTGCGATGCCAGGGCGTTTCACCCTGTGAGAAACAGGAACGCAACCATCGTGCCCACTGTAGACACAGGCAAACGGAGCTGCCTTGGGCAGAGTCAGACACCTAGCAGGTGGCAGACCCAGGATGCCAGGCCAGATTGCCTGACCCTAAAGCCAGTACTGTCCACTACACCACAGAATCTGGAACTTCAATACCACTCTCACTCCTCCAATTGTGCCCCCTAAAGGGAGGTGCTGGGTATGCTTTAAAATAATGGAAGTGAGAGAGTTTTGTTTTGTGAAACACATATTCTACCTTAAGCTCACCAGAAACACCCTGGTGCATCCTAAAAATAAGGTGAGGGATGAGTGGCTTCTTCAACAGGCTGTGTCTACCAACATGAGGGTACCAAGGCAAAGCCTGTGCCACCACAAACTACAGTGAAACAAATTCACCAGGGAAATAAAAGGTCTAGAAGCACCTGTGGCACTGGAATCAGGGGGCCTTGGTTCAAATCCTAGCTCTACCACTGATGACTGTGGACTATGACTGGGGTCAAGGCATTTCACTTGATTTGGTACTCAGTCTGTCCATCTGCAAAATGAAGAGGCCAGGTTAGGTGACCTCTAATGTTTCTTGGGAATCTAAATCTATAACCCCAGAAATTACAAAGGAAATAATGGAAGAGGGGAGAAGCAAGAATAAAGGCAGCACAGCCATACCAGAGGTCAAATTATCCTTTAAGTCAAGAATTATCAAAATTCTCTGGTACTAGCTAAAAACCAGGAATGTCTATAGGCAGAACAGCATGCCAGTGTTTGATAAATTCAGGAACACAAACTCCTGGGGGGAAGGGCTCCCTGTCACAAAGCAGGTTGGCAAAAAATGGCGTCAGACTAGCATTTTATACAATATACCATAAAATAAGTACCAATGACCAAAATAATTTTTTTTAAATTAGAAGGTATTGAAAGAAGACACTTTTACAACTATGACTAGGTGGAAAATTCTTAACCAAAGGACAGAGGTGATCAAAAGGTAAAAGAAGATATTTTGATTACAAAAAAATTTTTAAGAAGCTTTTCCCCAACAAAATCAATGCAGCTAGGATGAAAAAGGAAATTGCACAGTGGGGGGGAAATATTCTTTACATGAAATACCCTTAGTACAAGTCTGATATACAAGGTAGATAGGAAATTGATACAAATATGACCAAGAATCATTCTCCAATAGATAAGTGATCAAAGGATGAACAGTTGGCAAGAATAAGGAATTCTCACTAATCATAGGAAAGAACGCTTCTCAGAAGAAGAGAAACATAAATCCTAACAGCTATCTTCCTGTACTGCAGCAGGATCAGTGAGTTGATCTGATTGTTTTAGAAACCATTCAGGATGATGTAAAATTATTCACAAAACCAACTGTTCATAAGCTTTGTTTGATGCGGTGATCTCACTATTATTGGACAAATAGCTAGTTCGAGGAGATCCAAGTCAGAAAAAACCCACTTTATGCTGCCCTAAAATTCAAAGTAGGACCTTGGTAGTAGCAAGAAGCTGGGAACAACGGGGGTGCCCATCATTGGGAGCATTGTGGAGTCTGAATGTAACTTACAGCAATAAGAAATGACAACTGAGAACTTTCAGAGAACCATGAGAAGACTCATACTAACTAATGCAGAGCCAAGTAAGCAGAGCCAAGAAAATGCACCAAAGTACCATCCCCCTCTCCCACCTGTGGCTGGCACATAGCAGCTATCTAATGTTCATCAACTACCATAACTACAACACTGGATTCAAATATAATTATAAGGGGAAGAACTTTTATTCCCCAGGTGAATCTGGTTCACTGCAGTTCACAGTGGCACCTTAATATTGACAGACACAGCCTGATTTTATGTAATGCACAAGGGTGTTGCTTGTGAGTTCAAGGTGAAATATGTGTTTCACAAAACAAAACTCTCTCTTACTTCAATTTTAAAGGCTACCTAGGTATTGAGAGCACCACCGTCCTTCCAGTCTCTCAGACTTGCAACCTAGAAATTATCCTTAACTCCTCACTCACTCTTCCTTTCTCTCTCTCTCTCTCTCTCTCTCTCTCTCTCTCTCTCTCTCTCTCTCTCTCTCTCTCTCTCTCACACACACACACACACACACACACACACACACACACACACATCCAATCTGTTGCCAAGGCCTGTTGATTGCAACCTGCAGGATCTCTTGAATACTCCCCCTTTTCTCCCCTGACACCTTGGTGCAGGCCCTCATCTCTTCATGCCTGGACTACTGCAACAGCTATAGATGAGCAGAGCTGCCTCAAACATCACTCCACTCCACTCCACCCTCCATTCTGCCACCAAACTGATTTCACTAAAGCCTAATTCTGATCACAAACTCCAGTGCCTTTCTGTTACCTCCAGGATCAAATACAAAATGCTCACTGGTTGGCAGTGACCTAGGCTCCTCCCACCTTTCTAGTCTTCTTACACCTTCCTCCCCTGCATCCAGGATACTGACCAACAAGACATCCATCTTTGCTCTTCCTCCTGCACTCCCACTACTGACCTCCCTGGCTTTCTTTAAGACTCAACTAAAATTTCACCTCCTGCAGGAAGACTACCCCAACCCCTCTTCATTCCGGTGCCTTCCCTTTATTAATCATTTCCTTTTCCTCCTGGCTAGAGCTAGTTTTATATATATATTTGCTTGCACCTTGTCCCTTCCATTAGATTGTAAACTTGAGGGTAGGGTTTGCCTTTTGCCTCATATTGTATCCCCAGTGCTTAGCACAATGCTGGGCACATAGCATGTTCCTAAAAATGTTTACTGATGATTGAAATACCTATAATAATGACCCCAAATACAATCAGAAGAGGAAGGCAAATTCTGTCATGACTAACTTCAGGCCTGGACAATGAGATCATGAAAAGGCCCTTCTGAAAGAGGGCTTCAGCACATGGCAGCCTTTAGTTATAAGGGAAAGAGAGAATATGGGCATCAAAGCAAAAGGCCTCAGGAAAACTTGAAAAATCTATTCTTAGTAGCTCAGGAACAGAAGCAAAAGAGTGACGATGGAAGTTACTATGTGATTACTAAGTAAGTAAGGCTCGTTTGGTAAAATGCTGCAAGGTGGAGAACGGAGGGTTACCACGGGATGAGGTGTGGAGAGCGCAGAAACCAAAGTGTAAGAGAGGAGAGGGGAACACCATGAGGGCAGAGAACTTGTTCAGGAACATTGCTGGTGAACTCACTTACAGAAGGAAAATGGGGTTCTAAAACTGACGGTTCTGCTTTGTGTCCATTCTCAAGGACAGCTGTTCGAGGGGGTGAAAGATGCTCTGAGGAGCTGTGTGGACAGGGCAGCTAATGATACATATGATGACAATGGACATTAGGGAAAGAGTGTCTCAAACAACCCACTTCAAATCACAGTTTGGGAACACAAGCCATTTATAAGTTGCGGGTGAACAGTGTGACACTGAAAGGGCATCTCAGAGGGCACCTTAGACACCAGTGCCAAGGAATTCATTCAATCACAAAGGAGCCCAGTTGATTTTTAAACAGCAACAATCTGCTTGTCAATGATGACAGCTGGAGTGGGGGTGCCAAGACCTAGGACTTCCCAGGCAGAAGGTGTTCTCTTTACCAAGGAAAGGGGGCCCCTTTTCAGGAATTTCCAGTCTTCAAGAGCTGCCTAGAACTCTCACAGGTTCAGAGGTTAAGTGAATTTGCCCAGATGCTTTGGAGTCAGCTCAAATTTGAATCTTGAGAAAGCTTTTCTCAATCCTTGGTTCATGTCACCTAATGTATTTTTCCCTAGACTGAAAGACTCCCAGCTCCTACTGTGGCCACTAAGAACACAAAAGAGGTTCTTAACTCGGGGACTACAGACTGGCTCTTGGAATACCTGGGCTTGACACTAACATCCCTCGAACAACACAATGGCTGGGAAAGGGAAGACAAAACCACTGATGGGCCAGTTGACTTGACGCAATTGTCTAACACGGGGTAAGCAGGGAAGGGGATGGTGTCTAAGGTGACTGAGACAGAGCCAGAAACCCAGGGCATGGCAGGAACAGCCAAAGGGAAGGACTCCCAGGAGGTCAGGGGGCAGGAAGCTGTCCTCTGGCCTTTTCTCAGCCCAGAAAGTGGCCAGAGTAACCCCTGCCCCTTCACTCGGAGCTCAGTATGAGTTTCTAAAAGACTCTACTTGCTGCCTTTTAAACTGACCACAAGGCACATTCTCTGCCCACTGGCTATAATTCATCTTTAATAATCTAGCCCCCTGAAGCTAAGAGGGAACAAAGAAATCCAGCTCTGCAGTGGTCAAAGGGCCCAAACACCTCCCAGCATTGGAGGAACGAGGAAAGTGAGTGATGGTTTGGGAAATCTTATCGTCTCTACAAAGCATCTACTCTGTGAAGACAAGAGGAGGCGGAAAGAGGATAGGACAGCAGGATGGTACCTGCCCCAGAGGCTCATGGGTGAGGAATCCATGAAATGAGCTACCACAGACTCGGAACTGAGAGGCAGGAGCCTCGAATACCCTCAAGGCGAGGGATTCTTCACTTTGAGGGCACCATGGCCTCCTGTCACAGTCTGTCAGTCCAGAATCCTCTTCTGAAATGCCCAGAACAAGATACAGAAGATTACAAAGGAAGCAAACTCTATTGGAACAGTTAGCAGAATATCTAATGCTTCAGCCCCCAAGATAAAAATAAAATGGCTGTTCTGCACAACCCACCCAACCAACCATTTTCCAGCTGAGGAACCCAAGGCCCAGACAAAAGTTTTTCCATAATTGACAGGTGGAAGAAAAACTCAAAGGCAGGATCCTAGCCCCAAGGCCCTCATCTACACTTGGTAAGCCTAAAAGTCAGGGGACACCACCAGGAAGTCACACTTGGGAGTCCAGTATTAAGTCCTGGGCTAATCCAATCAACATCTCCCTCACCCTCCTTAAAGGACTTCTCCTGGGTTCCTAAGTACATAAAAATGAAGTCTCCCAGGTCAGATCCTAGCCTCAGAGATGGGGAACCTGTGGTCTCAAGGCTGCAGGTTCCCCACCCCAAACACCCGTCAGACACCCCCCAAGCCACCAATCACCATAAATTACCTTTCTCAAATCTGCCTCTTTCTCTCCTCTGACAACTGCCACCACCTGTGTACAGCCACCCCCCCCTCCCTCACCCCACACCTGGACTATTCCAATAGCTGCTGAGGGGCCTGAGGAGGGGTATCCTCCTGCCTCCAGGTTCTCCCACTCAGCTTTCAAATTGGCCTTCTTTAAGCACTGGGCTGACCATATCGCTCACTTCTCTACTCAATAAACTCCCATGGTTCCCTAGCACCTCCAGGATCAAATGCAAACTCCCCTGGCTTTTAAAGGCTGGTCCATTTCTACCTTTCCAGGTTTCTTACACCTTACTCCCCTCCATATACTTAGAGACCCAGGGATACTGGCCTCCTGTCAATTCTTATCATCTGGTGACTCAGGAACTTTTCAGTGGCTGTTGCCTAGACCTCTTAGTCTCCGCCCCCTGACTTCCAGGCTTCTCCAGGCCTCGGCCCAAACCCCATGCCTTCCACTGGAAGCCTGGCTAGGTCTCCTCCGATGGTTTCCTTCTGAGGGTTCCTCCAACACAACCTGTCTCTAGTTTCCATGTCCTGTGCTGTTTGCTTATCGTCTCCCCCTTTAGACGTGGGATTTCCCAGAAGGCTCCTCAGCACTTGGCACACGGAAAGCACCTAATAAATGTGCACTGACTTGACCTGACATCAGCTTCTATATGTGTGAGTGGACAATGAGTTGTGGTCAATTATTGCTTTCTCTTTCTCTCTATTTGTCCTTCGTTCCCGAAGAGGACCATGATGTCAGGGATGTGATGTCGTGACATGCTCATGAATTGGATTTAAGTGAGGGAGGGCTGACCAAAGGCACCAGTCTCACTTTCTCCTCAGGAGCCATCTGGGGCCAGTGGCCAGATAAGAATCTGGACAACTGAAGTTGACCCAGGACGCAATGGGAGACCTTGGTTTTTCAAGCTCAGGTCTTTAACAGGACTCAGTTTGATTAGAGGAAGCCCATTCAACGACGAAGGCTTAATAAAAATGAGGCAAAGAGTGGCCCCTTTTGGAAGAACAATAGATCTGGGAGGGGAAGACCCTCAGGGTTTCTGGCAAAAACTGAAACAATGGTTATTTGCATTCATTCTGAGTCCATCAGGCCCAAATAGTGACCAAATAGAGCTTGGTCTGTGGTAGGAAAGGAGAGGTTAGCTAGCACTACCCCTGACAAGGTTGAAGAGGTCCTAGTGACCTTTACAACACTTTGTTACCACCTACTCTGTGGCATCTAACTCAATTACACGGCAAGAGTAAAGGACCCGAGTGTGTGTGTGTGTGTGTGTGTGTGTGTGTGTGTGTGTGTGTGTGTGTGTAAAACCCTGGGCAGTGCCCCAGCCAACGAAGATGACAAGGTCCCTTGGTGAAGGGAACTTGTTCACTTGGAGTCCCCTAGGCCAACCCTTGTCAACATTTTACACCAAAATTCCCGTGAAAAACACAGAAGCTTGAGCAGTATTAGGTCCCCCGTGCACCGGACTTCAGTGAACATCATTTCCCAAGATCTCAGTGCACCCATACAGCTCCCGCTGGCTTTGCTGCCTCCAGTCCCTCGCCAGCCCACAGTGACCCAAGTGCGGCCCACTGGCCACTATCTCCATTCATTTACCTTGGGAGTCACAGGTCCGGATGTGTCTCTGAATAATCAGTGGGTAGCATGAGGGCGCTGAAGTCCTGGAAAAAAAAGGAAGGCTCAGTTAGAAGGTGCTTAGCTGGATCTAGCGCCAAGCTGCACAGGGAGTCAGGAGGCAAGATAAGCCAGACTTTTTTCCACATTCTTAAAGAGGTATGGGAGAAGGGAGCCCTTGGCCAATTGACTTTGGGAACAGAAGTGGCCCTTGGAGATTAGGGGAGAAGGGGAGTCGTCCCTCTGTCCCTGCCCCTACTACCCAGACAAGCCCCACCTCAGAACGCAAGGCAAGCTCTGGTTTGGCTTTGGCCCTTTCCCTTTCTCCAGCCCGGGAGGCCCCTTTTACCTGGAGCCCAACTGCCAACCCCTACCCCTTTAGGGCTAGGTTTGGGGGATTTGTTTGGGCTTTATGATTTAGCTAAAGGAAATCTGTGACTCCTTGGGCCAGAGGTTTTCAATAATCCAAGGCCTCAGCTCTCTTCCCTCTCTCCTCACCTCCTTCTATCAGGAGCTTGCCCGCTCCCCTCCCCCAAACAGCTACAGATAACCCAACCCAAATGGCCCTTTGAGGGGGCTGGTCTCCTCCCCAACAGTAGCACACGACTTCTAGGGGAAGTTTACTACAGTTACCTAGGTTACCACAGCTAAAGAATGAGGGGTTTTTTCATTCATTTTTGGAGTTTCCCACTTAAAAAGCTATTTAGCATAACACTACCTATTGAAGGGAACCTTCCAAACCCAACCTTTCTCTGCCTCCCCCAGGGAGAAATCTTTCCCCATTCTAAGCAGGTCTGTAATAACCCTCCGGGGGCAAGGGAGCAGGGCCACCAGCCTAAGGGCCAGAGGGGAGGGTGGATCTGCATTGGGCACCCAGTGCCTGGGGGGTAGATTTTCCCTGAGACCCTCCCCAGTCAGGCAGGTGCTGCTGCACTAAGGCTCCAGCAGGAATCTGGTCATTACTGAGCCCAGACAGAGCTCAGGGAAAGCTAAGGACTCTGCTCAAAATGGTAAAGCCCCCAGCCAGGCACAAAGGACCAAGGGCGGCCTTCTGTCCAGCTAACATGGAGGAGAAAACCTACAGAGAGAGTATGCTAGACTTAGGGTCCTCACACACGTATACACACGTACACACACACGTACTTGAGCAGACATGCACGTGCAAGTGTGCACACATGCACTCACAAAGTACATATAGCCTAATCTTCCCCTAAAGAGGTAAGGGGGTTGGAGGAAGCCCTCTAATCTCCAGGGTATAAAGAAAAAAGTAAAATTTCTTTAAAAGACCAAAGTATTGGCGGTGGTTGTAGGGGTGGGGGAGGGCGATACAAAACAAACTGTGTCAAGAAGTGGATCTTTGAGGGTCTCTGATGCTCTCTTTCTACTGGCTGCCTTCCTCCTCAGATGTCCCTGATTCCATCATGTAAGACAGGCTTCCAAACAGGTGTTGCCCTAAGCTAGCAAGTCCCTCTGCTCAGCAGAATCAATGATCTCATGTGCTCTAAGTTTTTTTGGATACAGATAGAGGCAAAAGCAGCCTAGGCCCTTGTAATGGGCAGATCACATATACACAAGATACATTCAGCACAGATGGGAAGCCCCAGCAGCTGGGGGGTGGGGAGGGACTTGGAAAGATTCCCCGCCCCCCCCAAGATTGGTGTTAGGATTCTGAGAGGCAGAGGGGAGGTGGGGGACAGCCAAGGAGGCTGTTTCTGATCCCAGGTCAGTTTCTGGGCCTCTCTTTACTGGGAAGGCTGGTGTGTACTTCTCTGGGAAGCCACCATAGTTCAGAATCTTTTAATGAGGACTGGCCAAAGTCCTCATTCTTCAAAGTGAGGTTGGAGCTGCTATTACCACACTCGATGTCGTCTCCGTTTTCTCTTTGGTATTTATGGAAACCTCATGATCACCCAGGGCAGGTTCGGCAATGATTGCTATGTCTAGAACCCGGCCTCTCCTGCCTCTTAAGATTGAATCAACTTCAGTTTTTATGAGGTTGTTCACTGTTCACCATATGCAGTGTCAGCTCATCTTGGGGAGAAAGGTTGCAAATACATGTCCCAGATAATTTATTCTTAAACTCTCATGATGAAAATGGAATTTGAAAGCTAGAATTCAAATGTACAGGAAATTCCCAATTCCCCAATGAGATGTATTGCAGTTCATATGTGAGTCAATTGCTTGTTCTATTGGAATGAGGCATTTCCTCTCAAACACCATATTGTTGTGGAGAGGTTCCCAGGCTAGCCCACAAAAGACTCTATAAAACCCTAATGTTACTGAAATACACTGTGGAAAGAAGTAAGGAGGTTCCTGTAGCCTTCATCAACTCACAAGCTCACAAAGAGCCCAAGTATAACAGTATTAACAATAATGGTTTACTCTTTAAGAGCAAGAAAAATCCACTGTAACTATGCTTGAGCGATTCTTAAGCAGCCTCAAAACATCTGTCTATACACTGGGGGAACCTTCTCTCAGCCCAGGCTAAATGCTGCCCCCCTACTCCGAGGGCCAACCAAGGGACTTCTTGAGGAAAGTATTTATGATATATGGATGTGTCCAGATGTGTGCAGATGTGAATTTTCCAAGGAGCCTGTCTCTAAGCCCTTGGCTCATATTTTTGGATTCCAAACAATAACTTTCAACCGTCTCCCCAGTCTTCTCCTTGCTCATTAAGTATCAGCTTCTAAGTATGAAGGTACGTGCTAACTTTGTTTGGAATACCTTAATTCATCAAAGAATTCTTTTACATGACAGTGAGAGGTCCTAGATTTGGGGGCAGAAGACCCTACTTCAAATGCCGATGAAGTCTTGGGAAATCCTTATCCTCTGGGCCTCAGTTTCAACTTCAGTAAAATGAAGGGATAGTAGAATGACCCCTAAAGACCGTTCCTGCTCCGAACACTCAACAAGCATGTAAGAACCTACAATTTGCCAGGTCCTTTGTAGGGTGAAAATGAACTGTTCCTTGCCCTGCTTATTCATTGACCCTGCAAACTAGACCTCCTCCCTGGTCACAACCTCATTCCATCCTTCGATCCATGCTGTGGTGGTATGTTCCTAGACTGTCCATGGGTCAAACTACCAACAGTTAAATGAATGCCTGTAGGCAATTAAAGAGTGCTCAGTCACCAGAGCTTTAGAAACAAAAGCCCAAAGACTGAGAACGCTCCACGTCAGTCACATGGTGACTGATCTTCTGGTGCTAAGCCTCTCTGGTCTAAGTGTGGCTGAACTTAAGAGAAAAAGCACATCCCCGGACTGTTTCCCATCTCCCTGCCTTTGCACTGGCTGTCTTCCAAGCCTGTCATGTCCTCCCTCCTCACCTTTACCTCTCAGAATCTCAGGAAGTCTTTTCCTGGGTAGTCAGTTACTAAGTATTTATTAAGCTCCTACTATGTGCTAAGTCTCAGAGATACAGAAGAAAAAAGCCAGTCCTTGCTCCCAATCAAGAGGGGGACAGGGCTTAAGCAAAGGTCCACACTAAGGGAGGGAAGCCTATCCTAGAGCAGCCCTTTGTTCTGGGAAGTCTGAATTCAGTCAAAAGGCTGCACTTGAGGACCTAGAGGGCCACAGGTTCCCCACCCCTGTCTCAGAGGTCCCTCCTCCAGCACAGATTTGAAACTAATGAGGTTTCACTGTCAGAAGTGAGCCTCCCCCCAGTGCCTCCAGTGTCAGCCGCCTTAAAAGAAAAAGAAAGTTAATTTGATTTGAAGAGAAGCTTCTTGTTTGCTCCAGGCATGCTCTACTTAAAAGAATTCTCATTTAGTTTAAGGAATAATTTACCATCTATTTAACAGAAAGCTAGGAATCCTCAGGCTTTGAGGACTTGAGTAGTCAGAGCTGACAAAAAAAGAAAAGAAAAGAAAAGAAAAAAAAAAAAGAAAGAAAGAAAGAAAAAGAAAAGCCTGCCCTTGCTACCAGACCTAGCAAGGAAACAGATTCAAGAGCTCTGCCAGTTCTGTGCCACCTAACCGGTTGATCAACTTCGATGAATTTTACCCAAGATAAGAGAGCTGCCAACTGGAGGCAAAAGCAGCAAAAGAGACTACAAATGCTGGGGAAATGAGATCACCCCACTCTCCCCATCGCCCAGAGGGATCTCACCTTGTTCTGGCTTCTAAAATATGGCCAAGTGCAGGAAAACCAACTAAAAGTCAACCCTGGACGTAGATGTGCAACAGGTACGCGTGAGGTGTGAGGGCCTGATGAGTCACTATCTGATAAGAAAGGGTGCAGCACGTAGGGGTTAAGCCTCAGGTCTCAGTTGCAGCCCCACCCCAAAGTGGGAGTCAGCAGGTACCCTCTTTTAGGGAAATGACCCTGGATTATTAAATGTCCCTAAGGGCAGAGACAGGCCCAAGGAACACCTTCTTGCTGTATGCCCACATGAGCTAGCTGCCAGGTTACAAGCTACACAGGAGGCAGTCAGGTGGCACATTTACTGGGCCACAAGTTCTAAGGAGTTACAAGGCTGCCCTGACCAGTCATTGCTCCTCCCACCCCAGGAGGCTGCCTCGGTTTCTTTCCCATGAGCATCCAGACTCCTTAGAACATTTGGCTCACTCCTACCCACCCATCAAATCAGCTTCCTCGGTATCTTCAAAGCCTTTTGCAAAACTCAGTTTTCTCAGGAGGGCAAGCACCCAGCCCTTCACTGCCAGGACCACACTTGAATGGCATCCTTGGTCATAGGCTGATCGCTCCTGCTGCCTCCAGGCTTCTGAAATTGCCCCATCTTTAATCCCTCAGGGCTGAACTGAAATAGAAAACCCTACCCTAGGCCCTCTTCTTCTTCTCTTGGTGAATTCCTCAGCTCCCATGGATTCAGTGATCTCCCCTATACAGATGCTCCTCGATGTACAGATCCAGAGCTCAAGCCCTACACCACCAACTGCCATATTTCCAACTAGATGTCCTATAGACATGTCAAGGTCAATATGCTCAAAACAAATCTCACCTTTCCGCCCAGACTCACTCTACTTTCCGTCAAGGGTGCCATCATCCTCCCAGTCACCTAGGCTCACAACTCCTCATTCTGCCTCTCCCTGCCCCACCCCCCCCACAGACCCAGTTACCAAGTCTGGCTGAGTCACCTCGGCAGGATCTCTTCCATCACTTCCCTTCTCCACACCCCTATCACTGCAGGCACATATCAACTCTCACCTGTACTAAGGCAATAGCCTCCTCTTTAGTGGCCCCTAAGCTATCCTCCAGGCAGCTACCCAAGTGATGGTTGTACGGCACACATGTGACCAGTCCACTCTAGACCAGTGGTTTCCAGTAGGAAATCTCTAGCATTCAAGAGCATTTCAAGTCTTGCACAATGTGATCCCAACCTACCTTTCTAGACTTCTTACAGCTCAGTAAGTACCACTCCTCCCTGCATAAGGCTGTTTCGGAATCCTTCAGTTCCTAGCACCTCCCTCCCTCAGGAACTCCAGCATGGGAGAGTGGACAAACACTGCACACAGGAGACATGAAATAGTGAAAAGAGTTGGTTTTGGAGGCAGAGAACCTGGATTACTATTCTGCCTCTGACATATGCTGGTTTGGGTGATCCTTGACAAGTTCCCAGAGTACTGAGCTGTAGTAGCAGGGAGTTTTCTCATCCAGGAGCTTCCAGGACCAACGAAATCCCAGGTTCTGCCCCATCCCCACCTTTCTCTGCATCTATTGTACACTTATTTATATGTACACAAGTAGAGAATGTCAGGTCTCCTAGGGGAGGAGCCATTTCATGTAACTCACCCAGGTGTGCACCACCTGAAGGAAAGCAAAGGGAGTCTCTTCAAGGTCAGGAAGCCAAAAGAGCCTAGGAGACAGATCTGCAAACTCCCACCCCTCACTGACAGAAGGGAAGAGGGAGGGGCTTCTGGCAGCCCGAGGCCACAAAGACTTAATTTGGTAGGTCATAGGAGACTGAGCTAATCGAGGGATTGAAGGTGAAATTGCAAAAATCTGTCCAATGAGATACTGTAGATAGAAAGTGCAACAAGTGAAGCAGAAAGAAGCCTTCTAGTGTCAGATGTCACACTGACCCACAGAGCAGAAGCAAATAAAGCATGGTGACAGCTTCTCCACCAGTGTCTCCCGGACTTGGGCCGATTGGACACATGGCCAGAATACAAGACTAGGACATACTCTGTTCAAAAGAAAAAGCCCAACTCGAAAGGTCAGAGGGATAATACTGTCAAGAAAGTAGGTGCCCATACACAATCCTTGAAGTAGTATGTGGAGTCATGGCGGAGAGCATTTGGGTTAACACTAAGGAGGAAAGAGAAGCCAAAACCAGAGTTACAAGAATATGTTACAGACAGGCCAGTCAGATGAAGGATTGGGATGCTGCTTTCCCAAGACAGCACAACACTGGCGCAGAAGGGAGGGAGAGCAGCATAAGGGAACTCTAACCTGACGTGTGTTAGAGGTTCATTGCACTAGCACCAGAGCGCCTGAGAAATTTCAGACTTCTCTTGGTAGTAATTTCAACTTGGCAGAAGTACAGGAAGCAACAAGGGGAGCTGCTACTCTTTACCTAGGCACAGAGGATCACAGATCTGGAGGGAAATGGGATGCTAGAAGCCTAGTCTAACCCATGCATATCAGACATGCGAAAACTGAGGCCTACAGATGTGAACTGACTTGCCCAATATCCAAAAGGTAGCAAGTGACAGAGGCAGAATTCAAACCAAGGCCCTGGGAGTCCTCGTTCAGTGCTCTCTCCTCAGCTTTTCATGACCTTCCTTGATTCTAATCTAAAGTGAGAGGGGCCTGGGGAATAGGGGAGAGACCTCATCATCCCAGGCTTCAAAGGCTCATGGACTGAGAGACTGAAGGGGGCTTGGAGGCCTCCTAGGCCTTGGCTCCCTCAGCTTGTTTCGTTTTGGGTAACCTTTATATCCCTTCTTCTAATCAAAGTTAGCTACCTGCATTCACAATGTAAAGAAATGCTGAATTTGAGTTAAAGGATAGTGAAAATAAAGAAGGGAGTCTTTAAAGGCATAAAATACATCAATACAGAAAACAGAACTACAAAGGAAACATATTCTATTAAACTAGAAATTAAAATAGCAGAAAAAAAGTTCATGGAGCCCAGATTAAAAACCCCTGATTTCATCCAACCCCGCCAAGGCCCCCAAGAGGTTAAGGAACTAACTTATAGTCACATGGGGCGGTAAGTAGCAGAGCCAGGATCTGAACTCAGGACCTTTGGCTCTCTCTCACTTTCACTAGAAACTCTTTAAGAAAAAGAAGTTTGTTAGAGCTCAGGGAAAGTACTGAATATCAAGGTCCAATCCCCTAGCCTGAGACTCTGAAAGGGAGAGTTGCCTGAGCAAAATAAGAGCTTGCAACAAGGAAACTCTATGAATCCAACTACATCCCATCACCACATGACAAAAAGAAGCCCCAGTCTCCACTACCCAGGACAGGGATGCTGCTGCCCAGGAAGCTGAGCTTGAGATAGGACACATACTCTCAAAAGGTGGAAAGGGGAGTACTTAGAGAGCAAGGAATACAAAAAAGAATGGCAAGGACCCGGAACAAGTAGCAGGCTCGAGAGGCATATGACCTAAGGCTTGGAAAACCTTCGAAGGCAGACAAAAAGGGCTTTCAAAGCTTTGTATGTGCTTATAGCAAGGCCTAGGGAGAAAGACTGGGGGCCCACTCCAAGAGCCACAGCAAGGAAAGGGTTAACTGGCCAAGTCAGAAGCTGTGCTGAGGGTATGCTAGGGTGGGCTCTGGGGTACTGGGAACACTGGGTCTCCTTGTCTTTCCCTTTGTCAAGGGGTTGGGGGGGCAGCTGGAGAGGCATTAGCTCGGAATGTGGACAGAACAAACTGGCCATGAAATCAAGAAACTCCTCCATAGGCTGAGAGTGAGCTGGAAATTACAGCAGCACCCGATGAACTCCAGGCCAGATGGGCCAGGTGGGCACCGGTGTGCGGGTGCTGCTAAGGCCCAAGGCACCATTCTCTTATGGGGCCCAAAAAAGGAAGTGATGCTGAGGCAGGGGCAGCCTGCACTTTTTCCTCAACCTTTTCTCAATAATGAATGAAAATGCATTCATGAAACCCTACCTCTGTGTCAAGCATTGTGCTAAGTAAGCATCAGACATAGAAAGAGAAAAACCAAGATTGCTCCTCCTCTCAAGGAGCTCATGATTTAATGGAGGAAGAAAAGACACAAAAATGGCAAACCCTGGAAGTCCTAAGGACATGTGGCAAGCCCCAGGGGGTCTGAGGGTATAGCCAGGTGGGGCCAGGGCTAAGACCTGGTGGGCTTTAGGAATGGAATGGGTGACCCCACCTCATCCAAACCGTGTGAGTAGTCAAATAGCCCACAGGACGCCAGTCACAATAACAGTGGTGATGGTGGTGGTGGTAGCTACCATGTATATACATATGCACACACATACTAGATTTCATATTTATTTGTTTCTTTCTTTCAAAAACTGCAAAACATTTACAAGATGATCTCATGTGAGCCTCCTGGTGTTCGTCCTTTGTTTTCGAAGACATCACAACATCAGGGAGATGATGACATGACTTGCACTTAACTTTGTTGGGAGGGAGGGAAGGCTGGGCAGGTCGCCAGCCTCACTTCTGGGTCTAGTGACCAGATATTCATCAGGATGACTGGAAGTGACCCAGGATGCAATGGGAGACCCTTGCCCTTTTAGGCTAAGGCCTTTTCAGTTACTCACTTAAAGTGAGGTAATGTCCATTCAGAGAATAGGCCTCTCCTCTTTAAGAAGTGAGTTAAGGGTTGGCCCCTTTAATGAAAAAGAAAACAAACACAACAAAACAATAAAGTTGGGAGGGGGAAAGAGGGAAGGAAGGAAGGAAGGAGAGAGAGGGAGGGAGGGAAGGAAGGAAGGAAGGAGGGAAGGAGGGAGGGAGGGAGGGAGGGAAGGAGGGAAGGAGGAAAAGAAGAAAGGAAGGAAGGAGAGAGGGAGGGAGGGAGGGAAGGAAGGAAGGAAGGGGGGAAGGAAGAAAGGAAGGAAAGAAGGAAGGACGGAGGGAGGGCAGGAGGGAAGGGGGAAGGAAGGAGGGAGGGAGGCAGGGAGGGAGGGAAGGAGGGAAGGAGGAAAAGAAGGAAGGAAGGAAGGAGAGAGGGAGGGAGGGAGGGAGGGAAGGAGGGAATCTAGACGGATAAGAGATGAGGAACAGAGGTTTAGTGACTTACCCAGAGTCACAGAGCTATTAAGTATCTGGGGCTGGATTTGAACTCAGGTCCAGTCCTGGCAGAAATAGGCCTGAGGATATGACTTCAGTAGCAGGAGGCAAATAATTGGAAGTCAGATTAGACAGATCTCAGGGCGCAGCGACCCAAGTAAGACTCAAGGTGCATAGGATTTCAGGCAACATGAGGGTTCAAGTTGTGTGATAGTGGTCAGGCCTGTGCCTAGAACAAGAAATCCCAGCTGGAAGGAACCTTGAAGACCCACATTTTATAGAGGAGAAAAGTGGCTTCTAGAACAGTGACTTGTCCAAGGTTCCAAAGCTAATCAGTCTGAGACAGGATTTGAACCCAGGCCTTCCAGACTCCAAGTCTGATCCATTCTATGCACCAGCTACTCTGTTTATCCTATTAGCTTATTTTATCAGCTTGGAGGAAGATAAAGATGATAAAGACAGGAAGGCAAGAGACCAATTCAGAAGCTATCATCATCATCTGGATGAGAGGCCAGGAAAGGCTGCCCTTGGCCCTGGCAACTGACCAGCCTGAGGCAAGCGTGAGAGAAGGAAGTCCTAGGTGACTTGGAGGATGTTGGTAGCCTCAGCAGAAACAGTGACCCTGGGAAGAGGGAATCATGGCTGGGGACCTGTGGAGGATGGCTATGCCCAGCAGGAAACAGGCAGTGTACACCAGGGTCAGACCAGGGCTGAGGCCTGCGGGAGCCACCTGGGGAGAAGGGAAATAGAGAAGGGTGATAAGAGAGGGGCATTGGCCCCGCACTGTAGACTTCGCAAAGTACTTTACATACAGTCTCTGATTTGAGCTCTAAGTGCTGTGGGTCTTACTATCTCCAGATGGAGAAACTGAGACTCAGGGGGTAGGGGGAGGTTCAGGCCTAGGCCTGCTTGGTCCTAACCATGATGGTGTGCTGCCTCATCACCTTGTCTAGGAGAGGCACCGTGCAGCCACCAAGTCCCTCACCTTAGCTGGCCCAAGAACACATGCCTGTACTCCTTTTAAGGGAACTCAAGAACCTGGGCATCTTTGCCTATAGAGTGGGCAAAGTGATGACAAGGAACTGATGCTCAGTCTCATGACTCTCAAAGCAACTGCAGGCTGAAGGCTCGGGGTGAAGCAAGGCTTCGGAACAGTGGTTTGTCACCTGTGGACACATTTCAGGCTGTCTGTGAACTTGCATGGGGAAAAGGACATTGTTATTTTCACTCACTTCTAATTGAAATTATTTATATATTATGATTCTAAGCAGGGACTCAGAGGTCTCAACAGACCAACCGGCAAAGGGGATCATGGTACATACAAAAGAGGGTTTTATGCCAACCAGGGATGTGTGTTCGTCCTTCATTGTCAAAGAAGACCATGCCATCGGAGAAATGATGACATGACTTGCACTTGACTTTGTTTTGAGTGAGGGAGGGCTGGGCAGGTCACCAGCCTCACTTCCCCTCCAGAACCATCTGAATCCAGTGACCAGATATTCATCAGGATGACTGGAGATGACCCAGGATGAGGCAATTGGGGTTAAGTGACTTGCCCAAGGTCACACAGCTAGTGAGTGTCAAGTGTCTGAGGTGAGATTTGAACTCAGGTCCTCTTGACTCCTGCATTGGTGCTCTATCCACTGCACCACCTAGCTGCCCCTTACAAAAGAGAGTAAGAAAGCCTCAGCCATTCTCCCTCAAAGGATGGGGGGGGGTTACCTATTAGACCCCTGGGACTTCTGCCAACCCCCTCCCCCCAAGCCATTCTACCTACTCCTCACTGTGGAGGGAACCTTATGTCCAATGTCAGTCAAAGGCTCTGTTTAGATGGGATTTCATTGGTAAAGGGAACTCCCAGGAGTAGAAAGTCTTTCTACCGAGGCAGGTCAGTACCATCTCAGTAGCTGTTAATGTTAAGAGAGCTGTTGAGGGTACAGAAAAGTTAAGTGACTTGCCCAGGGTGACACAGTCAGTACATGTCAGAGGTAAGGCTCCAAGTCAGAGCTTCCTAGCTCCCGGCTCCCCAACCAGCACCCCATCTCCCTTCAGGTAAGAGCAGCCCCCATTTGCTGGTGCTTGGACAAAGGCACCATCAGAAAATTGAGGAGGCCTGAGCCTTCTTTCCCTTGTTCTGGCCCACTCCCTAGACAGGCCAGGCCAACTGGTGAATGCTAGATTATAGACAGCTATGCTGAACGACTACTTCTTAACATATGCAATAAAGATTCAAACAAAATCCTGTTTTTCTTTCCCATTTCCAAGTAAAAGCCATGAATCACCATTATTAATTGCCTGCTTCATTTTCCTAATGAAAATGTGGCTGCCAAGGACTGGAAATGTCCACATCTGAGTGGGCTCCCAGCAGGTTTTTCCACCCTTGGAGCCTCAGTTCATTTGAGTACACCAAGTTTCCAGGAGGCCAGCCCAGCCTTCCCATAGCAAGCACTTGTTTGGAGAATGTGTTCGACTCCCAGCCGACACGACAAGATTTCAGACACTATAGCTTGGGGATGTGTCAGTATCGAAAGGGCAAATGCTTCAGCTGTTCGATCTCCTGACCACAGCCCTGTCCCAGGCTGCTAACAGGGTTCCTAAGCTAGCTTAGACTACCATCACTTGGCTGACCTGCAAAGTTCTAGGCAAGGGGTGGGGAACCTGCAGCCTTGAGGCCGCAGGTGGCCCTCTAGGTCCTCAAGTGTGCCCTTGTGACAAATTTGTTCTGTAAAACTTGGACCCAGTCAAAAGGCCACACTTGAGGATCTAGAAGACCACATGTGGCCTCTGGGCCACGGGTTCCCTCCCCTGGTCTAGGGGATACATGAAGTACCACAAGATAAAGGAAGGGAGAGGAGAAGGGCAGACAACTTGTGGAATGAAAGAGAAAAAAGCCATTTCTCATAGCTGTAATTAAGAAGGATTCAATAGTTCGATATTGTCCCCTCAAATATAAACTGTGGCATTCTGATTAGCATTGAAAACTTCCTCTTTGCTCTAGCATTCTAGGAAGGTCATGCAGAACACAGCTTGGGAGAACGTGACCCCAAAGCAAACATCCCAGCCCCACTGTCCCCAAGGAAATAGGAGGGATCGGAAAACACAATCTAATTTCTAGCAATTCAGCTCTGTTGGCCCTCTGTTCACTCTCTAGAAAGATCTTTCCCGCATGCAGGGATCACCCTACTTAGTTACTGTTCCTCCCGAGCATCTCAAACACACAAATATAACTTTCCATAAGAAGGCCCAAGCAAAGTAAGTCTGAGCCAACTGAGATGGAAACAAAGAACTGAGGAGAGGGGGCAAACCTCATTAAAGGGAAAGGATGATTCTTAAACATTTAACAAATTAAAACAGATTCACTCCTCCACCCCTAATTCTCTCAGCAAAAACTTGGAGACATGGCTAAAAATTCCCCTCAAGTTACTACCTCTGTTTATGATGACTGTATTTCTCAGAGAATCTCAGCCACCGCTCTCTCTCTCTCTCCCTCTCTCTCTCTCTCTCTCTCTCTCTCTCTCTCTCTCTCTCTCCCTCCTTCCCTCCCTCTCTCTCTCTCTCCCTCCCTCCCTCTATCCTTCTCTCTCTCTCTTTCAAACACACACACACACACAAGATCTGGTGTGTTCCCATCCCAAGCTTGTGTGAATTGGACAAAGTGGGCTGGATTAGGCCTGTCCCCTACTGCGTTCATCAGCCTGGTGATCAGGAAAGCGTCACCCACACCTGCTTACAGAGCCCTTTCTCTAACCCAGGGCCCTCTGCCAAGCCATGCCTGAAGCCCCAACAAGCACTCCGCCAGCCAGCCATCTCGGCTCTTGAAGACTTCCAGGGACGGAACTCTCCCTCCCCAGGCAGCCCATTCCATCGCTAGACAGCTCTAATTGTTAGGAACATTTTCCTTATATTGAGCCAAAATCTGCCTCTAACTTCCATCCGTGGATGGGCCCCAGGGGCCAAGCAACATAATTCTCATCTCTCTTTCACATGACAACCCTTCAAATATTCAAATATTTTATGACTATCATCATGACCCCCTCCCCTCCCAGCCCCTCCCAGTTTGCTTCAGACTCCACATCCCCTGGTGCCTTCCATCTGCCCCACAAAGCATGGCTTCAAGGCCTCTCACATTCCTTGTTACCATTCTCTGGACACGCTCCAGCCCGTCCAATTCCACCTTAAAATGGGGAGCCTAAAACTTGACCTAATACCCCAGATGTGGCTTGAGCAGGACAGGGGACAGCAGGCCAGTCAGTGACCTTATTCTGGATCCACTACAGCTGTTTCTAGGACTGCATGAACTCTGCTGGTGATTGAGTGAGCTTGCTGCCAGCCCTCCACGAAGGATAAGCCAGCTCCTTGGGCAGTACTTGGTCAGCAGATTTTCCTGATCCCAAATTTAGAACAATAGCTGCACATTTGTCCTTAGGCCCTTTCATTTTATTAGCCATCCCAACTTTCCAATGTGTCAATAATAGCTTCCTGTGGCGTGGGCCCTTTATGGTTTACAAAATGATCAACATACATCATTCCACATGATCCTCAGACCTTTTATAGAAGTGGCAACTGAGGATGAGAGGCACTGGGCAACCTTTCCAAAGTTATACAGGAAAATGGTTAAGTCAGCATTCAAACACCCAGCTCCTGACCTCAGATCCAATGACCTTTCCACCAGTGCACCTCTGTGCCACTCTCAGGTTTAGTCAGCGTGCCACCTGATTTCACTGTCCTGGGCAATCTCCCCTTCCCTATCACTCATCAAAGCCCTCTGAGTCAGATCCCTCAGATGGTCGCACACCTGCTTCACCACTCTCTTACCAGCTGTCACTGCTGGAAAAGCCCACCCACCTCAACTCCAGCCTGTCCCTGGCCCAAAAGGCTCAGTATGCCTTCCTTGTCCTGAGCCTGTGTAGCTCACAGTGATCACATCTTTCTCTAAGTAAACCAACTTTCTGACCCAGCTGGAAGAGGTTGCTTCCTGCTTTTTTGAAAATCGGCACAGGAATACTGACTTGTCTCTGGGCCTGTGGCACCTCTGTGGGTCCCCATGTAGCTAAAGATCATCCCTCCCCCCAAAAACAAACAAGTTATTATACATGGAGGCCACAAGGTAATGGAGCAGTCCTGGGGCCACAGACCACCAAAGGGGAGGGAAGGGGAATTGCCCCATGATGAAAACCTGCCTGCTCCAGAGCAAACATTGGTCTCTTCTCCATTCCCCATCATGCTCCTGTAGGGTCAGATTCATTCCCTAAGGGTAGCTGGTCTGAGAGCTCATTGAACATAGCATGGAACCACACTGACCACCAAAGAAACAGCCTGAGGTCCAGTGACAAAAGGAGAGAGTCAGGGCCTCCCCCATTGGCTAATCAGAGGATCAGGAGCCAGCACCCCCTGCTGCTCCACCTAGGGACTATCTACAGTCTACTTCTTCACCGCCTCTGGGCCAGGTCCCCAGGAAGAAGGCTCTAGAAACCTCCAATGCTCCCATTTGCTTCCTAGTAATCAGTGATGTCAAAGAACACCACCTAGCACCCACTAGACAAGTAAAAATAGCACCCAAAAGAAGATGTGCTTCAACACTGGTGGGGATATAGGGAAACATGTACAAATCAAGCATTCTGTACTGTCTACACTGTCGGTAGTGCTGTAGATTGGTGACAGACAGGGAGAGGGAGAGAAAAAGATGAAAAGAGGGAGAGGGACATTACATACAATTGGCAGTGTCACCAGACTGACCTGGGTCAGAAACAAACTGTGACCCAGAAAGTCTACTGCTAGGACTTCATCCTAAAAAATCAGGAAAAGGGCAAAAGAATCTCTCTGTTCAAGAATGTTCCCAGCAGAGCAAAAACCTGAAAACCTCTACGTGCAACCACTGGAGAATGGCTGAATAAATTATGGGATGGAATATTATGGTGGTGCAAAGACAACAAATCAGAAGCCAAGAAATATGGAAAGAGCGCTAGGGAGCGACGCCCAGGGAGGAGGGGCAGAGCCTGGGCCCAGGCGCGCACGGCCCAGCAAAGTCAGGACGGCTGCCAAAAGGTAGCGGCTGGGCTGCACACAGAGCTGGCGTTTGTCTGTGGGGCCATTTGGGTCTACACTATTCCATATTTTGTATGTTTATTTGATTGCTTGTCTTTGTTGATGGCTAAGTTTCTAATAATAAAAAATTGTTGTAATTAGCTGAAAATTCCACTGGATGGTGGGCTGTTTGATGAGTGAGCCAAAGCTTTCCAACAGTAAAGTCCATTCACATAGGGTCCTTGCCCAGAGCCTCCTTCTCAAAGAAAAGGGAAAAAGCATCCTCGGGTATGTCTGCTGTGCCAGGGGAGTGGCTCTTGGACAGACCCCATTTCCAGTGCTCTCAGCCCCCTGGAGCTCTTGCCACTCTTGTCAGAAGTACATTTGCGTGTTGACAGACAAATAGGCCAAACCCCAACCCAAGGAGGACTTACAGTGGTCACAACTCTGTCCCCATCCTGGAAGTTCGGTATCATGAGAAGAGAATAACAGGGTCCTGAGCAGTGAGCTAGCAAATAAAATGGCCCACACTCAACCAGGCAAAGAGCCACTGCTTTATCCCTTGACCCCTTGAAAGGAGAGCAGAGGAGGGAGTCTTTGGGTGATCACAGCCCAACCCGTCCTCCCCACCACCTACATGGGGGGAAGAAACTCAAGGCCAGAAGGGCCAGCATCAGATTGATGGCCACCCAAGAAGTCGGTGGCAGGGCACTGCCAGAACGCTGGGGCCACCAATTCCCTGGTCATACCTCCTCACACACACTGCACTAAGCTCCCTCTGGCTCCATGGATGTGCCCACTGCAGAGCCTTGAGCAGCGGCAGGGGAACTTAGGCAGTTTCCTAGTGGAGGTGGTAAGAAAGTGAAAAGGAAACTGTGAACCCTTGTGAATCCAAAGACCTTTCCTCAGCCTCTCACTTGGGATGCTCCTGTACACAACAGCCCTGTCATGTTGTTCAGTCGTGTCCAGCTCTTCCTGGCCTCACTTCGGATTTTCTTGGCAGACATCCTAAAGTACTTTGGCCTTTCCTTCTCCAGCTCATTTTACAGATGAGGAAACTGAGGTAAGCAGGGTGAAGGGACTTGCCCTGGATCACACAGCCAGTAAGTATCTGAGGCCACATTTGAACTTGGATCATTCTGACTTTGGGCCCAGCTGCCCCTATCACACTGACTGGATCACAAATTGGGGGCTGGTAGGGACCTTAGGGAACATTCAGTGTGCAGGTGTGAGATCCTGGTCCATGCCTAATTTCTGCCATACAATTTTCCAGTTTTCCCAGCAGTTTTTGTCAGATAGTGAGTTCTTATCCCAGAAGCTGTGGTCTTTGGGTTTATCAAACCATAGACTGCTCTAGTCACTGACTATAGTGTCTTGTGTGTCTAACCTATATCCCACTGATCCATCACTACTTCTTAGCCAGTACCAAGTAGTTTTGATGAGTGCGCAGCTCTGCTTTAAGCCATGGACTCTCCAGTTCCCAGCTTGCTTGCTCTGGCTTCCTCTGTTAGCCTCTAAGGGTCTTGTTCCTTTGGTTTTTAGATATGAGTGAAATCACAGCACACGGTTGGTCGCTGGGCCCTGTTGATTTTTCTTTCCAAATCCCTGTTGTCTCTTTCCCTTCCCTATTCAGCACCTTCATCCTGCTCCCTGCCTCAGGCTCGCCACTGTTTTCTGCCTCAAATCCTGTTCTGCTCCCATCCAGCCCTGCCATAAGAAATGGTGAGCAGGCGGATTTCAGAAAAACTTGGAAAGATTTGCATGAACTGATGCCGAGTGAAGCGAGCAGAACCAGGAGAACATTGTACACAGTGACAGCAACATTGCTCAACGGCTGACTTGGATAGGCTTAGCTCTTCTTAGCAATGCAAAGATCTAAGACAGTCCCAGAAAGACTCATGATGGAAAATGCTATCCACATCCAGAGAAAGAACTATGGTGTCTGAATGCAGATCAAAGCAGACTATTTTGTCTCTTTTTTTCTTTCTTCTGGTTTTCCCCTTTTGTTCTGATTCTTCTTTTACAACATGACTAATGTGGAAACATGTTTAATGTCATTGTACATGTATGGCCTGTATCAGATTGCACGCCATCTTGGGGAGGAGGGCAGAGAAGGGGTTTAGAACTCATAAAAGTGAAGGCTGAAAAGTAAAAATGATTTTAAAAAAATATCAATATAGAAAAAAGCAGGGCTGTGGCTACACCTGTATCACCTTCCTATATTTTTAAGGAACAGGCTCCTGGCCCCCAGTGAGAAAGCTGTGCCTTTCTTTGTAGCCCCAGCACTTAGCATAGTGTCTGACTTAAGAAATGCTTCGTAGATGACACAAGTGGCAACCCTAAGTTATTTCACTTCTATTTGAAAACCAAGGGAACGGAACTTTAGTAGGCATGTGACTTCCCCTCAGGTCCCTCAATGGTTCAATGTAAAGGTATGCCCTAAGAATTGTGAGTACCCCAACTCAGGCTTTTACTGTGGTCTAACAAGCCCTCAGCAGCATCTTGGAGGCAAAGGCAGAAGAAATGCTTCTCTCTTTCATAACCAACCCTGTCTTTCATAGCAATGCCAGCTGTCTGCAGTTGCCCTGCCTTCACCACCCCTCCTTCTGGAGCCCCCTGCAGGGCTTCCCATTGGCCTTATACCACCCTGTCCTGATCACCCAGTGTTCTCTAGTACCTTGGATCACCCCTTGTCCCCAGTACAGCCTCATGCTCTCTTCTTTGCCTAGCTGAAGTGACCTGTCATTTATCTACTCTCTCCAACCCTGCTCTCAGGCTAGTATTAATGAGCCTCTAGATAAAAAGTACAGAGCAACCAAAGATGAGAATTTCAGGCTCCAAAGAGGGGAAGGGGGTAGGGCTGGAGAGCATGGGTCTGACCAACCTCCCCGCATTCCTCAAAAAGCACTAAAGTAGGTAACTCCCTAAAGCAGGGGTTCTTAACTTGGGCTCTATAAAGTTGGGGTGTCAGGGGCTGGGATGTTAATTTTTTGGTAAGTATTTCAATAGAACTGGCTTCCTGTGTAATCATCTGTATACTATTTGAAGCATTTACTTTATTCTGAGAAGGGATCCCCAAGCTTACCCAGAATTTCCAAAGGGTCCATGGTATAGACAAGGTAGAGAAGCCTTGGGCCAGATGGAGGCCTGGCCTCTGAGGGCAGAGGAATGAAGCAAGGTGGAAGCCTCCCCCTTCCCAAGGTGTGAGTCTACAACACGCCAGTATTTGTAGTCAAGAGGCCTCAGCCTCCTCTCAGAGGCAGAGGTCCCTGGGGAGCAACACCTCCCCAGGAAGCATCTGGAAGCTACAGTACTACCCTGGGTGGTGCCAAACCCTGCAAACAGCAGCTGATCTCCAAGGACTGAGGACACAGAAGCCTTTTATCTTACCATTAGGACCACCACTAAGTACATTTCTTGGGCAAGAAGGTAACCCTTTCCAGAGACTTCCATTGACTTGTTGGCCCTTTAGTCTGGAATCCAATGAGGAGAAGTAACTGGCTCTTCAAAACTGTCCTGTGAGGGAGGATCCACACATGTACAAACATGCTCATGCAAATCCTTGTGAGTGAAAAAAGAGCAAAATGAAGTAGAGAACAGGGAGAAGAACCTTGGCTTTGGGGTGCAGTTAAGAGCCTGGTGAGAGGCCTACTGGAAGCCCCAGGCATGTTGCAGAACAAGGCCCAAGTCTTACCTGGGTCCTCTTTACACCATAGTCTTGCCAAAGCTTCTACCCAACCAGTCCCTCCTGACCACCTAACCCATTGGCAATTTAGCCCTATCTGTGGTCCCTACAAGCTAATTATATTCTTTCTGCCATCCAATAACCCAAGGCATCCTGGGCCTGTCTATAATTCTGCTCCTCAGGTTGGTTCTTCTTTCATCTCAGTCTCCCTAGCCAAAGATGAGAAGCAGTCTTTGGCTCAGGTTGACTCTTTCTTGGATAGAATGACTCCAACCCTCACCCTGACCCAGATCCCCCACAAGGAGTCGCACTGCCATCCTACACTCTGGCCAATATGAACTGGGCTCAACTGCCTTGGTCACAACCACTCACCGGAGAATCATGTGATAACAAGCATATAAGGCAACTGGATGTATCTTCTTTCAATCGTATCATATAGTGGCTAAGCAGGTTGTCCCATAATGCAACACGATGGGGAAGCCAATGCAAACTGGCGTGGACAATCTTTCATGGTATGGTTCCAAGCTAACTTTCCAGACTCATTTCTCATTCTTCCCTTTCACACATTCTCCATTCCAACCGAACTAGTCTCCTACATCTTCTTCCAATTCAGTATTCGATCGTCCACCTCTGTCAGACCTTTGCCCAGACTCTCTTCCATGCCTGAAATGTACTTTCTCCTTGCCTCTGCCTCTCCAAAACCGTGGCTTCCTCCAAGACTGAGATAAAATGGTAGCTCCATGGGAAGCCTTTCCTTCAGTCTTAGTGAGTTCCATTTATCTGTTTAAATGGCATATCCCTTCCCAAGTGAACATAAGCTCCTTTAGGGCAGAAACTGTCCTTTTGTTTTCTCTTTGCAAACGATTGTGTCGGGGACTGGGAATTAATGAATGAATGCTTGGTGAATGAATCAATCTTTCAACCTTGTTTGGCCATGCCATTCACTCGGATGCTGAGCCCCAAGGACCTCTGCGCCTTGCCACCTGCCCTGATGCTGATTCCTGCTAAAAAGCCTGTCTCCACCCATCGAGAAAGTGAGCTGCAGGAGGCCAGCGATGCATGAGGCAAGAATTGTCTGAAGTGCTTAGCACAATGTATGGAACAGAGTACACACTTAAATGCTTTTCCATTCATACCCGAGACTTGGTTATTAGACATTTAATTCTCTCAAATGTGAGGTTTTTGTACTTCCCCTCCCCAAACCTCCCCATACCAGCAGCTCAGAAACAGCTTCTTGGCTGGGTGGCCATGTCAACTCAAGGGTGGGCTAGCCACTCTGACTTCAGTTAGTATTTAGAGGGTTAGCCTCTAAGATACCTGACTCCAATGAATAAGAACACATTGCTCCCATTTGAGCCAGCTTCCTAAGATGATCGATTTAGTAGGTTCTTGTAAGAGTTTATTCATACATATATATTCACATGCTCCAGCAGTATCATTAGATTTAGATCTATTTTTCTCCACTTTATTTTCATGGGGGCAAAGGAAACATCAGTCAACGAAAGGAGAGGGTAAACCTGTCAGTTTATTGGATATTCCTTCCAGAGTATGTGGCAATTTTCTTCTTGACAAGCCATAGGACTGCCATTCTGGTACCATGGAGAGACCTCGGGAACAACAGGTCAGTGACCTGAGAGGAGAGCCTTTTTGCTGACCCTTAACCTGCAGAGCTGTCAGAAAAGCAGCAGGCCCAGCCCATCAACAAGTGCTAACCAGAGCTGCCTGGCATCCCTGCCACAAACCCCACTAGGATATACTAGGCCTCTATCATCAGTATCTTGAGAGGCCATGTGAAATCATCAACCCAACGAGGCAAGCTAATCAGCTCTTCAAGAAGATCTTTTGTAGCTAACTCACCCCAGTGGAGCCATCAGCATGCAACTCTATGGAAAACCAGACACTTTCTGTGGGGCCAGACTGAGGTTCAGTTGGCTATAGATGAGGCCAGCAACACCTACGCTACACATTTTCAAGCTAAAATCATCTCTTTCACACTGTATGGCTCAGAACTCTGAGGTCTCAACCAAATACTTATATAAACACTTGAGAAAATCCGAAGTTTGCTTTCTTGGCAGGAGGAAAAGATTCCATCAGGACGCCACCTGTAGGTATCCCTTGGGCCCATGTCTTTTTGTCTAGGAGAAAATGCAGGGTTCACTCATGGTTTTGCAAGACCTTGCCCTGCTCATGGTTAACATGGTTAACATGGTTAACATCTAAAGCTGTGGCTTTCACCTGGATCAACAACACAGAGGAGACTTGCCCAGGTCCCAAAGTCCAGGTACTCCTAGAACTCAGTCAATAATCCATAGCAAATCCATAGCAATCCAGGACTTGCCCTGGCTTCTTCCAGACACCTAATATTTACGAGCAACCATCAAATGGACATGTTGACCACCCGTTCTTCTAGTTTCTTCACCTATGCACTAAGTGAAAACATCAGAAAGCAAAATCTCTGGACCAAATGGCCCCAGGACCCCACAAAAATGTCTTCACTAAATTAGGATTTAATGTTATACCCTCTGACGTTGGAGGGGCTTGATCCAAGAATCTGGTCTAACAACATTTCTGAGTCTTTTGCAAAACCTCAGCTGAAGCGATTATCTACCAAGTTATACAAGGAACCAGCCATATGATGAATTTCTCCTTGAGCTAAGTTCCAGGAAAAAGCTAGTGTCTGCCAGCAAGTATGTATGCTTTCTTTGATCAGAAAGCTAACGTTCTATAATCCAGTGTCTTTCCCTTTTTGGCTTGCAGTGGCCAGGAAACGTGAGGCCAGACTGGGTACCCAATCAGCTCCTCTCAGGTGCCTAGGAACTCTCAGGGCCGGTTCCCTTTTCATGGCCTTTGCTAGGTTCCATTTCTTCCGTGATGGCTAACATCTAGGTCTTTCGGTAAAGCTACCCCACTTCAGTTCATTTCAGCTGGTCACTGGCCTCAAATCCTTTGGAAGGAGAGAGATACTAAGGAAGTAAAAAGAGAAACACTCTTTGCTGTTTTCATGGCTGGGGGACTCATGAGATTTCCAAGGAAGTTACCTCCTGTCCTTACCTCCATGAACAACTGCTGCCCCGTGACCAGAGCACTAACACACTCTGGAGTGTGTTAGATCCGATAGAAGAACAAGGAGAAATATGACAGCTCTGCCACCCACTGGGAAATTTTCATGCACTGCTGATGGAGAAAAAATAGAAGCCGGAAGTTTTGAATCATAATTCTGGTTAAAACCTGAGATCTCATAGCTTATTTTTTTAATGGTAAAATACTCAGAAACAAGTCAAAAAAAGAACCTAGAAACCTCAGTGGAGATTTTCTTTAGAAAAACAGTTAAAGCTTGCTTTGGGAGTAATGAGAGCCTCCCTCATGGTACAGCAACACAGCGCTGACAGAGAGGCTGTAGCTGGTCCTTGTCAGGGGCCACGGATCCAAAGGAAGTAGCTGTGAGGCACAGAAGGAAGGTTCCAGATGTGGAGAGGCAATCCTGCTCCTTGCCTTGAGGTATCCTCCCTTCCAGGCCTCAGTTTCCTTATCTGCAGCATGACAGGGTTAGACTAGATGTCTAGGACCCCTTCCAGCTTCCAAATCCAGTGCTATGATCTCATCCTCCAGTTAACAACATGCCTGATTTTATTTTCTCTGCTAGTGCCACAAACCCCAATACAATCCATCACATGGACTTGGGAAAGGGTACTTGTTTCTAAAAGAACAACCACATGAAAGATTTCTTTGCCAAAAGGCTTCTCATCCATCAGAATCTAATCCTACTGAGAAAAAAAAATACGCACATACACATGCGTACATACACACATGTGTATATACATATGTACATACATGCACACACTTTTTTTTGGGGGGGGGGGGAACAGACTCTTAGCTAAATTCTTGTTTTGCCAGACACACACAGCCTAAGTGCCAATAGGCAGAGCTCCCAAAGTGCTTGATTTCTTTGAAGGCAGCCCATGAGGGGACCCACTGACCGCCCACAGACAGCACCCCAGCATAGTGTCTGCTTTGTGCCTCTTCCTTGGGCTCCCTGCTCTCCTCCAGTACCACGAGCTCAGCAAGATCAGCATTCCTTTTGTCAACAGGCATCATGATGTGTGAAAAAACATCTGCCAATTCTAAACACCCGATGCCTAGATGTTGGACGCTTGTAACGGAGTGATTTTTCTCTCTAACATCTGGCTCCCTTACAGTTCTGACAGGCTTGTTTCTGTTTCTCCTCCCCCCCCCCCCAGACACACACACACACACAGCTCCACCTCCCACTTTAAGGAAGTGTGTGATTCTTGCCTACCCCCCATCCATTCATTATTCCCTCCAGTGGGCTGCCTGGTCACTCCAGCGGCTCTGAGGAGGAGGAATGAGGAGTTTGCTAAAGGTTACACTTAGGAGATAATAACATGACTGCGGAGATGAAGGACTCCTGCTCCTGGCCCTCCCTAGCAAAGAGAGTGACATCCACAGAAAGTGGTTCACCCCCATCATTCGGAGCAGATGTCATGCCTGAGGGGAAGAAAAAAGGGAGAGTCCATCTAGAAAAGACCATGAGAACCAAGTGAAAGCCCAGGCAGAAAGGCAGGGCAAGGTTTCACTTGGCCTTCAGGAGAAGGGCACCTGCCACCTCTCAGGAAGGCTGCAAGAGCAAATCTAGGGAAAGAATGCGAGTCCAGTCAAAAGAGATTAACATCATCCCAAATCCAGTGACATTTCTTATCTAGAAGTCAGACACAGAAAGCTCAGCTCTGTGGAACGCTGGGCCAAGCTGGAGGAAAGGCGAAAGGGCCTTGAGCAGTCCAGAGGAGAGAAGAAGGCCCTGAGGCCTTCAGACAGATGTGGTAGAGCCCCACCACCCCACCCCCCAGCAGAATAATCCGGGCCACCCTTCCTAACTCCTGAAAGAGGAGTAAGGGGCAGGCGGGGGGCGGGGCGCAGCAGGGTCATACACGGACAGATGGGGCAAAAGAGGTGGCTGATGACGATGATGCCGCAAAATAAAGTGTAAAAGCAGGAGCCAGTGAGGGGGGTGGCCTGCCTCAACAACCAGGAATCATCACGAATGTGGGTCAGTGATGGTCACTGAAGAGTGTCGACTCTGCTTAAGAAGGCAGGGAGGGAGGTGCACAGTATCTTGAAAGAATAAGCTTCAATTATGTGGGAAGTTCTTCCTGGGAACAGCCCCTTTCCCAATGATGCCGGACGGGGGTGGTGGGAAGACAGGGACAAAGGGGATGCCCTCATGGCCCACTCCACCAACAAATGACCAAGAGGCAGCCAAATGGGCATGCAAAGGAACAGTGGGGATTCATCCAACAATGGAACCTGAGCTCCCCTCTTCCTGCTGCCCAAGTGCCCTCCAAATAGGAAGAGAGGACTTCATTTCATCTAACCCCTAGCCCTAAACTTACATCCAGTAGAAAGAACTGGGGATTTAAAGTCAGGATCTGGGTTCTAATCCAGTTTCTGTCACTTGGTTATCTAGTTTCTAGAAGAGTAGAAGGTACAAATTGAAAGAGATCATGGGGTGGACCTGGGAAACCTCTGGGCCTCAGGGGCCTCACCTGTGAGATAAAGGGGATGGTCTAGATGACTTGGAAGTACCCTTCTGATTCTAAATGCAGAGAATTTGAAAGCAGAACTCACTGGCTATGAATGCGAAGCTTGGGTAAACGGAGCAAGAGAAGGCAAAGAGTAGCCCCTCTAGACAGAGAACTAAAATCTCAGATGCCTTTGTGCCTTACAATTCAAGCAATTTTAGTGAAAATCATCCTGAAGAACTCCTACTACATGGGTCAAAGCACATCATAACAATAGCGTTACAATTACGTTGCTAATTCAACCAACCAACATCTTGGGATTCAGCCAGATGGGCTCATACAAGAACCCGAAGTCATCTTTTTTCACTGCCCAAGTATCCGCACATTGGAAGAGTAAGATAAAGGACATCACTGAACTTCAGAAACATGCACTGCCTCCTCTGGGCAAGGAACTAGGGAGCGCAAAAAAACCCCAACAAAACAAAACAAAACAAAAAGGAGAGTCCTTTCGTCTGTGTTCCACCATGGGGATGGGACGTGTCCACAGCAAAGTAACCCCAGAGCCACTGGAAAAGGGAGAAGAGAATACTGACAGGCTTCACCACTGGCAGGATGGGAAAGGCTCTGTGCAAGTGGTGGTACCTGAAGTGTTTCCCGCCACCCACTGATTCCCCCATGCCTGGCACAGCCTCTTCAGAGGCTTTACAGAATGACAGGAATGGGAAGCACATCAAGCTGAAAACACCAAAATTAGGGTTCAAATGTGAGCACTAACTCTGGCCAAAGGTGAAAAGCCCCCGGATCCCAATCTCAATAGCTAAGTAAGCCCCATCCACCCGTGTTGTCCGGTAGCTGTGCTAACCAGAACGCAGACCACATGCATCATTCTACTCAGTCTAGGGCGGGAAGCTGTACAGAGCAGCCTTCCTCTGTTGGGCTCAAGCATTAGCAAAGCTGAGTCTGATGAGCTCAAAGTTAATGGGAAAAATCTTTCTGCATTCTGGGCAGAGTTCTGTGGAGAAGATGAGAGAGAGGGACAAGGAGACTCGGCAACACAGAATTACCAAAGCGGGCAGTGATGGAAAGGAGCTGAAATGAATTCAAAACCCTATTCAGAGTTTACATCTCATGTTGCTAGAAATTTCAATGAACGCTTCAAAACAAAGGAAAAGAAAAAAAGGCAATATTACTCACATTTTCACACGCACAGATTTTGAGAAGGAAAAAATCAAGAAAAACGTTTTCCCTATTTCATTCCCCAAGTGTAATTTTGGTTCCTGTTGTGAAACACCACAAGATCAAGGCCAGAAGAGGCTTCTCTACGTGGAATCTACTTTGTCCTTGCCAGATGGTCAAAGGGTTAAGTTTAAGAAGCAGCTGGCTGCCTGTCACTGGCTGGGGGTGGGGGGGGGAAGGAGAGCTAGTCAGCAGTCACTCCTCTTATGGTCCCCTCCCTCCCCCTCCCCTCCCCCCAGCTCCAGATCCTCCCTCCTACCTTCCCTGGGCTGGGGGTTACAGTTCTTTGGCTCCCCTCCCCCTCCAAAAAAATGCACCTCTAGTCTTGGGGAAAGCTTGGATATGTGCACTGGCTGGTGTGAGAGCAGCTGTCTGGTCCCTCTTCCCTGGAAGACAGATGTGGAAAAACTGAAACTTCCAAGTAAGAAACTCAGAAAAAGGTAAATCCGCTATTTTCAACACTTGCAAATCATCTCTCTAACTATCTTTTCTCATAAATACTCCAAGTCTCACCTTGCTATTTAAGCCAAGTGAGAAGCGTGTGAGTGCGAATGGGGGTCCCAGGGATTTTGCTAGGATCCCCAGTCACTCTGCTCACTCTTTAGTGGGGAGGCAAGTCTCGTTTTAAGTGGTTCTTGAGGGTGATGGGGGGCTCCCAGTGTGCCCTCCAGGAACAAGAAGAATGAGGGAGGGAAAGTGTGCCTGCAAATGGGTGGCTGCTAATTTTGCCTTTGGTTTGTTTGTTTCTGTTCAAGTTGTGTGTGGTTCAGTAATTGCAAGCGATTGAATAGGAACTAAAGAACCTCCCCAGTGCAATTAGGCTGTCAAAGTGTTTGTTGAGACAATGTTCTGCTCTATGGAGACTTTCTATGGAGGTGGGCACTCCCTTTGGCTGGTGCAGATCTCAGCTCCTCTGGTCCTAAGTTATTCCTGTCTCTGGCTTGGGAGTTCCCTGATTCTTCTGGAACTACTCTTAACTACTGTACCAAGGGCGATGCTGCTCTAGAGAAAACGATGAAGGGTGGGTTAGTCTGGTTTCCACGATTCTAAGAATTGAGTTGTTAACAGCAGGGCTCTTGGGCATCGAGGGCAAGGCAACAGGGGAACAAGCTGGGTTTTGCCCTCCACCAGCACCAGTGGTGTTTTTAGTAAGGGAAAACTCACTCTCTGGAGTCTGGGCGCCAAACTGGGGGTTGGCATGTCTGGAGCTTAGACATTATCTCTCCCCCTAAAGGGTACAGCTAAGCCTCAGAGTACCATTCTGAAACTCTCTTGGAAACCTATCTTTTAAAAAGAAAAATGAAAAGGAGAGGTGGAGGGGAAGAGAGGGAGAGACAGAGAAGAAAAAAGAAGAGAGAAAGAGAGATAGAGACAGAGAGAAGAAAGGAGAAAGACAAAAAGAAAGACAGAGGAGAAACAAGGAGAAAGGCAATAAAGAGAAGGAAAAAGAAGAGACAAAGAAAGACAGAGAAGAAAAAAGGAGAAAGAGACAGAGACAGAGAGAAAGGCAGAAACCAACAAGAAAGAGCAGAGAGACAAAGGGAAAGAAAGACCGAGACAGACACAGACTGAAAGACAGGAGGCAGAGACCGAGAGAGCAAGACGAAGAGACAGGAGACATGAGGGACATTCCCCGGGTTGAGCAAAAGCAAACCCAGAGCTGAGTGCTGATCTCTTGAGAACTTCTGGCTGTCTCTCTCTGTCTCTGTGTCGTTCAGTTTTTCCAAATGAGGCCGGAGTTAAGCAGGCTGTGCCCATGGGGAAACGCAATGTAAGGCTTCTGGAATCATTCAAACATGGAAACAGCTAAGAGGACTAGGCGGTCGGTCCACTCGGAGCGCCGGCTCTTCACTCCCCCCGGCCCCCCTCGGCTGCCCCTCATTAGTCACAGCTTCCAGGGAAGGAAATTAACAAGAATGGTGTCTGGGACTCTTCCCGGGAGAACGGACCGAACGGCAGCGGCCTGGGGACTTACAGGAGGCGCCCGCCCCCCGGCCGGGAAGGAGAGCAGAAGCTGGGGGCCCGCCCGGAGCAAAGTGGGGAGCAAGAGGCGCAGGAGCACAGGGAGCCTCACCCCCCTCCGCGCACCCGGCCACGCCGGGCCACAACAGCAGCCCCCCACCTCCGCCCTCCGCCCCCCGCCCGGCGCCCCCGGGGACGGCCACTGCAGCTGCTGCGCTCGGAGGGAGGAGACGCCGACAACGCCAGCGGCCGGACGATCGGACTCCGTCGGGAGTTACCTTGAGCGCGGCGGCGGCGGCTTCAGCTCGCCCGCCCGACCCGGAGCCGTGGTGGCGACAACCCCGGGCCCCGGCAGCGGCCCCGGCAGCGGCGGCACTCCATCCACCCCGGGCCTCCCCGGAGGAGGAGGGAGGGGGAGGGGGAGGGGAGGGGGCGGGGGGAGAAGGGGGAAGGGAGGGGGAGGGGGCTCGCGGCTCCCTCGGGCTCCGGGGCCGCCGGCCGCCCGCCCGCCGCCTCATGTGACAGGCGCTGCCGCTGCCTGCCAGGGAGGCGAGCTCACCGCCGCGGCCTCCCGCCCCCCCCCCGCGCGCCCCCGCGGGGCCCAAGCGGCTCCGGTCGCGTGCGCGCGCGCGCACCCCCGCGGCCATTTTGCAGGCGGACTGGGCGGGGCCTAAGCTTCCCCTACTTAGGCGGCCACTAGGAGGCGCTCCTGAGGCAAGGCCCTCCTCCCCTCCGCTCCTCTCCGCTCCGCTCCCCTCCCCTCCCCTCCCCTCCTACCTCCCACTGGAGGCAGAAGACCCGAGCCTCCGACCCTGGGCCCCAGTTGGATCAGGAGATGCTAATTTCCTGGCCGCCGCTTGGGTGCATACGTGGCATGCCCACTTCAGTCGCCCCGAATTCGATAGGGAAATCAGCAGCCAGCTAAACGAGCTGTTCTCCTCTACTCCTACGGGTTTGAGTTGGTGGCTCCCTAGTGCCTCTGCATGAGATACCATCTCAACACATCTGTGTCAACATCGCTCCCCTTCCTAGACTCGGCGTTCCAGTCAAAGTAGTCTAGTATTTCCTGGAACTTAGCCTTCTGTCTCTTACCTCTGTAAACAGGCCATTTCCCATGTACTGCCGGTGATGCCAAGGATGCTCTCCCTCCTTACCTGTGCTCCCTCCAAGGCTCAGCTCAGGTGCCCCCCTGCAAGACCTCTCCAGACCACGTCTCACTTTTTAGTTCTCTTCCCAACTTTCTTTCTATGTGTCTCACGTGGCAGTTGTGATCAGGACACCCCCAGGTTTGTCAAACTGAGGCCTCTTGCACAAAACTGCTCATACTCTCAGGCACTGTGCCAAGGGACATGGACCTACCTCACCAGGATGACCCAAAAATAACTTCTGAGTGGTCCCCAGCCACTAGGGGCTGTTCTCAGAGATGACTGTCATCTGAAAATCAAGAGACAGACTCTGGTCAAAGGCCCCTCCTCCTCCCCCATAAAAGCTGATGCTAAATCTTCTGTCCTCTGTTGCACAAGATCATTTCTCAAACCTACCTGTTTTTTTCTCACACTGGCACCAAACATTTCTTTCATGTCAGTGTACAACATTCTTAGATCTCAGAGACATAACAGGTACAGGGGGGCTAAGGTCAATGATGCCTGGCATGCCTTTTGGGAAATAATACTGGGATTTTTTTTTTTGTCCAATCCTTTCATATCTTCCACCCTTACAGTTACCTTGAAAACATCTTTCATGTAGACAAAATAGTATCACTGCTAATGTAGGTTTCTTCTGTGTGTGTGTGTGTGTGTGTGTGTTGGTGGTGGTGCTGGTGCTGGTGAGTCATTTCAGTCATATCTGACCCTATTTGGGGTTTTCTTGCGAAGATACTAGAAGCATTTGCCATTTCCTGCTCCAGCTCATTTTACAGATGAGGAAACTGAGGGAGACAGGGTAATGTGAATTCCCCAGGGTCACCCAGCTAGTAAGGGTCTGGGGCTGAATTTGAACCCACCTTGCTGACTCTATTGCAGCACCCCCTAACTGCCCTCTTCTGTGGGTAACACACAACAATAGAGTCAATCCTGGCTTCACCTTCCCTAGTGCCACTGCCTCTGCTATGCCTGTTGGCACCTTTGATTTTATAGTCCAAACAGAAAGGTTTCTCTGTCATCAGAATCAAAAATGCTGCCAGATACATTGCTCTTTTGCATTTGTTTGTCACATTCCTTATGTTTCATCCAGAATTGCTCTTTGGGTGACTGAGCCTAGTTGGATTGCATGCCAAGAGTTCTGCAGATTCTATAGTCAGTCATTAAAGATTGAAGAAAGAACCAATATGCATTTTTTCTAGTCTGACCAAGACAAGAATGCTTGTACTAAGGCATTTCTTGAGGGAACTGTAAATTAGCCTAATCATTCTGCAAAGCCATTTGGAATTATGCAAAGAAAGTGGTTAAAGTGGCCCAACCTTTGGAGCCAGAGACCTCTGCTAGGCACACCCCTAAAGAGGTCATTAATTAAAAAAAAAAAAAAAAGGTTCCATATGCTTTATCTGTAGCACTTTTTGTGATAGCAAAGTAGACAAAGTAGAAACAAGTAGATCCCCATCAACTGGGGGCATGCCTAAAGAAATGATGGTACATGAATACTGGACACGGAATTTTACTGTGCTATGAGAAACTACAAATATGATAAATACAAAGAAGCCTTCGAAGATTTCTGGGAATCCACACAATGGCTACTGACTACAATAACGTCAGTGGAAACTGACAGCAAACAATGAAAAGTGAATAATACAAAATTACAAAGAACAGCTGTGACCCCAAAGGAGAGATCAGAATCGATCCTCAGCCCCCTCCTTTGCAGGGCGGGAGGTACCTAAAGTTCAATTTTGTCATGTGTTGATTGTGCTGAATTTTTTTCACTTCTTCCTCTATTTATTTAAAAAAAGTTTCTTTTAAGGAATGGAAGGGGGGAAAGAGATGCAAAAGATTTCCATAAAAATATCTTTTAAAAAGACAATTGTTAGACGTGCAGGGGAGGGGTGCGGTTTTCCTTGTTGCATTAGGAGACGCTGAGCTTCCTGGAATAAGGAGGTGATAGGTCCACTGTCCTCTGCCCTGGTCAGATCACACCTGGGGTGTGGTACTGAGCTCTGAGCCCCAGCATGTGAGATGGACATTGAGGCAAAGAGGTGGTCAGGCCTGGAGTCAGGAAGACCTGAATCAAAACAAACCTCCAATTCTTGCTAACTGTGTGACTGGGCAAGTCACTTAACCTCTGTGTGCCTCAGTTTCCTTAACTGTAAAATGGGGATAATGATAGCACCTACTGTGAAGACCAAATGAGATACTATCAATAAAGCACTTAGCAAGTGCCTGGCATGTAGGAAGGGCTATATACAGGTTAGCTATTGTTATTATTTACTATTATTATTACCTGGAGAGAGACCAGGGGAAAGCAATCAGGATGGTGAAAGACCTGAAGAAGGGAACTTCTGACTCTACTGGCTAAGTAAGGATCAGCCGGAACTCCCGACCGTAAGTAAACTTACTGCTCATCCAGCTGGGCTAATAGCATTTCTCCAAACTAGCACACTAGTGACAGGAAAGCCAGTAGGACCAGGGGTGCCATCATCACATGAAACCAAAGCCTTTACCCCCTTACTTTCTTCCCCTGCTGATCGGAACACACAGACTAGGACTTCCCAACTGCTGATCTGTGGCAAAATCTTACCAGTCTGCCAGGCATTCATTGCCCAGCTTCCTACCCCCTGGACTGAGGTTGCTGAGGGCAAAGGGGGCCTTGGGAGGGAATTAAGAAATGTGAGGCAGGTACATGTGTTAGGAACTGAACTGTTGGCCTAGAGTTGGGCTTGGGGAACTCCTCCAGCCTTGACATTCCACAAGGAATGAATGTTGCCGGGAGCCTCTCCCAAGGGCTCCCTCTGTTAGTGGAGGACCCAAGGGTCCTACTGTATGGGAAACAGAAGCCAGCTCAAACGGTAGTGTGCCTTCCCAGAGTACTGATGATTAACAGCAGACACACATATGGGGATGTGTCCCTTGAGGGGTGGGCCTGCACTACCTCTATTTTACTGGGCCCTAGAAAGGGGATTCCAGGGCAAGACAGGAAGCGCTCCTACCGCTAACCAGCAGGCAAAGTAAGTAACCTGGGTCTCTAGCTGGCCACCCTACTCCCTTTAGCTGTGGGTTGGAATTGTTTCCCTTTGTGTCTTCAGAGTTTCCTTCCTGAGAACTTCCCATTCCTCCTAGGCTGACTTCCCCTTGTGAATTTTAGGCCATGGGATTCCACTTCTCCTTTCTTGGAAGCCTTTGAAATCTGTTCCTGTAATCTAGGTTACTTGTCAGACTATGTACAGTTAAGAGCGGCCTTATTACAAGTTCTACACTAGAGAGGCACTTCTTTTCAAGGCTGCCATGGAGTCTGCCCCAAGAACTCAGTACTCTCTTGTTGATGATAATTACATCCAGAGTAGTCAGTCCCCCCATTTATTCTAACACACTTTAAAGAATGAACCTGTCATTAAGGCAACTCAAGAAATTGTCAATTGCTCTGATTTTGAGAGAGAGGGACACACTAAGAGAGAGAGAGAGAGAGAGACAGCAACAGCGAGACAGAGAGAGGCAGGGGGAGAGGGAAAGGAGAGGGAGAGAGAGAGAACACTCCAGCAAATGTCCTGATGATTGATATACCCCATCATTACTGTATCATGCCAGGCTTAGGATCGATTTCATCTTTCTGACCAGGTGGTCTATGGTATACTCTCATGACAACATCACTTCTATTTCTGCCTCCACTGATCTTTGTTCACACGCCCTTTATCATGCTTCCCCCATTTGGTTCCTGATTTTCTCACATGAGTATTTGAAGTTTTTTGGTACAGACCTGTGATTTCACTGGCATAAGGGGGTAGTCCTCATTTTGGAAATGAAGAAACTGAGGCCCAGAGACGGATGATAACTTGCCCAAGGGCACAGTAAGTAGTAGGACTAGGATCTGCACCCAATTCATTTGGCTCCACATGCATTGCTCCTTCCTTTGGAGGAAATTTCCTATTTCTGAAATCCTTGCCTTGGATGGGTAGCAATGATGAAAAGCCCATCTGTGGCTTCATGAGGGCTTCATATTCTTGTCCAAGGCCTCATAAGCTTTATCAACACTTTTTTTCCCCCCTTTTTTAAAAATAGTATTTTATTTTTTCCAATTATATGTAAAGACAATTTTTTAACATTCATTTCAAAATGTTTTTAGTTTCAAATTTTTCCCTCCTTCCCTTCCCTCTACCCTTCCTGAAAAGATAAGGATTTTAAATAGACTGTACATGGGCAATCATGTAAGACATACTTCCGTATCACTCATATTGTGAAAGAAGAAATAGAACAAAAGGAAAAAAGCCTGAAAAAGGTAAAGAAAGTGAAAATAGTGTGGCTTGATCTGCATTCCAACTCAGCAGTTCTTCCTCTGGATGAGGAGAGCATTTTCCATCATGAATCCTTCTGAATTGTCTGGGATCATTGAAGTGCTAAGAAGAGCTAAGTCATTTATACTGATCATCACACAGTGTGGCTGTCACTGGTTCTGTGTCTTCTGGTTCTGCAGACTTGACTTTGCATCAGTTCATGCCTTTTCAGGTTTTTCTGAAGTCCACCTGCTCACCATTTCTTATAGCACAAATGTATTCTATTACATTCATATATCACAACTCGTTCAGTCATTCCCCCATGGATGGGCATCCCCTCGATGTCCAATTCTTGGCCATCACAAAAAGAGCTGCTAGAAATCTTTGTGTACATTTGGGTCATTTCCCTCTTTTTGATGATCTCTTTGGGATATAGACCTAGTAGTGGTATTGCTGAACCAAAGGGTAGGTACAGTTTGATTGCCCTTTCGGGATTGTTCTAAATTGTTCTCCAGAATGGTTGGATCAGTTCACAACCCCACTTCAGCAACACTTTTGAGATTTGTTCCGGCTGTGTCCTTGTTGCCCATGTGAATCACCAGAAGTGGGTAGTAGTCATCTGGTCTGACAGGTCTGGGAAGGTTTTTTCTTATGGCCCTGACACAGGCCTCAGGGAAACAGTGGATCTTTCTGTTGTTATCAGGTCAATAAATAGATGTCACCATACCAGCTGTGGACTGGCACCCCATTTCTGGGAGGACAAGCACCTGCCACTGCTTCCTCCTCTTCCTCCAAGAGGAGTCCCCTCCTCCTTGTTATCATTCAGCCATTTTTCAGTTGTGTCTGATGCTTGGTGACCCCTTTGGGGATTTTCTTGGCAGGTATACTGGAGTGGTTTGCCATTTCCTTCTCCAGCTCATTTTACAGATAAGGAAACTGAGGCAAACAGGGTGAAATGATTTGCTCAGGGTCACACAGCTAGTAAGTGTCTGAGGCCAGATTTGAACTCAGGAGGATGAGTCTTCAGGCCAAGGCTCAGTGCTCTATCTGCTCTATCCACTGTGCCACCTAGCTGCCCCTCTTTGCCAATAGACAACTCAAACACCAAGCATTTCTTAAGTGCCTCCTCTGTGCCAGGACCAGTACTAGATGCTGGACATAAATAAACGTAAGAAAGTCTCTGTCCCTCAGAAGCTGACATTGTCATAGAGAGGAGGGCCTGACATCCAGAAGCAGAAATAGCTAAAAGACTGAGGCAGACCTAATTGGGGAGGGCAGCTGAGGGAGGCAGCACAGAAGAGTCCGACAACAGATATGGTCACACCAGGAGAAGGAAGCCCATCGTCAAAGAACCCTGGAGAAGGACAGCCCAGGGTAAGCCCCTTCCAATGGGCCGGACAAGTTCAGGCTGAGGAAGATCTTGGGAGAAAGCATTCCCAAGGAGAAAGGATGATTCCTTCCTGATCATGGTGCCAAGGGTTCGATGTCTTTTGCAGCTTTCCTCTATTTGCTGCTCCAGCTTCTTTGTTCTCTTTCCCCTGCGTGTCACATTGGTCCAGCCTCCAGGATCCTGGTGCAGGTCAACATGCCCATCTGGCTCCTTATGTCCTTCTATGTCTTTTTTTTCATATTGCATTCAGCCTGATAAGCTGGGAAGCTGGCCATGTTCCTCCAGCCCCTTGACCTTTCCCGCTAGGACAGAGACCCGTTTGCATTGGGTGCCTTTTTTCAAGTACATATGGAAACATGGATTGTGTGCAGGTCGTCACAAAGATGGATGTCCAAAAGCAGGAATGGGCAGACCTCAGTGGGATAAAATGAGTGGCGAACAATGATGGCCTGAGGAAATGGTGTCTATCAGTGTGGAAGTTAAAGCCAACTCATTAAAGAAGGTCTGAGTGCAAAGGAAAATCAGTGTGTTCTAAAAATGGGTTCAAGTTATAGCAACGATAACAATGTGGATGTGGTAAATAAAGGCCCAAATCAATGGGGTGCTCCAGCTAGCAGGCATCAGGGGCAAACTTCCAACGTTTCACGTCACCTACTCCTCTTCCTCACTGGGATAGTAGGGACAGCAAAAGGCTGGATTCGATGGCCTCGGAGGGTTCTTGCAGTTCTAAATCTATGCAATGCTCTCCCAGTGATATCTACCCCAGCTCACTCCTTGCCAGGTCCCAGCCTACAAATATGGTCACATCTCCCATATCCTGAAAAAAAACCCTCACTTGAGCTGGCCATGCCTACTACCTGCTATCCCCTATCTCTCCTCCCCCTTTCTGCTAAAATCATCTACAAGTGATGTCTCCATTTCTTTTGGTCTCTCTCTTCTTAACTCTGTGGTCTGACTTCCAACCTCATTGTTCCACCAAAACTGCTCTCTTCAAAGTTACCAAGGATATCTTCATTGCCAAATTGAATGGGCTTTTCTCAGTCTTCATCCTTCTTGAGCTCTCAGCAGCCTTGGACACTGTTGATCACTGTCTCTTCTCTAGGTTTTCATAACATGGCTGTCTCCTGGTTTTCTCCCTATGAGTCTGGATGGTTTCTTTCTTTTCTTGGGCTTTATGTCAAACCCACTAACTATGCATATGTATCTGTAGAGATCCTGGATCTATCTATCCATGCAATCTCTCTCTTGAGCTCTGTTGAGCTTCAGTTCCACATCACTAATCCCGTATACCATTTCAAATCTCAAACTTCATGTGTCCAAAACAGAACTCATTATCTTCCTCCCCCTCCGCCCCAAACTAGCCCACCTTCCAAACTTCCTTGTTCCTGTAAGAGGCACCACCTTCCTTCCAGTTCCCTGTGTCTGCCATAACAGTTATCCTCCACTCCTTTGTGAGCACACTCACCACATAACCAATCACTTGCTGAGTCTTGTCATTTCTGTCTCCAGAACCTCCCTTCCTCTTTGCTCCCCACCCTGATTCATGCCATCAACACCTCTCCAGGAGGTAGTTTCCTGCCTCTAGTCTCTTGCTTCTCTAAATCATACTCCACGTGGCTGCCAGAGTGAGGTTTCCCACAGTGCACGTCTAACCGTGGTTACTCCTTCACCCAATAAAATCTGGTGGCTCTCTGTTACTTGTAAGATTGAACACAAACTCCTGTGTTTGGCATGAAAATCCTTCTGCCCTCTCCAGTCTTCTCCTGTATTACCCCCCTCTGGGCACCCTGTAATCCAGGTAAACTGACCTACTTGTTGCTCCTCACTCAAGACTGTCCACCTCTACCTGTTAGTGTATGGATGCCCTCCCCTATCACAAATCTTAACCCTTTAAAGACTTATTTGGTAAGTCTGAGGATCAGCGAGATGGTGACTCTCCAGAGCAGGGGGTGGAGCCAAGGCCTTTCCCACTCCAAACCCAGTACTCTCCAGTACCTCCAAGCCATCTCTGTGCTTTTATTTGACGAGACATGAAAACTGTGAAATGATCACAAAGAAATGAAAATAGCACTTTCTGTAGCAGATGATAGGACTTTATTGCTAGAGAACCTGGCATAGGGAACCATAATAGTCACTGAAGTACTAGATTGCTTTTTGCATGTGGAAAAATAGAAGTGAAATGCACAGAATCATCTCCATTTCTCTATGCCACTATATGTCAGAGAAAATGATAGAGAAATGGGAGTTACAATTTCCACAAAAGTCGTCAAACGTTGGGCCCCCAAGACATTGTTATAGACAGCTTGAGTTAGCCTTCAATTCTGAAGGAATTCAATTTACCAGGTGAGAACTTCTCAGATGCCTAATACTAGGCACTTAAGAAATGAAATGAATTTAATTGAATGGGCCTAATTTGGGTTAGGTTCTGTGCCCTCCACTGGGGAGACAATGAAAACAACACAGTCCCTACCCTCCCTACCCCTCAAGAACTTCTGCTTACTGAGTAGATGGAAGGAGATTGTTTACGCGATTGCCAAGACTTTCCAAATTATTTTCGAGATTTAATTTGAAGTTGCTAGATTTTTGCACAGAATCTGCTAATGTCACAAGAAAATTCAAATGGATGAGAAGGGAAAAAATATCGGCGGGGACTGAAAAAAGAGAATTTGAGAAGGGAGATTTGCCTGGTCAGATCTCAAGATAGACCAGAAAGCAATAGTGATCGAATCTCAGGTACTTGATGGCCAATGCTGTACCGGACAATAGAAAATCCAGAGAGAAAAATGCAATGTATTTTTGAGGATAAAGCCACAAGTAAAACACCTGGGGAGGGGAATGGAACTTTCCAGAAATGTGGATGACTGCACCCTGAAAAATTGTTTTGTCCTTCACGCTGTGGCATGCTGTATGATACTCTTTAAGTAGCTCTTTGATCTAAAGTTATATGTGTACGTATGTGCGTGTGTGTGTGTGTGTGTGTGTGTGTATGTATAGTTGAAAAACCTGGAGAAAAAGGAATGATGCAGCTCTCTCATGTGGTGGATGGAGGCGAGAAACATGATTTACCAGTTGCTGGTGGACGAAACCAGTGGACCCTTGGGAAGGGTTTAGGGCAGAAGACAGTTCTGCTTCCAGGGAGAGGGGACCAAGCCATGCTGGTGATTGAAAGCTCTTGTCAAAGTAGACCTAGGTAAAAAGAACATATTCCAAGTTATGGACTGAAAAAAGCAATAGAATCCAGCGAAGCCAGAGTTTGAGGTATAAGCAAGTTCAAAGGCTAGGAAAGAAGGGGGGACCCTGCTTGTAGTAGCTTTCTTTTTTGGTGTTTTGCTAGCCACACCCCTCCATGGTCTGGTTCCATGGGCCCAAAAGGCTAGGGAAGTCCAGTAGTATCTTCCCTTGATCTTGGAAATAGGCAAGGTTCAGAAGGTGGCAATTTCCTAAGTCTTTCTGCACTTAGAAAACATAAGCCTGCCCAGGTAAAGCATGATTTACTGTGATCACTTTAAATTATCCTAGGTTGTCTGGACAACTTTGTATTCCATATAGGCAGCCTATCTTGATGAAGGATACAGTCTTGCAGAGTTTTAACTAATAGTTTTTGTACCTAGGACATGAAATTCAACTGGCATGCAGCCACTGATGGTGAGGAAGTATATGCTGGGATAGTGCCTTCAATGCCCTCTAAATTTTGGCATTCTAGGTCAGAGCCCCAGCTGCCCTGCCCTAGTTATGACAAGTCACACAGGTTTAGAGACTGCTTGAGAAATGATAGGTGAGTCTGGTGGAAAGAACAGATTTAATGTGGTCTAGATTATTTGTAAACCCAGTCTTTAAAATTCCGGAGCTGGGTATAGCACAATTTTGACCATATATTCTCATGGAAAATTTCTATTTTCTTTCTGGGTTCTATTTAAATCTAAAACCCATTTATTAACCTGGCCTGCTATTTGTGAGGTACTGTATTAGATCCTGAGGATGCCTGAAAACAATTCCTGCACTCAAGGAGCTTGTAGCCTGCCAAAGGGAAACGACAGAGAGGCAGACAAACATAATCAGGTGAGGCAGGCAAGAGCAGAAATGCTAGAGGATAAGTCCAAGAAGAAGAGCCCGTGCTCTAGGGGTACCACAGGGTGGAGGCTTCAGAGAACACCATTCAGACTACTCCCAGGTGGAGGAGGGTTGAGTACATTCCATGCTGGAGCAGTAGTGGGGAACACCTAGTAATGCAGTTGGTTTGTGATGATGAAACAAGGCTAGAAGGGCAGGTGGGAGCCAGGGAGTAGAGGGCTCGAAGTGCTAAGCCAAGGATTTTGGACAATACGGAGCCATTGCAAATCTTTGAGCAAAGGAGTGGAATGGGCAGAATCTTTTGGCAACTGCCAAAAGTGGATTGGAGAGGGGAGACTGGAGGTGAGAAAAGCAGCTAGGAAGAAATCTCCATAGTGATGGTAGCCCTAAGGAGACCAATGTGAGAAGTGAGAAGTATTGGAGGGAAATCACCAGGACTTGAGCACTCATTGGGTATGGGGGAGGAGGATGACTGGGAGGTGGAGGTGTGAGGTTACTGACCAGGGTGACCCTGAAGAATGGATAGTGATGCCCTCAGGCTGGGGCGGGGGGGGGGGTGGCTCAACTTTGGACTGGATGATGAGGCTGCTGTCATTTCTTTCTGCAGTAGGATTTCAGTTTCAGTGACTGTGGACCTTAGAGAGGCAGTGAGGAGAATGCTGAGCTTGGGGTCAGGAACATCTGGGTGCGAATCCTGCCATAAACACTGACTAGTTGTGTGCTTGTGGGTAAGTCATTTGCTTCATATGTACAGGGCAGGCCTGATATATGGTGGGGGAGGAAGATGGAGTAGATACCTGAAGGATGTGTGCACCAGGAAGGAAGGGGGGCAGGGACAGCATTAATTAAGTACCTACCATGTGCCAGACATTGGCTAGGCCTTTTACAAACATCATCTCCTTTGATCCTGGAAACCCTGGAAGGTAAGTGCTATGATGATCCCCCTTTTACAGCTGAGGAAACAAATGCAGACAGCAATGAGGCAACTTGTTCAGGGTTACACAGCTTAGTAAAGTGGCACATTTGAACTTAGGGGGTCTTCATGAAGCCAGGCCAAGCCTGTAGGTAGATAGAGAGAACTCATCAGAACAATAATTGTTCATCACTAAGTAAAATGGTTTTTAAAAAATGGAGCCAGGTAACTTTTCAGGAAGTTCTTATGTTTAGTGGTGTCTGACAATTCATGACCCCATTTGGGGTTTTCTCGGCAAAAATACTGGAGTGGTTTGGCATTTCTTTCTTTCCTTTTACAGATGAGGAAACTGAGGCAAACAGGGTGAAGTGACTTGCCTGGGGTCACACAGTCACATAAGTGACTGAGGCCAGATTTGAACTCAGGAAGATGAGTCTTCCTGGCCCAGCCATGAGCCAAATGCTTTTTCAGGAGGTAGAGACAATGAGTTTGGTTCGGAATGATGGGAGTTCAGGTTATGGGTGGGAGAGCCAATGGGAGACATTCTGTGAGTAGTAGCCAGAGCTTGGGCAAACCTTTGGAACTGCAGTCACAGTATTGGGAGTCACCTACATTTAGAGGAGGGAGCCCAGGAAAGAACCATGGGGAGGGAGCGCACTGTGCAGAGACGAGACAGTCAAGGAGACAGAGAAAACATCACATGCTCGAAGTAACCTTCTGGGTGTTTGCTCCCCATCCTAGATTCCCTCCATCTTGGCAATCTCTGTCAGCCTTCCCAGTCCTTCAAGACCCAGCTCAGTTCCTCCCTCTGTCACTGAACCTTCTGTGATGACCGCCCCGCCCCCCCACACCCCACAGGCTTGTGGAGCTAGACACACCCTTTAGCATGTCAACTAAAAGGGTCTCCTGACCTCTAGTGGTGGCCTCTGGCCATTATACCACATGGCTGGAGCTCGTCAGAATGCGTGCAATTATGAGAATACTGGCCCCAACCCCAATCAGCTTTTGAAAAAGGAGACCTGGTTCTATGACCTCAGTTTCCTCATTGATAAACTTTCCTATGATCCTGAGTGAGGAACTGAACTAGATGGTCTCCAAGTAGCTTCCAGCTTTAAAGTTTTGGATTAAATTCAAAACAATATATTTCACCAAATGGATATTGACTTGGGTTAACAGAGCCCTGGCCTTTGCTTCTTTTCCAACCTCAGGAGGGTTTCCTTTATTCCTGCTACAACCCAGCGGAAAGAAGAGCTGCCACTCGGTCCAAGTTGGTCAGCCCTTTGCAGGCCAGGATTGTTAACCCCTTTTAAAAAATCATTTACTTATTTCTTTATTTTGAGTTCTAAATTTTCTCTCCCTCCCTCCCCTCCTCACTCCACAAGATGGCGTGCCACCTGATATAGCCTTGACCCTTTGAAGGCCAGAATTGTTTCATGTGTTTCTCAGTAAGCCAGTTCCTGGTATACACACACACACACACACACACACACACACACACACACACACACACACAATGCCCAGCTCATACCTATAGAAATTACTTTCAGAAATGCTTCTTGACTTCCAATGAAGTATTAACACTCTACAATTTCATCTCACCTACTGCCTTGCTGGGCCAGTCCTATGGGCTTTCATCAGCCTGTGCATCCTCTAACCTGATCATGGTGTGGAGGGGACCAGGCCTTTCAAAGCTCCCCCAAGTTGGAAACTGTTACAGACTGGGTGGCAACTGTCTAAGGCCACTGCCATCTTCACCACCAAGGGATGAACTGCTCTTTATGCTGGACCCAGAAGTAGGGGGAGCTGGACTTGCAGCCAGAGTACCCCCATTCTCTAGGTCTCCCCTTCTGTGCCTGCACCCTTTCCTTCTCTGGGCCTTTGGAAAATGAGGCCCCTGGACCAGATGTGCTCTCAGACCCCTCCAGCCCTTAACACGATGTTCCTACTTAGCAATTCCTGAGCTCTCCCAGGGTATGATGGGGCTGCTGAGCCTGAAAACACACTCATGACCGCAGTATGTGCTTTTTTTGCTGCCACCTGGTGGTAGGATCTAGAAACAGCCCCTGGCTACCCAAGACGTCAGCATAGGGTCAATGTGGGAGTTTTTGCTTTGTCTCTAGACTATGGTCCGAGCATCCTTCTGCAAGGACTCAATGACTGGCCAGCTAGCTCTCAGTGGAAGCTGCTGCTCCTGTAGGAAACATAGGTCCCATCCCTGTGGGTGCAGATCCCAAGCCAGCTGCACCTTGTCATGCTGTTCCTGCTAGTCCATGTCCTTCAAAATGGACCTTCAAGGTCACTTGGCTTTCCATCACTCTTGTTACATGACCAGTCCACTTCCTTTTCTGGTCATGCATATCTTGGATTATCTTCTAGGTCACTTCTTGCAGGCAAACCATGTTGTTTACACTGTCATTAATTTATACCTCTCATGTGTCCCTTCATTGTCCTCTGAGTGGCCAGCAATTCTGACCATTTGGAGGTGCTGGTCTGTTATGATTAGCAGCCATATGACTCCCTTGAGGAATTCTGGCCTTAAAAGTTTCCCTGAGGACAATCTCTCCTCTGCCCAGCTCATGGTCCATCTGTTAGGATTGTCCAGCACATCTGGACTAATGGGCTATCCATCATGTTCAGTTCATGTTCTGATCTGGAAGAGACAATCTGCATCTACTTTGTTTTTCCAATGAGGACAGTTGTGCTGAACTCTGGAGTGGTTGTCAATCCCATTTACGAACAGAAGCACTAGGCTGACCTTATCACCTAGAGGAAGGCTTCCTTACCTTTCACTGGATCCTGCACCCCTGAGGAGGCTGGTGAAGAAGACTCTAGATCCCTTCTTAAAAGCTAGCTACAAAACAACATGTAGGATTACAAAGGCTCAAAAATAAAGATATTGGGGTTTTCCCCATTTAAATTCCTGGCTCCCCTGAAATCTATTACCTCTGGGGAATCCCAGTGTACCATGGACTCTGCCCTGGATCTCCTCTAGGAGAGTGGGGGGACATTTCTAGTAAGCAGATAATAATTTCAAAGCTATTTGGGACCTTTCTAAGCCTTCATTGTGTAAATAGGTCTGAAGTAGAGAAGCCAGTAGGTGATGTGGCATCATGGATAGAGTGCTGGACTCTGAGTCAGGAAGGCCTGGGAAGAGTCAGTCTTTTAGGGATAACAATAGTACCTTCCTTATGGGACATCATATGAGCTCCTGCATGGGAAATGCTTTGGGAGCTTTTGGAAGCACCCCAGTACTGTGAGTGCCAATCATAAGGATAGAGAATATATATTCTCATATTAACAGAGGAACACCACTCTTCCTGCTACCTGCCACATGAAGCTGATCATTCCAATCACTTTGTGTAGGGCTGTGCCACCACCTGAGGCTTCCTCTGCTCCCTCTGAGCCACAGGAGCCAGGACATGCCATAGGCATCAGTGCAGGATCCAGCCTAGGGTAACACCTGAGGCCAATCCAGTGACCTCACAATCTCAGGGCACAGAAAGTCCTGTTGAATATCACCCTGGCTTCACAAGATTGGTTGGTTGGGCTTTGATGGAGTGTTTATCATCAGAAAAGGCACTGTCACGTGAAGGTACCCCCCAGTAAGTGCACAGAAGGTACACAAGTACTTTGAATCAGAAAGACCTGGGCTCAAATCCTGCCTTGGCCATATCCTAGCTGTGGGATCCTGGGCAGGGCCCTTTCCAGATTCAAAGTCTCAGCTTTCTCCTCTGTAAGAGGAGGGAGCTGGACTCAGTGGTGTCTGGGGCCCCTTCCAACTCTGGGCCTCATTCTGATCTGGGACCCCCTCCTTTCTGGGCGTAGCATGGCGATTGTCCTGTTCTCCAGGGAGGATGCCACATTCTCAGTTCTCTGCTTACATTATGCCTTCCTATGTCCTGTCACACCCATACACATAGGCACACACACGAGCACACACCCACAAGCACACTCACACACACACACACCACATACACACCACACACCATGTTATAATCCTCAGCTCTCTTGCTCTTGGTTGCCTGTCTTTAATGAAATAAATATTAAGAATATAAACTCTGAGGTTTGGTTTCCTTTAGGGGAAGGATATTTCATGCTTGACCTGACTTCTTATTTCCCAAGGGCAAGGTGGGGAAAAAAACCCCAAACAAACAACTTTTTGTTTTTCCCTTTGGGTGGCTGCCAGTCTCCAGAGGTTAGTGAGAATCTGAAAAGGAGCCCCCTTCCCCATGGGCTGACCCTGAGGCTGAGCACTCTTCCAGGCTTATAATAATAGACATCCAAATTAGCATGAGCTGGCCAGGCTCAAGCCAGAAAAAACACAGGTCAGTGCTAAAATAAGCATTTCAATGCAAACTCCCAGCAGGCCCCAGGGCGCCAGGGCCTGCTGCCCCCTGGAAGAGGGACTGGCTAGCTTGTCCAGCTCAGCCCCCTAGGGCAGAGCCTGGAACAATGAGGGGATGTCCAGAGGGGCTGACTTGGCCTTGAAGGAAAGACAAACTTCCTAACAAGGCGAGCCATCCAAGAGTGGAAGGGGGGAAGCTGTCCCCTCACAGGAGAGGGATTGGCAGAGACTGGATTACTGCTGGGGGCTGTGGTAAGGGGAACTGGGGGTCAGCCAGTGAAGAACAGTGAGAAGGGAGGGAAGAGGCATTTCCAGAGAGCCTAGAATGTGCCCTGCACTGTGCTAAGCACTTTCCAGATACTATCTCACTTAATCACCACCATCAGGGAGGCAGGTACTATTATCCCCATTTTACAGTTGAGAAAACTGAGGCAGACAGTAGTGAAATGATTTGCCCAGAGCTACACAGCTAGTAAGTGTCTGAGGTCATATTTGAATGAGTCAGGTCTTCCTGACTTAGCTGCCTCAGGGTCAGTGAGAACTTTTCAGAGGTCTTCTTAAGTCTTCCTACCAATGTTCTCTATTATTTGTTAGTAACAGAAGAATTTATATTATTGTGACAACTGGGACTTTTATGACACTTGGGGATTTGCACGTGTCTTTACATGCACTATTCCATCTGAGCCCGAAACAAAAGCTCAGTGAGATGGGTCTTCCATGGACCATTCTCTCCAGCTTACAGATGAGCAAACTAACAGAGGCAGCATTTGAGCACAGCTCTCTCCTGGCTCCGATTCTGGCAAATCTCCAAATACCCCTGACTCTAAATGGGACAACCTTGGGTTCCAAGGTTGGCACCGCTAAGGTGGGGCAGTCCCACTCCTCAGGATAGCCTGGGGGATTGGAGGAAAGGGAAGGGCCTCCTGTCCTAAATGGTGCATTTTAGAGATGTATTGCAACTAACAAGCAAAAAGCCATTGGAGGGCAAGGAAAGAACCAAGTGCCCAGTGGAATGTTGGGCCTGGCGGAGTTGCTTACCATCTAGTACAGGGCTATGACAGGGTCACCTACTAACTAAGTGCACAGAGGGGGACCAGCACAGTTCTCTGGGCAGTTGGGGTGACCAGAATGTCATTACCGACTGAGAGCACCAGGGAAGACTGCCTGGAGGGGATGGCATTTGAATTGGCAAAGAAGGAAGCTTAGGAAATCCTGCCCAGAAGCATGAAGGTTGGCAAACACATGCTTCATTCAGGGGACAGTGTGTCCATTTGGGCCGTGCTTTAGACACTGTGCAGGGGAACAATGGGAGCTGAGACTAGAAAGCTAGGAAGACCCCAGAATACTGAGGGTCTTGAATGGCATGTAACTTCAAACTTTACTTGGAGGGCAATAGGGAACCGCTGAGGATTGCTGAACAGGGGAATGAGAGCATCCATTCTAGGGATAAGGGAGAGAATGCTAGACATCACCTCTAACAGTAGTACAGAGCCGGCAACAGATGGCGCCAGAGAGAGGGCCAGCAGGAAGACTAGCACAGTGGAAGCAGCCAGTGATGAAGGTTGGTTTGGTTTAGGATGAAGAGGGTTTGAGATCCAGTAGAGGCTGGTGGCAAACTCAGATAGAAAGGGGTACCATGAACCCATCCATGAGATCCCCTGAAGGCTGTACATTGACTTAGAAAACCACATGTTGATGTTTTTCTTTATTATTAATACAGCTATACATTCAAATCAGATAGGGGCCATTTGAGTGTGATTCCGGGGGCCCTGGGGAGGATTGTGGACTGTGTGCACCCCCACCCCCAGCTTTCTGTTTGGCATCTCTGTTATAGAGAGTTGGAGACGAGGGTCGGTGTCTCAGAGAAGAGAATGGGATTAGGGGCCTGGAGTTAGGGGCTTGGTAGCCATAGCTGGCAATGGGGCAGCTTGCCAAGGAAGACAGAAAAGAGAGGGTAGAGGAGAGGCCCCGGGGAACACCTCCATTAAGGAGTCAGGAAGAGGATGAAGAGGCAGCCAGGAGGACAGAGAAGGAGCAGCTGGAAAGTGGGGAAGGAAACAGGAAGCCAAGGGAGGAGAAATGGGGGGGCAGCACCAGTGTGGTAAGTCGCAGGAAAGCCAAATGGTGCAAAGATTGAAGAAAGCCATTGGATTTGGTGAGTTGAAGGTCTTGGGAAACAAGAAACAGACAGAGACAGACAGAGAGATGGGGCAGAAATGGAAACCGGATTACCAAAAGATGGGTAAAGAGGGTGGATAAGGATGCCAAAGTGTCAAGTATAGGACTTGTTTTTCAAGAAGTTTGATACCAAACAGGTCAGGAGAGAGAAGGAAGTGGGAGGGCAGCTGGCTGAAGGAGATAAGTAAAGGGAAAGCTTTTTTTAGGATTGAGGAGCCTGGAGCAGGTTCCTAGGTATACGGGAAGGAGAGGGGAGCTTGAATATATAGGAGAAAGAGGATGAAGGCCATTTCAAAGTCCTTGGAGAGGTAGGACTGACTGCCCCTGAGGACACAGGGAGATGAGGGATTTCTCACCATCTGTGAAAAGAGGGAAGGAGTCAGTAAACAGTGGGAGGTGATGATGAGAAGCTGAGCTGTTTCCATGAGTGGAGGAGGTAAGCAGAGAAAGCTCTTACTAAGTAGATGGCCTCAATCTTGTCACTGAAATGGGATGTCAATCTAACAGTCACTCACCAAATATTTCCATTTCATGAACCAGTCAAGACATCAATGTTGTGATGTCATTGGTCTCCTTTGAGAATGAAGGAAGAGCAACTCCAACCATTTATTAAGCACTGGTGCTGTGTATCAGGCACTGTGCTAGGCGCTGATGGTACAAATAGAAAGATGGAAACGATTCCTGTTTGCAAAGTAACATATGAATGGGAAGAGACAGCAAACATATACAGAAGGGTAAATCATATAACGTGAATAAATGCAATGTATACAAAGTAGTTCTACGTGATGTGGTTTAGGAGGGAGGCCACTAGTCTTGGCACATGAGGATCTGGAAAGGCTTCCTGTAGATTCTACAGTATAGGCGGATGTGAGTGCTTAAACTGCATGTTAAGGCAAGAGAGAAACTGTGAGGCAGCAGTGAGGATGGAGAGCCACAGCAAAGGCATGGAGGTGGGAAATGGCATGATGTATGAGGAACAGGGAGGAGGCTAGTGTGAGGACTCCCCCAACGCAGAAGGCTGACTTGAGTAGGACTTTTAAAGGTAAACAGAGGATTTGATATTTGATTCTCTGAGCCGCTGGAATGGAGTTAGTAGGGGATCCCAGTGGTCAGCTCTGTGTTTAAGGAAAGTCATTTTGGTACCACGACTGTGGAGGGTGAACTGAAGTAGGGAGAGACCTGAAGCAGGAAGACCAATGAGGAGGCTGGGGCAGTAATCCTGATGAGGTGTGAGGAGGCCTGAACTGAGGTGGGAGCTGGGTGAACGAAGGGATGGGGTCAGATGGGAGAGACACGGTGGGGGCATTTGGAAACTGATTGGATACGGAAGCTTAGGGAGCATGAGGAGTCCAGGAGACTGGACTACAGGCTACAGACCTGACAGGTGGGAAAGAGAATGGGGCCTTTGACCCAAATAGGGAAGCCTGGAAAAGAGGAGGGTTTGGGGAGGGGACAGCAAGAGCTCTATGAATTTGAGTGTGGCATATCCAGGACATCCCGTTCGAGATGCCTAGAGGCAATTGTGGATGTGAAAATGAAGCTTGGGAGAGAGACTGGGGCTGGAGACAGAGCTCTGAGACTCACATGCCTAGAGATGAGAATTCAACTTATGGGATTTGGTGAAGTTATCAAGAAAGAAAATGATAACAATAATGAAAGCTGACATTTATTCTAGAGCCTACTATGTGCCAGACACCCTGCTAAGCACTTATTATTGTGATATCATTTGAACCTCATAACAACCCTGGGGATGATGATCACATCCCCACTTTACAGATGAGGAAACTGAGGCAAACAGGATCACACAGCTAGTAAGTATCTGAGGCTGGATTGGAACTTAGTACTTCCTGACTCTAGACCTGGAGCTCTAACCACCAGGCAACCTAGATGAAAATGTGGATGTAGGGCAGAACTGAGAGGAACAACCACCATTAAGAGCTGTGATCTGGATGATGAGCCAGCAGAGGGGACAGAAGCAGTGTTGAGACAGGTAGGAGGAAAGCCAGGAGTGAGCAGCATCCTCAAACCTAGATGGAAGAGAGTAAGCAGAGGAGGACATGATGGACAGTGGCTGAGACCACAGAGAGTCAAGGCAGGCTGTGGGATCCTGGGGAACTGAATGGTGAAGTCAAGAGGCAGAAGGCAGAGGGTATAGAAGAAAGAGAAAGAAGAGGAAACTGAGGTAACGCGTGCGAGCCTTCTCTTAAATGGAAGTGGTGGGAGTGAGGACAGAGAATGAACCTGGAGGCAATAAGGACACTGCATGGCAGCAGAATGATGGCACCAGGCTTGGTGCAGGGTGCCCATGGAGAATTTTTAGAGGCCAAAATTAGCTCCAAGTAACTTCCTGGAGCTACTGTCAATCAGCAGGCCTAGGCCTGCTGCAAGAGGAGAGACAACCACCCATGTGGATTGATATGAGAGAGACACAGAGACAGAGACAGACAGAGACAAAGAGAGCACTCAGAGAGCAAGAGTAAAGCTCAAAGACTAGAAAGGCCAGTTCTGAGGTCAATCGGAAAACACAAGAAGGTCATGGTGCCGATACAAGGAGGTGGCAGTGATATTTCAGGCCCTGCAGGTCTACTGGTGACACCTGTAGGGTCCAGACTTGTTCCTGCCCTCCATCCCTCATATCCTCTTCCCTACCCCAAGCACCCAAACCACTCTCACTGAGGCATCATTCCCTTCATGATAAAGAGCTACACTTTCAGTAGCAGTCTTCAGAGCTATTGAGACAGAGAGTACCATGGAGCCACTGACGCTTTTCTGGGTGTGGTGGAGGGGAGCCTGGCTTTGCTAGGCCTTAAGTATTTACTTAGCATCACTCTACTTAAAAATACCACATCAACATATTTGGAAAAAGAAGAAACAGGGCAGTAAGAGGGTGAGAATTAGGCTGGTCATATGAGTGGATGCTGACATGGACTTGTGACCTTTCTGAAGCAAATCATCCTTGGCTTCTTAGAAAACATCGTCAGGCTCTTACGTGGGCAAAGAGGGTGAAATGATATTGGAGGCTTCATATCCTGAGTTCTCATTCTGACTCTGCTACTGACTTGTCTTATAACTTCAAACACACCCTCTCTAATATTAATCAGGCTAATCAATAAATATTCATTGAGCACCTGCTCTGCTTAATGTAAAATCCTACACTTGGGTCCAAAAAATCAATTTCACAAGTACAAGCTGAATGATGGGTCAAAAGATTGCTGATTTACAGCTGGAAGTGGCCTTGGAAGAAACCTTTGAGTGCCACCCTTTCAATTGATGACTGAGGAAACTGAGGCCCTGATGGATCACATGACTTGCCCAAGTGGCAGAGCCAGGGTTCCAATTCCAATTTGGAATCCAGGGCTCCTGAGGTGTGATCAGGCAGCAGTTTATACATGATCGATCTTAGATTACTTCAAGACTGCATCAGGGTGTCCAAGATCAAGTAGGGGGTCACCCTATTATTCTCTGCCCTGCTCCAACCACTTCTGGGGGATTACGTTCAATTCTGGGGCCACTGTTAAGGCAGGACTTTGGCAAGCTTGAACATGTCCAAAGGGAGTAAGACCAGGATCACCATATGGGTATCATTCTCACATAGATATCTCATGTGATCCTCACTGCAGTCTTGTGAAGTAGAGGGCTAGAGACTGTTAACCCCGTTTTATAGGGAACTTTCTAAGTGACTTGCCCAAGGTCACACAGCTGGTAGGGGGCAGGGCTGGGTATATATCCAGGTATTCTGAGCCCAAGGCAGTGTTCTTTCCATGTTAGTGGAGCTGCCTGTGTCGGAACAATCTACAAACGCTTTTGTTCTCCATTTCCTGCACATCTATACCGTTCAAAGGAAACATTTTCTTCAGGTCAAAGAGGGTTTTTATCCTGAATCTATTTCTGAAACTGCATTCTTGGTGGGGATCAAGGCACTGGCTTCTAGATTTGGAGCCAGGAGGGCTCTCAAAGGTCATCTGGTTCAATCCCTTTACAGCAAAGAAAACTGAAGCCATGCTGTGATCTTAGATTAAATCAACTAAGAAAAGCCACAGTCAGAGCTGGTTGAAACCCTGGGCCAGAATTTCCTCTCTTCCACCCTGGACAAGGGGGTCTCCTGCCTCACATAAAAATCACCAACAAAGGAAGTGAAGACAATTGGCATGACACTTACCTTCCAGGGTAATTGTGAGGAGCAGGAGGCCAGGGCAAGAAAGCCTGAGTACCTACAAAGTGCTAAAGACATGGAGGAGGAGGAGGGCTACTACCGACATAGACTGGCTTACATGATAAGCTAGAGAGCTGAAGGCTTGTGGACCCAGAAGAGACGTACTCTGGATTCCAGGAAGCTATGGTCTTGCCAGGTCTTTAAAGGTTGAAATAAAAGTACAGGCGTCTTCTCTCATGAGTACTCTGAGAACCCCCTTCAGTTCATTCAAAACAAGAGGCTTGCATCTGTGCACTTGTGTGTGACTACTCCCTGCTTGTTATAGAGCTACGAGCCAGGGCATCAAGACATCTATCTCCTACAGAAGGGAGGTTGTGGCCACAGCTAAGGAACAAATGGAACTTTACCAGAGGGCTGAGATCTTTAGAACTTGGGGTCTTCAAAAGATTGGTTCAAATCCATTTGAGGTTGGCTCCCAATAAGGACTTTCATGAGAGGCTGAATGGTAGCCACACATAATGAAACTGTGATCATTTTCAACCAAACACCAAATCTTTGTTGAGTGTCCATTCCATGGTAGGCACTGTGTGAAGCTACAAGAAAAGGAGACAAGAATAAGTAAGAAAAGACCCACAAACCCTAGAAGGCCAGAGGTAGATAGGTCACTTAGGCTCAGCTGGTGGAGCCAATTAGCTCCACCCACATTTGGAGAAGAAGAATTTCCTCAACAACATCTCTGCCTAGTGGTTAGTGCTTCTGTATGAAGTTCCATAGGTTCCGGGAGCTCACTACTCTCAAGCCACCCCATTCTGCTTTTGAACAGCTCTCCTGGAAAGTTTTATCTGACCTCATGCCTCAACCTGCCCCTTTGCAATTTCATCACAAAATTGCTCCTAGTTTTTCCCTTTGGAACCAAATAAGCCAGAATAAGCCTAGGCCCTCTTTCTCATGACAGTCTGTCAAATACTTGAAAACAGCTCTCATGGTCTCCCAGACTCCTCTCTTGTCCAGACTAACTTGCCTGTTTTTTTCCACTGATTCTCATATGGCATGACCTTGGGACCTTTCACCATGCTGGTAGTGCTCCTCTGAGCACTCCTGTTTGTCAATGTTCCTCCTCATATGTATTATATGAATGTGAACATAATCATCTGGAAATGGTCTGAACAGTCAGAGGGGTGCTAGACTCTCCCCTGACCTTATCTTTAACCCCTGAATCCAAGATCCCTTCCCTCAAGGAGCCCAGCTTTGCACCAACTCCTGAGGTCATTAGGTCTAGTTGATGGAAGGAGACAAACACACAAATAGGAAACTAACATATGAGTTCATATCTAATAAATGTCAAGGAAGTGATGGGGTATTAGTTTCAAGTGTGGGTTGCAGTGGCCACAAGAAAGATTTCAGAGAAAGGGTGAATCTCACAGAGGAGATGAGATGCAAGCTGGGCCTGGAAGGATGGCATATCTTCCATTTCTGTAGGTCTCAAGTCTCATCTGAACCCAATAACCTTGTGAGTTTGTGTGGGCTTTGGAACAAATGACTTCCAAGGTCCCTCCCAGCTCTGAATCTGTGGTCCTAGGTAGTTACTATGGCACCATCAATAAATGAGGCAACTAAAGCTCCAAGGAGGTAAGTGGTTTCCCACAGTCACATAATTAGTGAGCGTTAGAGCCAGAATTCAAGATCCCTCCTGCCCCTAATCCATGGCTTTTCCTCCCACTACTTCTTTCTGGGAAAGGGGACAGGGAGGACATTTCAGGCATGGAGACAGGAATAAGCAAAAGCACATTCCCTTAAGATTATGATGTAACAGCTCCTAAAAATAGACACTGCACAATGTCTAGCCCATTTAGCCTGATTTCCTCTGTCTAGGATGGCATTGTAAAAAGCTGATCCATCATTTTCATAATAAGTCTGGTGCGGGGTTGTGTGTATGTGTGCGTGCAAGTCAAAAGGCCAGATGAATGGGTCTACAGACACACACACACACACACACACACACACACACGCCAAGAAGACAATGTTAACCAGCCAACAAGTTCAGTCTATAAGATTAGCTAGGACTTTTCTCCTTAGTCATCATCAGAGAACTCAACTCAAAACAGAAACATTATCTAGAGATAACAACTAGCACTTCTTGGTCATTTCCTATTTTTCCTGTATGTAGCTTGCTTTGTATGTATTTGCTTGCATGTTTACATTAGATTGTAAGCTCCTTAAAGGCAGGGACTGTCTTTTGTCTCTTTTTGTATTCCCAGTGCTTGGCACAGTGCCTGGCACACGGTAACTGCTTAACAAATGATTGATTGATTGACTTGAAAAAAATGAAGGTTTTGTATGTTAGGATAAAGTCTATAGAATCACAAAGCAGAAGAATGCTCATCTATAACATTTAAAATAGGAAAATTTGATTAAAACAAATAACTGAAAAGTAGATGAAAGGGGTTGTGATCTTTGAATTGATGGTATATGTTTCTTAGAGTGGATGCCCAGTCCTGTAGGTGTTAAGGACAATACTTAGCACCCCCAGATCCTGGAGTTAAGTCCAACTCATTCCGTGGAAAGAGATTTATCAAAAATAGAAACTTGGGATATGCCACCCACGCTAGCTGTGTGACCTTGAGTAAGTCATTCAATTCATCCCCTTCAGAATCTCAGCTTCATTATCTATAAACAGAGTTTTTGTGGTTTTAAAGAAAACATTCTGTAAGTTTCAAAGTGTGCCATGGAAATGGGGAACTGTGATTTTCTATTATTATAGAAATGGGAGTTATTATTTACAGAAGTGACTTCCTAAAACTCTTGCCTTCTTGGCAGCCAATCCAGTCAGAAAATCAATGAACTGCCTCATTGGGAAGATTCAAAGGACATCTTTGTGGCTAGTCCACGGTTATAAGAAGAACCTATCCTTAGAAATGGATTGGCAGCAGAATGCCTGCAGAAAAATTGATCCTTTGGCCATCTCGTTTATTGTGGGAGGAGGAACAAGATGAAAGTATTCAGATGTTAATTTCATTATCTCGGCTATAAAATGACCTTGTGGATTTCACCTGACTGGGCCACCATCAACTAAAAAGGCACACAGTCAGCAACATGTCATTTGGACAGAGGGGTCAGGGGTCATGTCAGTGATTTTTGTCTACATAGTAGAAGTCTAGCAAGATTTAGGCACTAAAGGGGCTCATTTTAGCCATCGTTGATGGAAATATATTCTCTGCTTCCCAGAGGATCGAGCAGAGGGAAGCGACTTGTCCTATATGGCTCCAGAGGGCAGCGTTTAGCAACAATGGCTGGAAGATGCTAAGAGGTAGACTTGGGCCCACTGTAAGAAAAGATTTCCCAGCAATTAGAGCTAGTCCAAGAGTGAGTACAGGTAAATGTAGAGGGCCACACTGTGAAGGGTCTATTGTGTCAAAATTATTTGGATAGAGAAAATCAAATGTAAAAGACAAGTGGGATAGGTTGTCGAGAAGGTAGTAAGTTTTCTATCCCCTAGAAATCTTCAAATGTAGACTGCATGAGCACTTGCTGGGGTGTTGTATTCAGGGACAGGTTTGGCTTCAGAGGTCCCTTCTGACCCTGAGAGACTGAATTAGACCCATCCTAGACTTCTAGCCCAAATTAATTATCTGAAAGAGAAGCAAACTGCTTAGTTCTCACATGGTTACTCCAAGAAAACCCTGCAGTTCACTCCAGACTAAATAATGCTCAATAAATCTAAAGAGGAATCACATTAAATGACTTCTTCTGCCCCCAAAATACACAGAAAGTCAATCAAAAGCAGGAGGGCAATAAAAAAGGAGGCCTTTGCCAGCAAAACTAATGCCAGCTCAAGGTAACCTCTCAGCACAAAGACAGTTCCAGACAGAAGGAGCCTGCAAGACTTTGTGCCTAGAGGCAGCAAGGTCACAGAGTTCCCTTGAGAAAGCTCCAAGGGAGTCAGAAAATCCCAGACTTGGGATCTCAGAGAATCCAGGAACCCAAGTGGGGAGCAACCAGTGACTAGCACACTAGTGACACGCCTGGACAGTCTAGTCTCAGGAGTTCTGGAGTCCATAATACTCTTGTCTGAGATTCCAGAGGGGGGACCTGATGATCCAGTGCTCAAAATCTCAAAGATTCAGGGTGACCTAACTCTGGGAGGTGAAGGTCACAACAGAACACAGCAGGAGGAAGAGTCTGGCCCTGGAACAAAGTCCCATTTCAAGAACTACATCTGAAGACATGAGTAAAGCAAAGGGAACATCATCTAACCAGTATTTTAAAAATGATTACAAATCTAGAGGTACCCCAAAAGGAGGAACAAGCAAGTATTCCATAACAACTATAAGTAGAAATGCAAAAGAAAAATAGATTTTCCACAACAACCATTCAGATACTGAGTAGAAATGAAGCAAGAGTTAAAAAAGAAATAAAAAGAAGAAACAAAGCTCTGGAGGAAAGAATTGGAAGGAGAATAAATAGTTTAGAAGAGAAAGCAGAAAACCTATCCAAGAAAATGCAACAAAAATGTTAATGGCTCCATGAGACGGTAGAAAATATTAGAACAAATTTAAAAGATTTGAAAATGGAAGATATATTAAAAACAATTGACCTGGAAAATAGGGTAAAGAGAGATGATTTAAAAATCATTTGATTCTGTAAAAACCATGATTCAAAAAAAAAGGGGGCACAGTATTTCAAGAAATCACAAATGAAAGCCACCCAGATGAATTAGAACCAGAGGGTAAGTAAAGACAGAAAGGATGCGGCTATCGCCTCTTGAAAGGAATCTCTAAAAGTCCCAGAAATGTCATTGCTAAAATCCAGAGCTCCCATGGCAAAGAAAAAAATACTACAATCACTCAGAAAGAAGCAGTTCAAGTACCAAGATCATATAAGACCAGTCACTTTCTACTAGAAAGGAGAGGAGAATCTTGGAGTATAATTCCAAAACAATACACACACACATACACACATATATGCTCAAGAATAAGACACCCTTGTGACAGGTAAAAGATGAAATGACTGAGGAAACAAAAGTTTGAGCTTCCAAGCAGATAGATTTATTAAGCAGTGTATGCCAATCGCATAACAAATTGAGACCAGGCCTCCTCAGCTTTGACAGTGTACCACAAATACAGGGGGAGACAGATTTTTATGTATTAAAAACAATCAAATTTGTGGTCGTTCAATCGTTTCAATTGTGTCCGACTCTATGTGACCCTATTTGAGGTTAGACATTTGTTAAGCACCTATGGGGTGCTAGGCACTGTGCTAAGTGTTGAGGATACAAAGAAAGACAAAAGACAATCCCTACCCTCGGGGAGCTCACAATCTAAGGAGAAGACATGTGCAAACAACTATGTACAAAGAAGTTATATATGCTATAAATAGGAAACAATCAACAGAGGGAAGGCATTTGAATTAAGAGGGATTGGAAAATACTTCCTGTAGAAGGAAAGATTTTAACTGGGCCTTGAAGGAAACCAGGAGGCAGAGATGCAGAGGGAGAGCATTTCAAGTTTGGGAGCCAACAGGGAAAATGCCCAAAGAGAACATCTTGTTCAAAACAACTGTTGTTTCACTGAATCAAAGACTCCATGGAAGGGTGTAAGGTGTATTGAAGACTGGAAAGGTGGTGGTGGGGAACATGTCCAGAAAGGCTCTGACCACCAAACAGCGGATTTTCTGTTTCATCCTGGAAGTGCTAGGGAGCCACTGAGACAGTCTGCCTGTCACTTTGTTGGCTGTTCTACCAGCGCAGGCATGAGGAGATGATGAACCATGTTGCCTATCTCCTGACAGAGAAGCAACAGATTCAAGGTACAGAGTCAGATATTTGGGGTATATTGCCACCATTTTACTTCACTATGTTTATTTGTTACAAGTTGTTTTTGTTTTCTCTTTCAGTTTTTAATCAGGGGTGAAGGAGGAGTCAGCCATGATGATTCCCCAAAACAGAGGGCAATTGTAACATTTCTTAAAATGCACAAGAGAGAACAGATAAAAGTTCAGAAGGAAGCACAGACAACATAGTTTTGAAACTAATGTATGGAGTTTATGAAACACCTTTTAAAAAAGCAAGTAGTATAACGGATATTTGTGGTTTCATAAAGAATCCTCTTTTGTGCGCATCTGTGTATATGGAAATAATTCATATTAGTGTTAGGAATAATTTTTTCTTTAAAAAGTCATCTTAGTTTGGAGAAAGGTGGCACTGATAGAAATATTCAAAAAGGGTTTGAACAAATGCATAGAGAATCACTTAATAAGGGGCCCAAATCCCAAGATATCTTGCGAAGTATAAGTGATTAAAAAATATATTCCTTTGGACAGAACACCCACATGTAAGGGTATGACTCCTCACGTGGACAGAGGGAAAGGAGGAAAAGGAGGAAGAGGAGGAGAAATGGCAGCACTGCCCAATTAGAACTGGCTGGTTGGGTCCCTAAAGGAAAGTTACTACAACTCACAGACTGTCCTTTGCCCTTTGCTCTCAGAGGACCAGTTACAACAGGAGGATGATGTCTTAACTTGCAAGTGAATTGAGTTTAAGTGAGTCAGGGCTGTACAAAGCCATCAGCCTCACTCCTCCACAGTCATTGGAGTCTAATTACAAGACATGAGTCAAGACAACTCATGGTGGCCCAGCTCTTTTCATGTGAAATAGGGGTGAAGGAGGAGACAGTGGGGAAAGATATCTGAGCAATGTGAGATGAGGAGTCTGGGAGAAGAGGGGGTTCTTAGTAGGTGGTCTCAAATTTTTAAGGAAAATATGAAGCAAGGTTTTTAGCTGAGAGGCTGGGAGGGAGGGACAGCCATGGGGGGGACTGAGGACGGATGAAAAGGTATCGAAAAGCCACTGTGGTGAGTGGGATAGTGAGTTCATTAGGAAGGTGTAAAAAAGATTGCCTTGCCCCAATGAGAATCCAGTTGAGACTATGCCAAATCAGTTTGTACATGACTGAGAAAAATTCAGTAACTACTATACTACATTGCCTTGAACTGAGGAGAGTACCGCCCTCTCTCATGCTAGAGTTAGTTGCCTGAAGTCAACTCATAGAAACTGAGGAGAATTAGGATTTCTTTGTTGGTACTTTGTCATACTGTTCTTTTGAAATGGACTCATCACAATAGAGTGGTGCAGTGTGGCAACATGGTGTTCCTGGGTGGCTCTCCCAGTGTGTTTGCGTTCTCCTGTGTTTTACGTGCCCCTAAAATAGCTCTATGTGCTGGACTGGGCTGTAGAGATGCCTGAGGTCCTGGGTTCAGAGAATACTAAAAGGTTTTGGTAGAGATTGACTTTGTATGCTTCCAAATCAACAAGTTTTATCTTTTGAACTTTCCCCTATTGTCTCAGAAATATCGGTGTCAGACAGAGGTCATGGGATCCTGACACATTCCAACTTTGAGATTCTCTGATAAATAGGTTTTAAAAAGACTTGGATGCTTTTGTGAACAATGGGGCCAGAAATGGCCAGTATGAGAAGCTGGCATCCATCCAGCTGTTAAGGTTGACAGCAGGATGGACAATTAGAGTTTTCCAAAGCTTGTCCCTTGGGGCCACCTCTTTTGGAAATAGAACTTGGAGCTGCAGGGAACATAGGTCTGACCCAGCACCGCAATCCTTACGTGTTCGTATTTCTTAAATGACCCACTCGAAAGAAAGGGCGCTAGCCTTGGAATCTGGAGACCTGGAATCAGTGAGAAGTCTTTGGCCCCTCTCTGAGCACTTATGTTTCCCACTTCCCAGGGTAGTGATAAGGAAAACACTTTGCAAATTTGAAAGTAAGTTATTATCAATAATTATTTCTTAATAATACACACTATACAATCTTATGGACAATACTTCTAAATTCATTATTTAGGAATGCATCAGGAATCAGTCCTGATAATAAATGCCATGTGGTGCAGTGGAAAGAATGCTGGGTTTTGATTCAGGCTCTGCCACTTACTTACCTGCCTGACCTTGGGCATATCACTTCCTTTCTTGAGGCCTCAGATTCCTCCTTTGTAACTTGCTGTTCCTGAGGTGCTTTCCAGTTCTATGATTTTTTTGATCCTATGAAACAAAATGACCCATGACCTGATTAGCCCCATGCACAACCTAAACTCACCAGCTTTTCAATGTCAGCTGATAGATCAGAGGACAGAAAGGGAAACTGGACATAAGACAAAGAACAGCTAGAAATTTCATGGGGCCTTGAGTGAAAAGAAACAGGATCTTGGTTCATCATGCGTAGGCCTCTTTTGGACTATCCCACCAAAACTGTTCTTTCCATGGTTCCCTTCATTCCACCTCCTTCCCTGAAGTCCAGGCTATTTCATCTGAGCTCCTGAAAGGAAGAAAATCCTTTGATTTCCTCAGCCACGATCCTCAACCCCCTGGACTCCACTTCCCCTTTTCAATCAGAGGAAGAGTTTGAGAACATTTCCATCTGCCTCCTATTGCAACCTCTTTCACGTGTTGCCTTGTGAGGTGCATAGTGCAAGTATTATCATCCTCATTTAACAGAATGTTCTGTGACTCAGAAAGGCTAAGGTTAGAGAGCTAGTAAGTGATAGAGTCAGGACTCGAATTCAGCTCTTTGGCCCCAGGTGTTTGTGCTAAGGCACACTGCTATTTCTCTTTAAGTCTATCTCAGAAACTTTCAGGTTAGATTAGCAGAATGGTGGGAAAAATGTCTTAGGATGTCCATGAATATGAAATGAGTAGGCTTCTGCTCATTTGGGTTAGCCCCAGTGCTCACCAAGGCCTGGGAACCTTGGGGTATTGGGGCATGGTGCAGGTGTAACCTGCACAGCAGACTATTGTCATAAATAGGCTTGTGAGGCATGAACATCTCCTAGAGGGATGAACTTCAGCATGCCCATGCCCGTAGTGCTCCTGCTTCCAGGTCTGGCCCAGTCCTAGAAGCTTCCTACTATTTCCCTGGGTCTGAAGCCAGCTACCCAACAACCTCCTGATAGGCTCTAGCCCAGAGGTGCATGGTCTTCCTTCAGTCACTTTCAGGAGGACCAGAAATTCAGGGGAGATCCCTCTCTGACCAATCTACCCACTCCACATTCTCTTCTGAATGGGTGGGAAGGACAGGTAGAGCAATTTTCAAGCCATCCAATTAAATAACCAGCAAGCATTTATTTAACACCTACTATATGCCAAGCACTAGGTCTACAAGTACAAAGAAAGAAACTTTCCCCACATTTTAATGGGAGGGACAACAAGGACATGTGAGGTACACATACATTGGGTATAAAGAGAACAAATCCAAAGAAACAGGAGGTAGTTAGGCCCATGGTATTTTGGGAATGTGGCTCAGGTTACCATCTTTGGCTTTTTGCTTTTTTCTATATGTAATCAAGTATTAAGACTAACAGGTGAGGGGATTGGGAAAGTGTCATGTAGAAGGTAGTACTTGAGCCATATCTTAAAGGAGGTAAGGAAGGATGGCATTCCAGGCATGGAGGACAACCAGTGCAAAGGTGTGGAAATGGGACATGAAGGTGTTGTGTGTAAGGAATAGGGAGAAGGCCAATTGGTTGATTTGTAGAGTGTGGAGAAGGGGAATAATGTACAATAAGTCTGGAAAGATAGGTTTGGGCCCACTGTGAAGGGCTTTAAAAGCCAGAGTTCATATTTGGACCTCTTTTGTCATTTGAGTTTGTCTATTTTTAAGGTGTTATTTTCTTCAGCATTTTTTGGGGTCTTTTTTACCAAGCTGTTGACTCATTTTTTCATGATTTTCTTGCATCACTTTCATTTCTCTTCCCAATTTTTCCTCTATTTCTCTTACTTGATTTTCAAAATCCTTTTTGAGCTCTTCCATGGCCTGAGACCAATTCATATTTTTCTTGGAGGCTTTAGATGGAGGAGCTTTGACTTTGTGGTCTTCTGGTTGTATGTTTTGATCTTCCTTGTCACCAAAGTAAGATTCTGTAGTCTGAGTGTTTTCCTTCTGATTGATCATTTTCTCAGCCAATTACTTGACTTTTGAGCTCCTTGTTAAGGTAAGACTCTGCTTCCAGAGTGGAGAGTGCACCATCCCAAGTTCAGAGGTTTTGTGTATCTGTTTTCAGAGATATTTCTAGGGACCTGTACATTTTCAGTTCTTCCAAGGTAGTATGATCAAAGGAGAGGTGTTTATTCCTCTCCTGGTTTGTGCTTTGGTCTGTGAGTGACCACAAGCACTTTTTTCTGCCTTGGAACTGTGAGGATGATTCCCTCTCCCCTGTATTACAAGCTCCAGTCATGCCAACACTCCTCCTTACCTCAGGATCCAGGACTACCACCCAGGACTTCGACCTAGATCCAGGCATGCGCAAAGCAAGAGAATCCTGCCTCAGTGCCAGCAAAGAGATCCCTGTAATCCTCCTCTGATCAGCCACTAGATCCCCCCACTGTCTGAGGGTTGAGAGTTCCAGAAGCAGCCACTGTGGCCTGCGCCTCTGCCCATGGAGCCCCATTCTCTGCCTCCCAGACCATGCTCCTCTCTCACCTAGGTTTTATTGCAGACCTTTCCTACTGACCTTTGAAGTTGCCTCTAGTGTTTGTAGGTTGAGAGGTCTGCAAACTGCCCCAGCTGCCAGGGAATCAGTGCCCTGATGCCTGCTCCACTTAGCCTGTAACAGTGTGGCCCAAGCTGACTGGGATCCTCTCCCAGACTGGTACAACAGACCCTTCCTGTCCCCCTTCCAGGTTATCTTGGGCTGGAGTCTGCCATTTTGTGGGTTCTGCTGTTCTAGAATTTGTTTAGTCATTTCTTACAGGTATTTGGAGGGGTTTGGGGAAGAGCTCTGGCAGGTCCCTGCTTTCACTGCACCATCTTGGCTCTGCCCCCCAGAGTTCATATTTGATCCTAGACATAATAGAGGGTTACTGAGTAGGGGAATGATATGATCAGATCTACATTTAAGGAAAATCATTTCAGCGTGGAGTGTGGAGAGACACCTGTTAGGAGACAATAATGTGGGCCAGAGGTGATGAGGGCCCTAGCTAGGGTGGTAGACAAGTGATCAGATCTCATGTGGTGTGATGGAAAGTTAGAAGTTGAGGAATGTGCTGAGCTTACAAGCCTGAAAGACTGAAAGGATGGTAGTGTCTCCAACAGAAATAGGGATCTCTGGAAAAGGGGAGGGATTTGGAGAGAAGGATCATGGGGTTTGAGATGGTTGATAAACAATTGGTGATGTGGGACTAAAAGGTCAGGGGAGATATCAGAGATACTAGAGCTGGGGATCTGGATGGGGGAGTTGTCTCTGGTCTCCATGCCCTGAAGAGCACACACTGGAGATTCTTTGTGTCTCATGGTAGCAGCGTGCTAGGGGTCTTCCCTAGAGGCCCCTTGCCTTGGGTGGCTGCCCACCTCCTTTTCTGCTCCAGCAAGTGTTTGGCTCCCCCTCTTCTGCTTAGTTTTTCACTGGGAAAGCACCACATCCTACTTGGTACACCACAAAAATAGGACTCCCCTCTCTTCCTCCATACCCTTGCCTTCCCTTATTTGTGGCCTGCTTCTCCAGACAGTCCAGCCTGCAGAGAGCTGCTGCAGGTGCTGTGGCTCTAGAAACTAACTCCCCAAGGCTGTCCTCCTTCTTGATGACTGCTGGGAATTTGAGTGATGGGGGGAACCAGGGGAAGCAAGGTGATGCTTCCTCTTTCCCTCTTTGCCAAAGGAAGTTTCTCTGAACTGTCGGTTTTTAAATGACATCGCTTCTACTCAAGCCTGGAAAGCCCCTGGGAAATGGCCACTGTCCCAGATGTCACTTCAGCATGATGGGGGACAGCTCTGTTGGTTGGCTCATGACCTCCTGGCTGCTGCCATCTCTCCCTTCTGACCTTTCTTGCCTCCTTTGGTTTTGGTGGTGCTCTATAGGCCTGCTTGTCTTCTAACTTCTCATCTCCACCTCCTCTTCCTCTTCCCACCTATAATGTGTGAATGTGCCCAGGGTGCTGTCCTTGATCCTCTGCTTTTCTCTATACATAATCAGTCAAAAATGCACACCTACTGTATGCCAGGCACTATGCTAGGCACCGGGGATACAAGTGCAAAGAATGAAATGACCCCTATTCACAAGGAGTCTCCATTCTAATGGGGGAGGCAACAAGGTCATATGTAAGTATGTTTAGCATCAGTATCAAAAGAACAAATGGAAATCTGTCCAAGGGAAGTCAGATCCAAGGTAGTTGTGTGGTGGGGAGCTGGGAGCCAAGTTGGGGCATAGAGGAAGGCAGCAGCAGCAGAGGAAGTAGGAAAGGCTTCCTGGAGAAGTCAGCACTTCATCCAAGATTCTACAAAGAAGCAGGAGTCATTCCTCTGCTCACCTTCTTCACATTTTAACCCTCCCCTTTCTGTAAGTGAGGCCTCCTAGAGCAGTGGGGAGAAAATTGAACTTGGAAGTCCGGAGCCCTGGATTCCAATGCCAGCTCTGCCGCTACCTTTGCATGTGACCATTGGCATATTCCACTATCTCTCGGATGATTGAAAATGAGCTGATCTCTGAGGTCCCTTTCAACTAAAAGATGACATTTCTAGGATTCTAGAATGTGCTTCTCATTTGCTCTCTGCTCTTTCCATTCCAGTTTCTCACACTCAACATGACCCAAACTGAACTTCTCATCTTTATTGGAAAAAAAGCTTTATTGATACCTTAGTCTTTTTAAACCATAGTCATTTCCCAGGATAACCTCTGTCCCCACAATAACCAAGAAAAATAGTTCAGCAAACCTACCTTGTGCACTGGCGATATCTGATATCATCCAAAATATCCCATGTCTCCAGAGAGGAGGAGAGCATGCCTGATCATCTCTGCCCCAAGCAGCCCACACTCATCATCCATCCTGTTTAGAGAATAAAACAGTAGTTGTGATCTTTAACTCTCCAGCAAAGTTCATCAAATCACCCATTTGGGGCTATGCCACATGAAGGACATCTCATGATGCTTTTTGTGCTCAATCATGACCTTCCTGATCAAACGCTTCCTTTGGACAGAGACCCCTGGAGAGACCCCCCCAGGACTTCTGGCAACTCTGGTTGTCTACAGCTTGTTCTAGTAATATAACCAATATAACCCAATGTTATTCTGCAGCTTTGGAGGGAAGGGCTAAATCAGTCACTCCCAAAGCAGTGAGCTCCTAGTGAAGACTAACCTCCATCAGCAGGTAGTCAGAACAATATGGCAGATGCAAGCAATTATTACCTAATAGGGTAAACTTTAGTAAGCCTAGGCTTACCTGGGCAAACAATTCTATTTTCTTAATAATAATGAAATTAAAACAAGAAAAGAAATAAGAGAGGCTCAAGATTTGTAGATTATACAAAGGTCTTATGCCTCTATATCATGGATATTTTCTTAAAAAAAAAAAAAGAACTGCAAGGTGTCAGACAAGGCAGGAACCGAACTATCACAAAGAATGAAACTGACTAATTTTAATGGACAAGATGTGGGAATTATCCCTGAGACAGCTATCTGTGCAAAGCCAGGCCACTAACTCATCAGGGTTAAGATAAGAACTTACAATAAACTAGGAGAAAGAACAGGAAAAAGAAAAAAAAAGATATGTGCATAATAGAAGATTTAACCTTGAATTATTTAAACAAGCTGTTGAAAATTTAGAAAGAAAGAAAATAAGCAAGACAAATCACATCAATATCAGTTCTAATAACTTCATACAGAAGTTAAACAATTTAAATTCATTGCTACAATAAGGAGACCAGAAGAGCTTGGAAAGTGTTTTCATTGGCAAATATTTGACAATAAGGAGACCAGAAGAGTTTGGAAAGTGTTTTCATTGGCAAATATTTGACTGAATTGCTAAACTCAACACCAGCTTGTCCAACAGTCAGCTAGCATTTATTAAGTGCCTACCATATGCCAGACAATGTGCTAAGCTCTAGGGATACAAGAAGAGGCAAAAGACAGTTCCTGCTCTCAAGGAGCTCATAGTCTAATGGATAATACAACACGTAAATAACTGTCTACATCTAGGTTGGTGTCTTTTGTTTTTACTCTTTCAAATCTATTACTATTTTTTTCTTGTACGTTTGGTCGTCACAGCAACCTATGAGGTCAGCAATTGTACCCATACCAACAGTATGTCTGTCTGGGATAGGCAATACAGACAGACAAAGAGCTGGGCCTGGAGTTGAAGAGGAGGAGAGTGGGCTCTGTTGCTTTCAGAAAATTGCAAAGCCCTTTTACTGATCCAAAGTTTCCATAAAGCAAAGGCCCAACTTCACAATATAAACATTTGACCAATGTTGTAGCATAGCCATGAGACCCAGAATAACTCTTTCCCTAAAGCGCCAAAGATGGACATCATACAGAGGGTAATGGACAGGCTTGTGGTGGAGGTGAGCAGAATGCAGCCTATAACCAGTGAAGAGTAATCCTGAAAAAGGAGAGTTAAAGACATCATCCAGAAACTATATAACAGAAAGAGAGGGGGTGGTTATGTTGAGGGAGCAAGGGATGAGAGATAGATAGCTAGAATACTCCATTGGTGCCCTCCCAATGTCTAGGAAAAGTGAGGAAGGCCTCCTTGATGTAAACCTTTGGGAGGATGCGGATGGGAAGTGTATAGGACAGGCACGCAGGGATGAACTCAGATCTTTGTCACTGGAAGGAACTCCTGAATTGAGGAAACCATGCATCCATCTGAGGATCTGTTGTTGTTTCTCAGTTATGTCCAACTCTTTGTGACCCATTTGGGTTTTCTTGGCTAAGATACTGGAGCAAATTGCCATTTTATTCTCCAGTTCCTTTTACAGATGAGGAAACTGAGGCAAACATAGGTTAAGTGACTTGCCCAGGGTCACACAGTTAAATAAGTGTCTGAGGTCGATTTGAACTCAGGTCTTCCTGATTCCAGGCCAAGCACTCTGTCTGCTGTGTCACCTAGCTGCTCACTGACTACATGAGTATGGTTCATCATACATTCATACCTGACATTCAAATACCACAACTTGTTCAGTCATTCCCCAACTCATCACCAAATGCATCATTGATTTCTAGTTTTTCTGACCACCCAAAGTGTTGCTCTGAATAGCTCCTGACTTTTCTCCACAAACAATTCCCTCATCTCAGTCCCTTCTCCCTGTCTGATTTCACCTCTCTGTTGTTGCCAGGTGACTCTTCCTGAAACACCAATTTCATCATGTCATCCCCCTGTGTGAGAATCTACAGTGGTTCCCTCTAGCTTATCTCATCAAGTCCTAACCCCTTAGCCTAGCTTTGCAGACCCTTCACTACCTGTTCCCATTGACTCTACTGGTCATCCAAGGCTCTCTGTTCCGTCTTTCCATCATCCCCTGTCAGCTTTATTTGTGGCTTTATACAAATTTGTATAGCTTTCTACAAAGCTGGGAGAGTGGAGTAAAGTGATGAATGGTAGAATCAGAGTCCTCAAAGATCTCAATAGGGTGGAGCAAAGTGATCCACACAAATAGTAAATACTCCCGATCATCCATAGTCATTAGTTAGGATGGAGCCCTGGGACTTTTCTCTAGGTTGACATAATCAATTAATTAGCATTCTTTGAATTTCCTCACTTTTCTGATCAAGCTACCCATACTATCACCCAGTCTACTTGTCTCCATCAGTGAGGCTGTTGTTGTGAGGGCTTTAGTGCAATAGCTTGCAAAATCTGAGTATGCAATGTCTGTAAATTTCCCCTGAGTTACCACTCTAGTGACAAAAGGAAAAGAGGGTATTTAGATTATTTCATCTCATAAGGAGAATTTTTTAAAACCAACTATACAGGTCCAGGATAACTAAGACATGGTACTTGATGTTTGGGATTTGAATAGACTACAAGCTCTATAGGAACTCATGAGGTAATGTGATATCCTTCACTGGAGGCCCATAAGCAAAAATTGGCTGATTACTTGTTGGGAATGCTATAGTAAGGATTCTTGTTCAGGTACTGAGTGGATGGGACAGCCCCTGAACACCAGGGAAGATTTATCTTTAACACGGTCCCCCAGATATGACTGGATAGGAAGATGACCAGAGAGCCGTATAATAGGGCCCCTCATCATGGGGAAACTTGCACCAATGAAGACCAGGGACCCAAGGTCGCTGCTAGAGCACTGGTGCCTCAGACAGAAAAAGAAGATGGGCCTACCCCTGTTCAATTTCATCTGCTTTGGTAGTTTAAGGATCAGCCCTATGCAGACTGACTCAACCTACCTATTCGGAGCAAGCATTACAAGGCAGTTGTTGACACCTTTTTGCTCATGTGCCTTTGGTTCAGAACCCTGTGAACCCAAGGAAGTAATCACCAATGTGGGGATCCCTGGGATCCGCTAATCTTGGACTTCTAGCTTCTGCCACTCTGAGACTTTCTCATTGTTCTTGGGGAAGCACATGATTCTTGGGAAATCCCTTTACATGCACATAAGCGCTTCCTGCTCAATGGTCATCACGCTCATGACCATGTAATGCCTTCTCCTTTTTACTATGTGAGGAAGTCAAAACTGTGCCAATCACATGTACTTTGGGGACTTCAAAGACTGAAGGAAAGGTCCTAGATACTCCCAAAATATTCATAGCCACACCTTTGGTGGTAGCAAAAATTCAGACACAAAGAGGGTGGCCCTCGATTGGGAAATAGTTATGCAAACCATGGTCTACAGGTGTAATGGGATATTATTGCGACATAAGTTAACAATAAATAGGAGGAATTCAGAGAACTGTGGGCAAACTTCTATGAATTGACACAGAGAGACAAGAGTATGGCCAGGGAAATGATATCTACTTGAGGTATCAAACACTTGAGGGTCATATGCGCAACTCTCCCAAGTACTTTCAGAACCAGCCTCAAATGTGAATGGGAAATATTTAACAAAATACATAAAAGTACAATAAAACATAGATAATGTGAATATGTGGTTTCTGAAAATATGCATCCACAGGGATCCTTATGTGAGGTTTAATGGCCCTGTTTCTATTTGAGTGACGCCACTGATAGGCACAATGGCTCCAGTAACAAGAATGAAAAGAAAACACAAACAGTAATTGTTAATTAATTGTGATGATCAGCTATGGCCCCAAGGAAGAGATGAAGATGCCATAGAGAGGGTTATGAGGCAGGTTTTTCTTAGGCAGGAGTGATTATTTTTTTTAAAAATTAGTGATCTAAAAAAAAAAAAGACATTGATGAAACTTTTTTTTGGAGAGGCAGTCATGGTTAAGTAACTTGCCCAGGGTTACATGACTAGTAGGTGTCAAATGTCTGAGGCCTGATTTGAACTCAGGTCCTTGTGACTCTAGGGCCAACACTCTTTCCACTGTACCACCTAACTACTCCTGAAACTTAGTTTTTGAAAGCTGTGCCAATCAGCTCTTCACATATGCCAAGGCTTTATCTTTAACACGGTCCCCCAGATATGACTGGATTTGGGCATAAGACTCGGAGAATGCCGCCAGGGTTTGGCTGCCTCACATGCGACATGAAATTGGCTCGAAGGAGCCACCCCAAGGTGGCTCTTTCTCCCTCCCATTCACTCCCTAGCACCTTACTTCTACTTTGGATGCACTCAAACTTGCCTACGCTCTGCTGTTTCACTCTCCCTTTCCTCATTCTGTTTTGCTGGTAGTGGATAGCTCTTCCTCTCCTAAGGCCTGCTGTGGCTGCCTCTTGTCCAGGAAGGTCAGTACCTGCCTCATCATTGTCTTTCATGTAGTTATGAACCGTCTCGATGATGATTTGTTCTTTGCCCATTCACTTATTCTTTTGGATCTCATCTGGACCTTCTCCACCTAGGGCCGTGCGTGGTGTTTGGGTTCCCTGAATGGATTCTTTTTTTTTTCTTATATCTTTGATCTTCCCAGCAGATGAGGTGATGAGTTGCTGTAATCATAGTGATTGCTGGGTCCCAGATTCACAAGGTCACAAAATCTCAGTGGCAGAAGGGACTTCAGAGACCATCGAGTCCAATTCTCTGCAGAACCTCTGTATATACAAAGACCCCACCAGGTGGCCATCTAGCCTTTGCTACCATGAACTCTCCCCTCCCTGCCCCCAACTTGTTAAGGCTAAATATTCAACCAGTCCCATTAACTTCCTCTGGTAGCTCTACAGTTTGTTAATATCATTCCTAAAATGGGGTCCCTAGATCTGAACCCAATACTCTCAACATGATCTGACCAGGGCAGAGAACAACGGCACACGTACTTGCCCCATTCTATACACTATACATATTCCTTTTATTGCAGTCTAAAATCACATGGACTTACTTGACTGCCAGTTCATAGTACTGACTCACTGAACTTAAAAGTCCACTGAGACCTCTTGATCTTTTTCAATTTATAGAGAATAATGATTGGACCTATGATTCCATTGGTATAGAAAACTAGCACGTTGAGGGCTTAAATGACTTGCCCAGGTAGATGTTAGAGGCAGGACTTGAACCCAGGTCTTCTTGGCTTTGAGGTTAGCTCTCTAGCCGTTATACCGCACTGTCTCTCAATCAAACTGCTTTCCCCATCTAGTATACATGAAGCTGGTATTTTTTCACTCAGGTAAAGGTGTCCATTTGTCCCTTACCAAGCTATTGGATCCAAAGGGGGCTGATGTGGCAAGCAGGGATGGGGTTTAAGGCCCAGGTCAAAGGCCAGCAAAGGCAGCCTGGAGCCCAAGAGAATGCCAGATAAAGGGGAGTGTTAGCCGACATCGGATGTTGCCAAAATGAGCATTGGCTCCATGCAGGCCAGGGCCATCCAGGCTTTTCTGTTAGCATCTTCCAGGTTGCCATTTCTTAGGATATGATAATGTTCCATTCTGGCCCAGTGGACACTCACTTTGTCTCCAGTTGTTTTGCTACAGTAATGAGGCCTGCTATGAATATTGCAGTATATTTGGCCCTTTCTTTCTGAGACCTCCTTGGGTACCCATGTGCCCCACAGTGAGATCTCTGCATCAGAGAAAATGGACACTCCGGTCCCTTTTCTGGCATAGTTGGACCTCTGCATCCAGTCTCTTTTCCATAGCAGGTGTCTTCGCTGCAGCAGGCCCTTTGTCAGAATCCCAAGAGCAGAGCTAGCCAGGCTCCTGAGGGGAAGAGCCCACAGACACAGGTTCTGGGCACACTCTCTGCAGCTGGGGAGCAAAAGTGGGTAAAGAGGCCAAACCAGCTTCAGGAAGTATAGGCCAGGCCTGGTTGCCTTGTCACGTCTGCCGTGGCTGGGGAGGGGGGGGACTGACTCATCCCCACTTCCTGCCCAGACAGAGTATCTGTAGTAGAGAAAGTTGCTGATAGTAGTGAGTGATAAGCAGAGTAGGGGCTAGTATTGCCCTAAGGTAGCCCTGGGCCAGTTGGGGTGACTCAGGCCTTCCACTGAGGGGAAGTTGGAGCTGCTTGGGGTGTTCCTGACGTCATGACCAAGCACCCACTCTGGAAAGCTCACTCTTCTAAGCTGGCTGCATGGATTGTGGCAAGAGCCTGGGATTTCCAGACTCAGCAAATACACAGTGGGGGTGGCAGCACCTCCTCCAGACATTGAAGATGCCCGTGCTGATGTGTCTCCGTGGAACCTGAATGGGAGCCCCTGTACAGCCAGTCAAATACCCAACAAGGACCAAGGCTTGAAGGCCTCTCAGGAGAGGGAGACCACTGCCCTACCCAGGGCTTGGGATGATGGCTGCCATCCCAATCTGTTTGTTCCACATGTGCACTGTCAGAGGAGGACCCGAATTCAAATCTCAGCCCTGCCACTCATGTGTCTCCATGTGTGGGCCTCCCTTTCCCTGTTCTCTGAAATGAAGGCTGCTCCTAGCTCTCTACCCCTGTTGTGGGGAGATTTTCTTTCCCTAAGTTTGTCTTTATCAGTGGCTTTCCATCATCCAGATAATATTTGTTATTTCTACAGCAGCCATCCACTATCTCAGTTTCCATCAGTAGTCTCCATACCTTTGCATAACGCTGCCCCCCCATGCCTGGAATGCCCTCCCTCCTCATCTCTGCTCCTGGGAATGCTTATTTTCCTTCATGGCTCAGCTGGGAAGCAGCTCACACTCCAGCCTTCTCTCATCCTCATAGTGGTTAACACTGAGTCCCTCTTCCCTCTTCCTTGGCCACCTCATGTCTCACTCAGGACATTTTCTTTAATTTCTTGGCACAGTTCCTTGAGGTGCTCGTTATCTTTTTCACCCTCAGCTGCCTTTATTCTTGTGATAAGCTGGACCAGCCTTGTCCCAATGGCGTCCACAGACATGGTGAGCTGATACATGCTCATCATCCTGGCTGTTAGCAGCATAGGCCAGGCTCAGCTGCCTGTGGATCTGGGCCACGCTCTGCCTGGGTGGGCGACTAGCCAGGAAGCATTTTATAGGATGGCTAACAGACAACAGAAATGACTTCTGCCCTGGTCCCCAACCAACCTCCAAATACAACAATATTGCTCAGTGAAACCAAAGTCACCCAGGATCACTTCCTGAACCAGGTCTCCATACTGTTCAGGCCTCAGAGATGGTGGCTCCAGTGCCATCCCATCCTGGGCAGTCAGACACAGTGGCACCACAGGCCCCAGCAGTCCAAAGAGCTATTGCCCTGGGAGGGGGTGGGTTTTGGGGTCTAATGGGGAGGCAACACACAAACTACCAGGAAGGGACAAGCTGCAGACAGGATCCACTGGGGACAGTAAGCAGGGGAGTGGAGATGAAGGAGGCTGGGGTTAGTAACTCCTGTTTCTATAGTTCTAAGATTTCTTCACAGGTGAACCTTCTGGGAAGTACTTATTAGAGGTAGATACCACTATTGTCCCCATTGGACAGAGGAGCAACCTGAGGCTTAGGTGATTTATCAGGTTCCCCAGCTAATATGTGTCTGAGGCAAGATTTGCTAATCATCCAATTTGATGCACCAAGCAGTTATTAAGCATCTACTATGTGCCTGGGCTGGGTGCTGAGGATAACTGAAGCAACGATCCCTGTCCTCGAGGAGGTTGCATCATCATGAAGCCCCTGTTCACTGAGAGTGACACCCCACAGAATGGGTGAGGGAGGAGTACAGAGTACGAGGCAGATTTGGCCTCCTCAGACTTGGCCAGTACCATGGCAACCCCCAGGCACACGTGGGGAGACTGGAAAAACACAATGTAAAGCCTCAGTTCCCTCCAGAGGATGGAGATGAGGGCCCTCTTTTGCTGGGGTTTACCACTTCCTGCTCTGAGGAGAAAACAGAGAATTGTTGGGGGCCCAGGGTGCTAAACGGCATTTGACCCATGTCATCAGTAGTCAGCTCCTGTGCCTGAGGCTGAGTGGTAAGGCTGCTTGGCAGCAATGTGGCAATGCATAGGGAAGGCTCCTCATTCTTCTCACTGTACATAACACAAGGTAAGGAAAGCTGGGGACAAAGTAGAATAGATACTTGCTGGCAGAATCCCATCAGACAGGGAGTTAGCTCCCACAGTGAGGCCAAAGAAACTTTGTAAAACCTTGTTTCCTGTTATTCCATCTTTGTCCTTCTGCAGCTTTTAGTTGTTTATTTTGAAAAAGCCATCAAGGTTTCAGTGGCTCCATGACCTCATCCATGTGGGCGCTCCCTCCAACAATGCAGATAGCGGCCCATCCGTGCCTTCTCATCCGGTGCCATTCTTTGTCCATCCCTGTTCTCCCACAGGTCTCATTACACAAACATTGGACACCTTCCTCTGGGTCTCTTAGAAGTCTATGGCTACCAGCCATGATCGCCTTGGCAGCTTTTCCCCCTCCTCCCTCCCCAGACTAGGCCCCCAACTTCTCTGATCTGATCTGCTGTACTTTAAGTCACTTCTAGAATGCAAGCCTGTCACCCAGTCAACAAATATCTCCTAAGCACGTGCTTTGTACCAGGCACTGTGCTGAGCACTATGGGTACAAAAAGAAGGAAAAGCAGGGCCCCTCCCTTTCTGGAGTTCTCATGGGGGAGACGGCATGCAAAAGACTGGCCAAGGGAAGAAATGGGCAGGGATTTGAGGAGAGGTGGAAGGAGGGAGGGAGAACATCCTGGTGCAAAGAGTCCAGAGGGAAGATCGCGGAAGAGGAAGAGCAAGCATGCCAGAAGAGCTAGATCTTGGAGTGTGTAGACGAAAAATGGAAACGGAGGAGGGGGTCAGGTGGAGGGCTTGGAAGACCGAGGATTTTATACTGGATCTTGGAGGAAATCAGGAGCCACTGGAGTTTATTGAATAGGGGATGCCATGGTCAGACGTGATATGCAGGAAGATCACTGATAGGAGAGTGGAGGATGGACTAGAACGGTTAGGGCCTGGAGGCAGGAAGATGCCCCCAACAGCTACTGCAGTAGTCCAGCCATGAGGCCATAAGGGTATGAATGGGTGTAGTGCCTATTTGTGCGGGGAGACTAGGGTGTATATGTTATGAAGGTAGAAACAACAAATCTTTGCAATATATTTGATGTATGGAGCAAGTATTCATAGTCTTCCAATGTCCTCTTCTACAACGGCTTATCGTTTGGTTTTGTAGGCTGGTGTTACCCACTGGCTGCCATGTCCCTCTGCTTGGCAAGGAGATTAAGTGTTTACTAGCTAAGGAGGCAACTAGATGACGCAGTGGAGAGAGTGCTGAGTTTAGAGTCAGGAAAACCTGGGTTCAAATCTGACCTCAGACATTTAGAAGCTGTGTGATTCTGGGGCAAGTCACTTAACCTCTGTTGCCTTAATCCACCAGAGAAGAAAATGTCAAAATACTCCAGTATCTTTGCCAAGAAAACCCCACACAAGGTCCCTGAACAACAAAGTTAAGATGGTTTCTGGGTTCTTCTGTCTCCATATCATGGCAATGCTTTTCTTGTTATTAGTATTGTTTTCTTGGTACTGTTTGTTTTTACACTATACTAATTTCTGAAACAATCCTTCCCTCCCCTCTAACCAGTTAGCTCTTTCTTGTAATCAAAGTTAAAAAAAATATTCAGTAAAGCCAACCTACACATCGACTGCATCTGACACATCCTTACTCCTCACTTCTATAATGAGAGAAGAATTTTCTCAACTCTTTGCCTGGGGCCAAATTTGGTCCATTACTGTGAAACAGTTTTCAGTATCATTTTGTGGTTCTTTTCATTTCCACTGCTGTAGTCATTGTGTATATTGTTTTCCTGGTTCTACTTTCTTCACTCTGTATCAGTTCATATAAGTTCTCCTAAGTTTCTCTGAATTCTTCGTATTCGTCTGCCTTACTTAAAGTTCCATTACATTCAGGTGCCATCATTTGTTTAGCCATTTTATAATCTGCGGGTATTGACTGTACCTGAGTTTGTGTTCAGCATTTCAGCACGTCCCCCCCCCTTTCAAACTGGCCTCTTGCTTTCAAACTTGTCCAATAGGATCAGTCCCTGCTGGTCTGGATTTTGTTCCTGGATCTGGTGGCTTGTGCTTTTCATATGGGGAGCTATTTTTCCAAGCTGTTCCCCTGCCAACCAATCAGACTCTGAGAAGCTTTCCTTGTATTTAACCTACTCACATTTGCCCATGTGTCTTTCCTCTTCCAACACCTTTCTCGACCTCACTGTTCCTTCCTTAGAAATGTAAAGACAAGGAAACACCAACAGGTGAATCCCCTCTGCTCAGACATAACTGGAGGGACTCAGTGAAACACAGAGATCACAAAAGAAGACACTTTTACAGGCCCCAACTGGAACATACCAGGGCTCGCTGGGGAGATCCTGCCATGGGCAACTCCTCCAACACCAAGGTTCTGGTTATCTTTAAGGACCTACTTGGCAGCTGGGCCTTATCATGAACTGAATGCCCACACCTCAAAGAGGTGCTGTGTCCTGTGTTGCCCTTCTCTGTACTGCGGGCTAAGGGCTAGGAACTTTGACAAAAGGGTATAGTAACTGGAAAAAGTTCTAGACGATTCCAGAGATTCCTGCCTAAGTTCAAACCCTGCCTTGGATCTTTAGCAGCTCAATGGCCATGGACAAGTGACTTTACCTCTCTGGGACTCAGTTTCCTTATCTATACAATGGGGATATTATATATGATACATCCCCCTGTACCCCCCGCCATGGGATTATTGTAAGGTTGAGATGAGCACATGGAAAGCTAGTATTGTAGAGACGTAAATGATTACTATCTCGACCAAGTCCCATGACCATCATTCTGGTTCATGAGGGATTAAGCCTAGTGGCTAAGACAGTGATATCCAGTTTTGTTCCTGTCACACTATTGGTTTAGCCATGGCTGGGCAACCCTCTGGGAAACTAGGGAGCCAAGAAGGGCTACCTGAAAAGGTCTAACAGTTCATCCAAGGATTGGGTATAGTTTGTAGGAAGTCTGCAGCTGTGGTAAAGCTGGGGCTTAAGTCAGCAGAACTCCCTGGAGGCTGATTAGGGAAATCAGGAGGGGGCTGAGGATAGTGCCCAGGAACCCCTCCCAGAAGGACTTAGTGAGGCAGAAAAGCTAAGTGTTGAGCAAAGAATGAGGGGGAAGGTTGGTGTCAATGTGGGGAATCAGGAAAGATTTCAACAAGCAAAACATGGGAGAGACATATAAGGTAGAGTGTGAACAAAGCCAGAAAATAGGGTGTGTCTGAAGGAATTCAGCTTGGCTGGAGTGCAGACTGGGTAGTATGTGGGCATGAGATAAGACTAGAAAGGTTGGGTAGCCCAAAATGGCAGATGGCACTTTGAACTTTTCTTGATAAGCGATAGGGAGCCACCGAGGAGTAATAGGACAAGCCAAGTCAAGTCAACAAGCATTTATTAAGCTCCCACTGTATACCAGGTACTATGCTAAGCATTGGGCACCCAAAGAGAGGCAAAAACAGTCTCCGCCCTTAAGGAGCTTACAGTCTAAAAAGGAAGACAACAGACAATTGTGTATGAGCACACTATAGAGAAAATCGATGAGACATAATCTCAGAGGAAGATAGAAGACCTGGAAATGCTTCTTGCAGAAGGTGGAATTTCAGTTGAGATTCAAAGGAAGTCAAGAGGTAGCAATAAGGAGAGTATGGGGCACAGCAAGTGAAAATTCAGAGATGGGAGAAGGGCCAGGGGATCAAAGAGGGTGCCAGGAAGCAAGGTGTAAGAAGACTGTGAAGGCAGGAGGGGGCAAGGCTTTCAGGGCTTTGAATAACAAACAGGGCATTTTACATTGGCCCCTGGAGATGACAGGGAGCTACTGGAGGTCACTGAATGTTGTGTGTGTGTGTGTGAGAGAGAGAGAGGGAGGGAGGGAGGGAGAGAGGGAGAGAGAGAGAGAGGGAGGGAGGGAGAGAGAGAGAGAGGGAGGGAGGGAGGGAGGGAGGGAGGGAGAGAGGGAGAGAGGGAGAGAGAGAGAGAGAGGGAGGGAGAGAGAGAGAGAGAGAGAGAGGGACTGTCAGGCCTGAGCTTTAGGAAGATCAGTTTCACAGCTGGAAGGAGGATGGACTCGATGGGGGCAGATTTGTAGCAACCAGACCACCTAGCATGGCAGCAGGTGACTAGCCTGTGCCAGGACAATGCCAATGTCAGGGGAGAGAAAGGAGTGCAGATGAGAGATGACAAGAAGGTAGAGTCAACAGCCCTTGGTGACAGATGAGATACAGAGCGTGAGAGTGCAGAGTTGCAGATAACCTGGTGGTTGGCAGCTGGGTGCCTGCAAGGATGGCAGTATCCTTGACAGTAATAGGAAGGCTAACAAGAGGCAGGGGAAATAGTGAGTTCCACTTGGGACGTGTTTATTTGCAAATGTCCATGGGACATCCAGTTGGAGATGTCCACCAGGCAGCTGGAGATGCAGGGCCAGAGGCCAGGAGAAAGAATCTATAGATTCATAGACCTGGTAGGAGAATGGAAGCTAGAGCAGGACTGGCAGGGATGATAGCTGAATTCTTAGCAACTGATGAGATTGTCAAACAGGGCAGTATAGGGGGCAAAGAGAAGATGCCCAGGACAGGAAGGCCTTCCTGTCCGCTGCTGCACTGGCTGCGTGCTCATAGGCAGTCACTTCACCTCATTAGCCAGGGGTCAGATCCTCTTCAGGCCAAGGGGGTGCAGTAGGCAGGCTCAATCTATATCTACATTTAGAGATGGGGCAAATTCCAACTGAAGTGATTCGAGTCTGATGTGGGCAGCCAAAACTCAGGATGGCCTCCTTGATGCTGAGTCAAACCAGTGGAGGGGGAAAGCAGTTTTCATCTGCTGGTCCACAGACTGGTTTTACAACTGGCCATCCATCGGGCCCTGATGCAAGGAGGATGCCAGTACCTTGGAGGATGGAAGTTTCATCTGCAGTGTGTGGCACAGCATGAAGTGGCAGAGATTGGCGGACCCTGCCACAGCAGTGGCACTGAGGGCTTTGGTGACTCAGTTGGGTTCACTTCTGGGAGCCATAACATAGGAAGAATCCTGAGAAAGTGGAGAGGGGCCAAGAAGGGGAAGGATCATCGGCAGGTCCATGAAGATCTGTTGGAGAATCTGGGAGATGTTTAGTCTGGAGAAGGGAAGGCTAGGGGCAGTGCAGACAGCAAGAGTCGAGGGGATTTCAAGTATAACATTTATATGAGTAATGAAAAGTTCAAGAAAGAGGGATTGGCAAGTGTTCTCCTTGGCCCTGAGGGCAGAACTGGGAACAACGGCTGGGAGGTGCCCAGCTGGGGAGTTGCCCTCCAGCAGAATGGGCTACCGGGAGGTAGCAAAGGCTGAATGCCCTATTGGCAGGAACGTGGCTCAGGGGATTCTTGATTACACTGGAGTTGGACCACGTGTCCATGCCCTTTTGTCAGTCTGCATGGGTGGAATGGCACGAAGGCAGCGATCACAGGAAGTTTGCCTTGACAAGAAAGAGGGGACCCTTCTCTGAGTTCTCAGATGTGGGAGAAGATGAAAATATAGAAAGATCCTGAGAAGACCAGGGAGCCTGTTGGGCAGCGTTCACCCTATGTGCGGAGGCTCCCACTTCCTAGACTCTAGCAGGCTTCCGCAGAGAGGGAGAGGTTGGGAATTGTTTTGGAGAGTCAGGGGAGGCACCTGTCAAAGTAATCGAAGAGTTGCTGAGCAGGAGCTGGGGAAACTGAGGAGTTCCAAAGCTAAAGCTGGTGGCGGCTCCGCAGGCAGGGCCAGTGACTCACTTCCTTTCCCTCTGACGATTCTCTATTACAAAGAATGACTTGTTGGCACAGAGTTGTTTGGACGTCATCTCCCCAGATAACTGGAAACTCCTTGAGGGCAGGGACTGTCTTTTGTCATTCTTTGCATCCCAAGGCTTAGTACAGTGCTTGATACGTATGCACTTACTAAATGCTTACTGACTGACTGACTTCCACCAAACTATCCTTAATAGAAAAGGACTGGGGCATGCTGGGGGAGAAATCAAGCAGTACTGATTATCGAGAGTTAGGGATATTTTAAAAATCAGTATGCCTTTAAAGGAACCATGATCTACTTCTCAGGAAGTTAAAAAAAAAATTGCCAACCACTGAGTCTTTGAAAAAAAGACAACAAATCGCTGGGGCCAGGGGGACCTCCTGCTCAGGGGCAGCCTGGGAGGGGGAAAGGGCTGCTGGACCTGGGTCCCTACTGCGTGACCTTGGGCAAGGCACTGACCTACTCTAGGCTCTGGTAGCTGCCTGGCAGAAAAGGAAGGGGTGGGGTTGGCTAGAGGACCTCCTGGATCCTTCCTTGATTTGAGGTTCTGGGACCCTACTGGTACAGAAAAGGATGCAAACCCAACATATCAGCAGGCTTCCTTATTGGCCAGAAGGGAGCTTGGCCTTGGGGAGTGAACCAATCAGCTGTGCCCTGGGGCTGGGTGTTCAAGGCAAGATAGGTCTGTCTGCCCCGGGGCCCCCATGGAGGTCCAGGGCTGGCCTGAGCAAGCGAGTCATTATTTGACCAAAGTGATGCTGGCAAAGCTTTAACTTGGCACAGCTTCAGCCAGGTTCCCTGCTAGAATGGCCCAGGCCTGTCCGAGGTAGCCCCCACATGGTGCAGAAGCTGTGATCCTATGACAGCTGGTGGCTCGTGATTGGTGCTGGAGGAGAGCGGAGAGGGTGGTAGAGCACAATGGAACATGAGCTGCTCTCTCCAGGGTTTGGGGTTTTTGCCTCTTTCTGCCCAGAAAAGAAAGACCTACAGGAAGCTGCTCTGTCTTCTTAACCATAGTGAGTAAGAGCTGGGCCCAGGTGGCCAGCGGTGCCCTAAGGGAGATGACCTGGCCAATGGCAGAGGTTGGCTCAGGGCCTAGGTTTCCTGACCTCTAGTCAAATACTCTTACTGACTCCTCCCTCTCCCCCTGGGCTTGGATACCCCCAAACTGGTTTGGGGTCAAGGATAGAAGCTCTGTCCAGGGGGATGCCTCTTCTGGGAATGGGGGAGGGGGGTGGCTTATAAAAGTCACATGGCCTAAAAGATCCTACTTGGAGAGATGGGGTATCAATATGGCATTTGTTCCCTTTTGACTCTGGGGAGTGCACTGCATTTCTGGGGCCCTATTTGTCATAAGGAGTTGAATTTTGGACACGCTCTTCACTTCGGGCTGGCAGTGGGGAGATGGACCGCAGCTGCACATAGGGAAGTGGGTCTTTGGGCAGATTGGGCACTAAAGTCCTGGACTAGAGCCCCAAGGTTTCTGGGGCAGAGGGGTTGAGAAGAGAAGGTATCAGGGCTCATTCTTCATGAACACATTTATTTCATTTCATATATAGTTCATATATTGGCATGATAACTTGGATACAATATTCACCACTATTATACAATATTTACACCAGTGCCAGAAGGTCACAGATGGATAAGAGTCAGAAGCATCTGTAAGGCTGATTTTAGGAAAGGGCCGTTGACTGCCAGTTCCCAGCTCGGGGACGGGTCTACTCCCATGTATCCATGTCCAGATCAGTCAAGCTAACTGTAGCTTATCTATGCACAAGGCAAAAGCTCTTTATTACCTGCCATCAGCATGGGTTGTTGATGGTATCTATGGCTATGATCTCTCTGCCAGGAGGGAGGCAGGCACCTGCCTAACCCTCCTCCCTAACCTCTTCTCCCCAGTTAGTTCAAGAGTTCCGAGCATCCCCTTCCCAGCACAACTCCTTCCTTGCTTTCCCATCATAGAGCCTCTTAGCCAGTCTTAGGCCATGGGCAAGGGGAAAAAATGAGGATGGGATGGGGATGGAGATGGAGAGGGCTTCTTATGCTCACCTGCCCCAATTTCTAGACAGTTTGTGACCCAGAGCAATACCAAGGCCTGGAAACATCCTGCTTTCTAAGCTGCAGTGAGGCCCAGTAACTCCTTATTTTACCGAGTCCTTCTTGGTTGCTGTCAGGTTCTGTCAGGGTGCTGTTCCTGGGTTCTTGATGGCTCTGGAAACTTCTACCAACCTTCAAACCCAGGCTCTGTCCCTGACTGGATGCTTACTGTCAAAAGGTCAGCCAGGCTAAGATCAGGAGACACTCAGAACCAGGTCGGCTACAGGTGAAGGAACTTTCTAGCCATGGAAGCTCTGGAAGCCCAACTGCTAAGTCCTACTGGAAGAAAGACTTATGTTGATGGAGCTATAGACCTTTACAGAACTGAGATAATAAGACCAGACAGTTTAGGCTCACAGCTGGGAGATTCTTGCTCGCACAGAATTTCTGCAAAGCTACAGGCAAATCTTCCCGCTTCTGGCAATAAGCAAATTAGCATTCCAGTGCTCTACAAGACAGATGTTCATAGTGGTCAAGCAGATCTGTGGGCCAAACATCACTTAGTGTGCAATTGGGAAGGCGACCAGATAGGAAGAGTGCAAAGCTGGTGGTCCAGTCATTGGTCTAGTTGAGGCTAGCAGTGTGGTGTGGGGTATGGAGGGCAGGGAGGATCTGACTCCAAATCCTGCCTCCAGCACATATTAACTGTGAGACCCTGGACAAGTCACAAGCTTTCAGTGCCCCAGGCAACTCTCAAAGACTTGAAGATGCAGTGAATGTGCATCTGTGGATCAGAGGGAATTCTAGATCTGGGAGTCTCAAGCATTGATGAAATCCTAGTTCCAGACTCCTGCTGCCTCCTCCTCTCACAAAAAAAGGGGAGCAACACAGACGGAAAATGTGGCCAGGTTCCCTTAAGTCTCTTGGCAAGAGGGGCGCTTTTTCATCCAGACCAACCAGACTGGCTCCAGCAACACAGACATGGCCTTAAAGCGACTGGATAAAAGGATGCAGCTAGCATGCTGTGGACACCGAAGCATTACTGGATAACATAATTGGGCAATGGGTGCTGGGGACGATTACATGGGCAGTTCCCAGTCAGTGGCCTCATCCATTCCCTGGAAAAGCCCCTTGCTCTGGCCCTGAGGAAGGCCATGAAGAAAGAAAACATGTGTGGGGGCATGTATTCAGGCAGGCACATCAACAGCAATCCATCTTGAGGACCTCTACTGGGTGACCAAGGGCTGTGTTTCACATTTCTGGAGGAGGAAAATGAGAGAGTGGGTTCAACCTCCGAAATCCTGAATCAGCTGACTCTGAAACCCAAGTCACCTTGGGTGCCATGTCACAGGTGAAGCTTCTGCGGAGGGCAAAGGTAAGGCAACCCTTCAGGAAAACCCATGGACTGGAGATCATCCTTACTCATCCCTGGAAGGGTTGGTGTTTGTGAGGTGGGAAAAGGCCTGAACCTGGATACCCCTAAGATGCTGAGGATTTGGGTTCCAACCCCTCTCCTGCCCCCAAGGAATGATCCTTAAGGAATGTGTAGTCTCAGAACCAAATTCTATTTAAGAGGAGGAAAGGCTCTGACTACTGGTTGCCAGTTCTTTCCCTCCAGCTGAGAGAACTGGGAAGGCCCAAGACCCACCATGAGGTGCATCATACAGGAAGCCTCCAGCCCTACCACTGGGCCTTCACAGTTCTTCTCTGGGTTCTGACCTCTTGGCCATAGGCCTTGGGCCTTTATTCTGCTTTGCATCTGAGTTTCCTGAACAGAGGAGTGACATGGTTAGGCCCACACTTTAGGGAAATTCCTTTGGTGGCTATATAGAAAATGGATTAGAGCAGAGAGAGGCTAGGTGTAGGGAGGTCAGTAAGGAAGTTGTGGCAGTGGTTCAGGTCCAAGTGGTATGAGGGGGAGATGTAGATACAAGACTGCTAGACAAATGAATTTGGTTCAAGACTGCATTTCTACCCAGATCCTCTTTCTAAGTCATTGGCAAACCAGCTAAGGGCTGGAGCTGTCCCATGTTCAAGCTGGCATTTTTCTGAAATTACAAGGCTAACGTTGGCGAATGGGCTTACCGTCTAGCTCTTTGTCGAGGTCAGCAATGTAATCCTCCAGGTCCTTGGTGTCTCCAAGCTTAGCTGCCCAAATGAGAACAATGACCCTGAGCGTTGGCTCCCAGATCATGATTCAGGTAAAAGGACAAGATCTTGGGGATCTCTGCCTTAGGGCTATAACTCATAGTTGAGAAGGTGTCTCAGGAGCTCAAGAGAGAGCTTTGCTTCTCACACCCTCAATGTCTACCAAGTTGGAGCCATGTCCAAAGCCCCAGGGGTCCCTTAGTGCCTGCTCAGGGCCCCCCTGGCCAGGACCTGACTGACCCATGCCCTTCCTGTCTCTCTTTGCTCCAGGGAGTAGCTTCCTCTCTGCCCCACTGCTGACCCCCTTGAGTTCCAGGGGGCCTCCCATGAGGGGCACCCAGCATGTCTGCACTTAGTGCTTGAGGTGAAGGAACACATCAGCTCTGCACAAAGGTTTGTTGCTTGGATGACCGTGCCCCTCCTGAGGCCCCCACCTTTAGGAGCTGGTCTTCAGGGTCTCCCAGGCCCCTTCTCTAGTCACTCAGAGCCCACTGTCCTACTTTTCTCCTAAATTGATTATTTTAAACACACTGCCCCCACCCCACTACCTGCCATCTGTCTCTTTGCCATCTGAGAGCTTTTTGTGATTCTCTTACCTTTGGAGGTGGAAGAAGTTGCTGGCACGTGAATGTTCTCCTCACTGGTGTTTAAGCTGCTCCCTGGAGATGGGCTGGTACCTGTAGGGAGAGTCCAGTCAGTTGGTGACCCTATGGCAGGCTGGGGATAGGGAGGGATGGGCAGCTCCGAAAGCAATAGCATGCCTATCGTGGGTGGGCGCCCCTTTCAAGGGGTAGGTGCTGAGTCAGGAGCGCTATTGAGCTATGTCAAAGGGGATAGCTCTATGGTGATTTGTAGTTGATCCGAGGCCTATGGAGGTGACAGGGGCAGGGCCAGACCACGGCCACCAGAAAGGTCCAGGACTTACTCTCAGCTTCATCGATCCCGCTGTCATAGACACCAAGGCCAAGGCCAGTCTTCTGCTTGAGCTCCTCCAGATGCTCCTCATACTGACATCTGCTGCCATTATCAAAATCTTTAATCACTTCGTCTAGCTCTCTGAGGAGGCAGTGTAGCTCATCATCTCCAAGCCCTAAGACAACCAAGGGACCCAGGACAGCCAATTAGCCAGCAAGCCTGTTTTCTTTGAGCCCTACAGCTCCCTGTGTTTCTCCTTTCCAAACCTCAGACTCTAGTTAGGGCCTGCATGGGAATCCATGAAGCATTGCTGAGTGCCTGCTGGGTAACAGGCACCAGGGGAAGAGGGGAAACGGGGGATTGAAACAGTCCCTGCCCTGGAGGAGCCAAATTCTAGACTGAGCTAGATGACTGGCACCTGGAGTCAGGAAGACAGGAATTCATACCTCCCCTCAGATACTTAACGAGCTGTGTGACCCTTGTGACCCCAAGGTGTGGAACCTGAGCTAGGCCTTTGCTAAAGGAAGAAGTCTTCATGGAAACACCAGTATTTGGAGCGAGAGGGAGGTTCTGTTTTTTAGTGTCTGCAGCAATGGAGGCAGAGAAGGCAGCAGGGCATAAGCTGTCCAGAAACATTAAATGAGCTGTTGGAACTGTTAGTGCGAGATTTCCATCCAGTACTACCATGAGAACAGAATCGGCTTAATCTGGACATCGTCACTCCAAACAAACCCAAAGACGGGCTGGTCAGGTAATGACAGCAAGGGCTAATGGATGGTGGCCCATGGTAGCCACTGGAGGGGGCAGCCATGGTTGTCCTGGCTGCCATGGAAAGAGGCTATGACTCTTTCCTCCCGGCTCCAACCCCAGGCACGTTTAGGGGAGGCCACCCTCGGGATGAGCTGCAGGTCTGGGTGCATCACGGGAGGAAACTTGCACATTAATGAGATTAAGGATCCACTGGCCCACAGGGGCAGATTGTATTAAAAAATGAACATTGACCAGGAGTATAACCAACTTAATTTGCTCATAATCATTTACATTTAATTTCAGTCTAGAAGACAGCAGGAATTTTCCAGCTCCTGTCTCTGCCCTCCCCTGTGAAGCTTTATCAGCCACTCATCCTCCTACTTGTGGCCTTGGATGTGATCATATCTAGCTTATGTTCAATTTTGCTGCATCCACTTGTCTTTTGGGGGAGCAGACTTCACACCTGTACTTTTTAAATGCCCTATGGGATGCCTTTAGATCTGGAGGAGGGTTGTTATAACCTGGGCTCTGTAAATTTGTGTTTTTTGTATTTCAGTAGACTTGGTTTCCTTAGTAATTCTCTGTATTGTTTTTAATACATCTCCCAACCTGATTGTGAGCTGGGGTCTACTGGCTTCTTGGCCGGAGGAGTCCAGGGCAGAAACAAGGTGAAAAAGCCCTGCTCGTGATCTGTGGCCCAGTGGTTCTTTCCAGAATCCCTCTGACCAGAGGTGATCCCTCCTTTTACTGCACTCTTGGGTGAACTAGCTCCTCTGTCCACAAAAGGGGCATGGAAGCAATGGGAGCCCCATCCTGTGGTAATAAAGCAAAAGAGGGAAGGCCCTCCTCAGCCCTTCTCTCTGGATGGCCTCCTGTTGTCAGCCTTTTGCATGTTCACTTCCTTTGTGGCTTTTTAAAGTGTGGCACATTGAACAGAGGTGAGCACAGTCAGTGGGTCCTGCAGGAAGGCGCCAAGCTCCCTAGGTCTCACCAAGTTTAAGGAAGCCCTCCCTTCATACCTACCTGTTTATCAGGGCCCCTGGGATATCTGCTTTGGCTATGCTGAATTTACCCCTAGTGTTGGCTTAGAACTCTTGGAGTCCCACTCCGAACACCCCAGAGGAGGACCTCAAGCATCTGGGCCCACAGCCCTAAGCTCTCCTTCTCTCCCTCCAGGCTGCCCCCTTTCCCAGCTGGTTAAGTTGAAAAGTTCCAGAACTCAAGGGAATTGAGCATACTTAACTCTAGAACTGCAAAGGGCGATAGAGGAGACCCAAAGAGATAAGTGACTTATCCACAGTCTCAAAACTAGTAAGAAGCAGAGCAGAATTTGATGCCCAGATTTCAGGTCCTACAGTCTTCTGACTTCATCAGGCTACAGTTCAATATCTGCCGCCGCCCCCCCACCAAGGCTTATGAATAGGGAATGCCCTCATGAATACTCCTTCACCATCACTAAGGTAAACCCCTTGCAGGGGGAGGGGGGCCCTCTCAGCTGTCCTGGGGGATCAGGGAGTAGGAGGGAAGGAGACCAGCAGATTTCTCCATTCTGGTTTTTCTCCAGAATTCACCCATTAAGACCCACTAAGATTTCAGAAATGGTTATTTGAAAAGACTTGAACAGAAGAGGGAAATGTGGGTTAGGAGAGCTGGGAGTGCCTCCCCACACTGGTCTGCCCTTGGCAAGGCTGGCCAAGGAGGGGCAGAGGCAGGGGCCACATTTACCCCTAAATCCTCCCCAAGCTACTGTTGAGGGCTCCACCTGCTCCCAACTCATTCATATTGGCCAGAGGTCTCCCTCAAAAGAGCACTGCGCCTTTAGCAAGGCACACAGCAGGCAGCCATCCTCTTGCCTCTAGATGAAGGCTCTTTAGACTGAGCAAACCCTCTGGCCTGACTCCTCTGAGGATTCTGGATAATGAGCATGTGGGGGGCAGAAGAGGGAGGATCGAAAAAGTCATCACTGCAGTGCTGGAAAGGTCTAGAAGGCTTGTCTGATGGACAGAGAGAAGGGACTGGCCCAAGGTCACACAGGTACTTTGTGGCAGAGCTAGGATTTCCTCTGGTCTCCTGATTCAGTCAATAAAGAAAGCTGTCCTGAGTCAGGCACTTGGCCATCCCTGCTCCCCACCCCTAACACCACCACTGAGGCCAGACTTCAAAGGGAAAATGAGTCACTAAAGGGCAGCTTGGTAAATATGTATGGAAGAAAGGGAACAAGCATTTAGTAAGCACCTGCTGCATGCCAGGCACATGCTAAATATCTCATTTGATCCTCACAACAACCCTGGGAGATAGGTGCCCTACAGTTGAGGAAACAGAGGCAGATAAAGTGACTTGCACAGTGTTACACAGCTCCTAAGTTTCTTAGGCTGGATTTGAACTCAGGTTTTCCTTACTCCTATGGCAGCTAGGTGAATAGAGCACAGGGCCTGAAATCCAGAGACTCATCTTCCTGAGTGTAAATCTGACCTCAGATACTTACTAGTTATGTGACCCTGGGCAAGTCACTTCATCCTGTTTGCCTCAGTTTCCTCATCTGTAAAATGGGCTAGAGAAGGAAATGGCAAACCACTCCAGTGTCTTTGCCTGGGGTCACAAAGAGCTGGACACAGCTGAACAACACGTTTCCTTACTCCAGCTTCAGCTCCCTGGTCACTGTGCCTGCAGGTGCCTTGTAGGCCAGCAGCTATTAGCTGGAGGGGACTTCAGAGGCCATCCAGTCCAGCCCTGGCATCTGTACAGAAGTGGAAACTGAGGCTGAGAGAGGTTAGGTGGCTTGTCCAGGGTCCTTCAGTCCGAGGTGGGATTCCAATGAAGGATTCCCTGACTCCCAAGTCTAGGGCTCTATCTACTAGGCTACACAGCCTTCACAATGCTTGTATATGACCCTCTGGCCTCCCCTCTCTTGAAATCCCAACTCACAGAGTCACCTGCTAGTCTTGGAGGTACCTTCTTCCCTGCTCTGATCCAACTACTGACCTCCCTGGCTTCCTTTAAGTCCCAGCTCAGATTTCGCCTTCTACTCGAAGCCTTCCCTGACCCTTGTTCATAAATCCAGCTCCTTCCCTCTTGTGGATCTCCTGCTTGTCTCCTATTTAGCCTGTGTCCGGCTGCTTGTTCTCTCCCCAGTAGACTGTTGGCTGCTAGAGCCCTTTGCTTCTTTATGTTAAGCCCACAGTAGGTACTTAGTACATGTTTATTGACAGTTTGATTGCTCCCCTAAGCCCCAGCCCTCACCTCCAATGGTCTGGGCAGCATCTCTCCAACCTGGATGCTCCCTCAGCATCTCAAACTCAACTTGCCTCCAAATGAATCCATCACCACTCACTGACTCCCCCTGTTCTGGCTGTAGCTCCAGCTCAGGGGAACCCCATTTCCCAGGCACTAAGCTGGCAAGTCAACTTTGATTTGTCTACCTGAGCCTGGAAGTTATGCAGTCTTGTTCCCTCTTCCTTCCTCATGTCTCTTGCATGATCCCATGATGGCCTGGGCTAGTCCAGTGTACCATGGGCTCAGTAAGGTCCCAGCCTCCCTGGAACCCAACCTAGCTCATCCTGCTCGAAACCATCCCACCTCCACAGCTCAGAACCATCCCACCTCCACAGCTCAGAACCATCCCACCTCCACAGCTCAGAACCATCCCACCTCCACAGCTCAGAACCATCCCATCTCCATAGCTCAGAACCATCCCACCTCCAGTGCCTTATTCCAGATGAACCTTCCTTCCAAACCACTTTTATCACAGCAGTCTCTGCTTTCAGAAACCCTTTACTGGTTTGTATTCCTTTTGGTGGGCACCTATTCCCAAGTCCTCAGTCTGCCCTGCCTGATATGGCCCCACCCTACATGTGGCCAACCTTATCTCCCACCCATCCTTCACAGGCAGTTTCCATTCTGGTAAGGCTGGCCCCCTCCCTGCCCATCCCACATTCCTTGGGGCCTTGGTTCCAACTTGTGGTCCCTCTCCCTCTTCTCCTTTCTCTGTATCTTCCTACCTTCCCTTCAAGGTCCAGCTCAGGTGCTCCTCTCGGCCCGGTCTTGCCCTCCTAGAGGACTTGGCATCTGGGCCCCAGCCCCAGGCCTTCCCTCACCCTTCGCCTCCACTACTGGACTTTAGACCCTTTTGAGTGCCTTGCCTTCTTCATAGCTCCCAATGCCTAACTGGATTCACAGGATCATAGATACAAAATTGGAAGGGACCTCAGGGACTGTCTAGTCCATTTTAGAGATGAGGAAACTGAGGTGGGGATGGGAAAGCTGTTCTCTTCTCCTGCCCCCACCCTATCAGAGTTGTTCAGTGAGAACCTGATTGGCCCCTTTCCTACTGCCTGATAGCCACTCACAGAGTGGAAAGACAGAGGAGATCTAGGGCCCTAAAGCTTTGAAAAAACATGAAAATGGACCCAGATGAAGTGGTGGAATGTAGTGATAGGCCTATGAGGTGGCATGAGATCCCATGGCCAGGATCCCAGATCTGCCTCTTTCCTCTCTGGGCCTCATTTTCCCCTTCTGTAAAGCAAGAAGACTATACCAGATGACCACTATGGGTCTTTCCACCTCCAGTGTTAGAAGCCTCTTGCCAAGTCACTCAAGTTTCTTCCTGTTCTAATACCCCATGAAATAAGTCTCACAGCTTGGCTCAGGCCCAATACCCCCAAATAAATGGTTCCAGGGGAAGACAAGCATTTATTGAGCACCTACTATGTGCCAAGTATTATCTCAATTGAATTCCACAACCCTGGGAGGCAGGTGCTATTATTATTCCCATTTTACAGATGGAGAAACTGAGGCAGACAGTGGGTGAGGTGACTTGTCCAGGGTCAAACAAGCTAGTAAGTGTCTGAAGGTGGATTTGAACTCAGGTCTCTCCTGACTTTGAAGCACTATCTGGAGTCCAGCACTATCCACTGAGCCACCCAGCTGCCTCCAGGCACAAAAGAACAAATTCAAACCTATCCTCTAATAGACCAAAACAAACCAAGAAGCTGAGTTGAAAAATCTAGTCAGAAGACAGAAAGGCAGACTTTGTGGGTCTGGAAAGTTCAGTACAGCTTTTGTTTCATTTTTAACTACAGGGAAAGGACACCTCTTGACACTATTTTGAAAACTGAGACTAGGAAGAGAATGTTGGGCTCCTCCCTAGGGGGGTGGAATGTAGCCTGAGAGATGGCCTTCTATACCTGGGCATGCTGGGAAGGACAGCCAGCAGGGCCCATGGACTTGAGTGCCCAACATGGAGCCTCCAAGGTGCCTCGGGTCCCTCTGGGCTCCCTCTTGGCCAGTTCATCACATAGAGACCTCCCTGAGAGGTAGGTCCCTCTCCCACTGCAGATTTCTCCCCATCCTGCAACTTTCTGAAAATTGTCTGAGGTAGGTAAAGGTTAAGTGACTTTCCAAGGGCTTCCCAACTCTGAGGCTGCTTTCTCCCCACTGCCCTAGGCTCAGACACTTATTAGCTATATAATAATAGATGAGTCTCTTTGGCTGTCTGAGTCTTGTTTCCTCATCTGTAAAATGGACAGAATGACATCTGTACTACCAGTCTCACAGGATGGCTGTAGCGGGCATCGAGCTGAGTTCTTACAAACCTCCCCCTCTCCATGGAGGGCCCTACTGTTCTTCCATCCCCGGGTTCAGAATCCCAAAGTCATCCCCCACTCCCCTTGCTCTCCATCCTGCTCCCCAGCCCAATCAGTAGCAAAGTCTTGGCAAGGTAGACCCCAGGGCGTCCCTTGTCATCCGTTCTCTTCTCCCTCCTCTAACCAGGGGGTGGCTGCTCCAGGCCAGGCCTTCAGCTCCTCTGGCCTGGGCTCCTTCCCTCATCTCCTCTGCTATAAAATGGGCAGCCTGCACTCCGTGATCTCTAAAGATCCTTCCAACTCAAACATTCCATGTTGCTGCGATACCACCAAATGCGCTGGGGAAACAGAATGTTCCTCCCCCGTTTCTTCTCTTTCCACTCCTAGGCTCCCACGTACCCCTAAAGGCTCCGTTTAAGCGGGCTCCTGAAAGTGGGGTAGCCCTTTCTTAGATGCCTTTGTCAGGAGGACACTTGGCTGAAGGTGGGGGGGGGTGGTTTTGGGGGAGAGCCCCTCCCAGCCTGGGCGGTAGTGGCAGCCCGGGCAGAAGGAGCCGGGGGGCCGGGCAGCCCCCTTCCAAATGCCAGCCGCTCTCCAAAGGGCAGCGCCCTTGGGGGCTGCGGCCGGCCGGCCTGCCAGGGAAGCTGCCCCCCGCCTCGGGGGCCTCACTAACCTCTGGGGTCCGCGCCTTGCGAAGCCATGGGGACGGATGGAGGTGCGGCCGACACCGTCTGCGAGATGCGCGCTCGCTTGGCCGGCCTCGGAGTGGACCACTGCGGCCGCGGAGCCGGCGCTTCAAATTAAAGCCCGAGGCCACGCCCCTGCCTTCCACCAGCCAATCACGCGGCGACTCCGAGAAGGCCCTCCGGGCGTTCGCGCCCTAACTTACCCCCCACCCGGGATCCCCCGCGAGCGCCGCCGTGAGGGCGGGGCAGCTTGGGAAGGTGTCCCCCCCCCCACACCCTTCCCCCACGACTGGGAAGGGATCAACCTCCTCATTTGACAGGAAGAGGAAACTGAGCCCCAGGGACCTGAGGAGATCGAGGGGGCAGCCAGGTTGAAGGTAGCAGAGCTGAGAAACAGAAAAATGAAGGTTTTCAAGGTACAATATTGCTGTGGGCCAAGCGGGGCAGCCGGGCTCCGGACTGTGAGGTCGGTTTAATTGCCCCCTATGGCAGACTTACCACAAAAACCAACAGAGGAGGGCCTTTGTGGTTGGGATCTCATCCCCTGAGCCAAGGGTTGGGCTGCTACCACTACCGGGCACTGCAGTGCTGGCCAGACCGCTTGGACCAACCTGGGGGGCTAGCCTTCTAGATGTCTGGGTCCACATCTTGGCCATCCTTTCCTACTTTCCCCCAAATTTCCAGCCCTCCTGATGCTGGCAAGGTCTTCAATTTCACAGGCCCACTAAGTCCTGCCCTCCCAGGAGGCATTTATTCCAAGCCCACCCCCCCACCCCCCCAAACAAGGCCAATGGGGAAGTCAATGGAGATGTGTGTGTGTGTGTGTGTGTAACCCTAACCCTTTCAAACCTTCCTCACACTGCAAAAATGGGATGGTAATGCCTGCCTCATGAGAATATAGTGAGCAAAGGCCTTTGAGAAGGATACCCTCTAGCTCTGAGTTCTTAAACCTCAGGTTCTCAATTGTGAAAAATTCCAACCCTTGGTCACCAAGGGCTCAAGAGACTCTGGACAGCTCCATTCAGACACAGGTCCTGAGAATTAATGAATAGTAGCTATAACTCATGCTCCTGAGTTTGAATTTAGCCTCTGCTACTTAATGACTCCGTGCCCCTGAATGGGTCCCTTGTGCTCTCTGAGCTCCAAGGCGTTTTCTGTAAAATGGTTATAATAATCCTTGTGCTACCTCCATCAGCTCCACCTAATAGGGGCCTGGTCCAGAGGAAAGGCCTCCCATGACCTTCCAGAACTCTTGAGGCAGGACCCACTCCTGCCATTTATCCCTTCTCAGGACTTTTCCTGGCCCTCACTGTAAGAGGAGCATGTGGCCCCTGGAGCCAAACTTCATAACCTGGGGCTCCAGGGGGTCTGGGAACTTAGATGGGAATAAATCACATTTTTATTTTCCCTACCCTCTAGCTGAACATGAGCCTTTCCCTCCCCTATGGACATAAGCCACAGAAATTTAGTAGGAAAAGGTGTTCATCCACATGCTTCTTCACTGGGCTGTCCTAGGGGTCTGTGTCACACTAACATAAAGATGCCTGCTTTAGAGACTCACTGACCTCCTTCGATGGCCTGAACTGAATATCCATCTCACTTAACAATGGGAATTCCCCCCAAAGGAACTTTGGGGAAAGTAAAAGGGGCAAATACAGAAGCCTAGAAATGATAGTTTCCAGGTCATGGCCCTGAACTCTCCCAGAACTCATTGCTCTTCTCCCCCCTTCCTCTCCTGGGCATCATTTCAGCTGACATTTACATGGATCTGCCTTGGGTCTTGAGTTTAGCCTGGAGGAGGCTTCTGGGCTCATCAACTCCAGCCTATCATTCCTTTGCTCAAGACCCAGTGAGGAATGATGCCAACGGTGATGGTGATGCTGGCAGTGAGAGTAGCATGCATTTCTAACCTTTTAAGACACATTACCTTATTTGATTCTCCTAACAACCCTGGGAAGTAACAGCTATTAATGTGTCCATTTTACAAATGAGCAAATTGAGTCTGAGAAAGGTTAAATGACTGCCTGCCCAGGGCAGATCTCCCTCCTTACTTGGTCCCATTTCAGAGGGAACCATGCCTTCCTTCAGAGCCCCTCAACACTCCCATCACCATGCAGTCCAGATACCATACCTCCCATTGGCACTGCCAGTGGTTCTTGGACCTCTGGCACAGATGCTTGGCTTTCAGCTTCCTGCTGCTTGTGTGGCCTTCCTTCAAAAATGGTGTCTTGTCTCATCTGGCCCAACTCTCAGCCCCCTGGACAACACTGACATCATGTGGTGGTACACGGCAGGCTTGCTGAATTCTTTTGGTGTTTCCTTCTCTTCCAGAGGCTGGAATCGCTCAGCACTTTAGACCACAGACCAGGAAACCCAAAGGACCGGGTAAGAAACCAAATGGCCATGTCTTCATCCTTGAGCTTCCTCAGTTCTAGGGGGTAGCAGGGGAGGCATTTGGGAAAGGGAAAATGAAAGGGAATCGAAGGCCTTGTTTCCTTACATGATCTCCCCCCCCCCCCCCCCCACTGTTTCCCTCTGATATTATGTTGCTAAAATGGGGATGGAAGACAGCATGAGAGACTAGAAAGACCTACTGACTTAATTTCTTTTTGGCGCACTAATCATAGCTCGCCACTCTAGAGCACAGTAAGAGTGCCAAGGGCTTGCCATATATTAGCTCCTTTGGCCCTCATGGCAGCTCTGTGAGCTAAGTGCTCTGACTAACCCCATTTTACAGAGGGAGAAACTGACCCTCAGAGAAGTTCTTTGCCATATTCAGGATCCCTCAGCTGGCAAATATCAGAGGAGGGTTCAAACTCAGTCACATAAGTCAAGGCAAGAAGCCTTTAAGTGTTGCTATGTGCCTAGCCCTGCCCTGTGTTGACAAATATAAATACAGGCAGATAATGAGACTGCCACCACCCTCAAAGGAGCTTACATTCTAAAGGGGGAACTGAAAAGCAGGGGGCTGGGGAAGAAGTCCAGAGATTCGCAGGTGGGGCCAGTGGAGGACGAAAAGATGGCTGCCTGGACTCCAGGAGGCACTTGAGCACCCACAGGAAGAGAGGGCTGGTGGGGTGGGGCAGAGAGGATCTTCCAGAGTGAGAAGACAGCTGAGGCCTCGGGGAGACTTCCTCTTTTCCTTAAGTTCCTATTTCCCTGAAATTGCCTCTCCAGCTCTTGCTCCCTGGCCACCCACTGGTTCTGCGGAAGTCTTGTGCAAGGCCAAGCTAGATTTTATCGTCTTGGAATAGTGATAAAGCCCCTGGCTGGGTCCCACCCAGCCTTCTCTGGTCTCCTCCAGCCAGTGGGAATCGGTCATGGTGACCCCCTCCCACCCCAGTAGTATCAGCACTTAGAGGGCTAGGGCTAGAGCAACCTCTCCTGGGCAGCTGGGAGGGGGGGGGGACAGGGGGAACAGATGGGACATTGGGAGCTCAAGCATCTGGTTCTTTTATGGAAGAGCTGTTGACTCAACTTCTCCTTTGTACTCCTCACCTTCCAGGGCCCTCTGTGTATCTGAGAATCAGGAATCAGGCTTTGTGTGGTGTTGTGTGGCCCTTGTGGCTGGCTGTACTCTGAGCTGGCTACCCCTGGCAATTACACACACTGGCTAGCACATGGCTCATTTCCACTCATTCCTGTGTATCTGAAAGAATACTAGATTTGAATTCAGAGGAGTTGGGTTCCAATTCTGACTTGACCATTTATTGGGTGACCATGGGCCTCAGTTTCCTCATATGTAAATTGAAGGGCTTGGACTTGGCAACCTCCAAAGCTCCACTTCTGCACATGGCTCATCCTGTGACCCCAAGCTGATCAGTAACTAGAAGTCAGCCGGGTGTTGTCATATATCAGTCTAGGCCCTAGATCTGACTGCCTTGTCTGGTCAGACCAGGGTTAGGCAGTGGGAACTATTTCCAACCCATCACTGATGAGGGAGGAGCCCTTGCTGATGACCTCAGGAATTCAGAAAACATGGCTCCTTGGGTGGTGGGCCACAGACCAATGAGGATGGCAGCTGGGTGTGGGAGCAGGATGGTCCTGGGGCTCTGGTGTTTGCCCTTGCTAACCCCTACCTGGTATCATCCTCATTAACATGTTGTATCTCACTCCTCTTCCTAAGTATAATGTGAACAGCTCCCTGGGGGGCAGAGACTTTTGTAAACAGTAGGTGCTTAATAATGTGTTTTCTTGTTAGGCCTCAGTTTCTTCATCTGTAAAACAAGGTGGTAGGATCATGATGCTCTCCAAGATCCCTTCCAGCTAGGGAATAGGTTCTGATTCTATAAAATGAGATCTGCCAGAGACTTTTAATTGGCCCCAGCCATTAGCCAGGTACCTTCTGGAAGGGTCCATGCTGATTTGCAGAACTAAAACAAGGAGGTTGGTAGAAGCCACAGTATCCCAGGTGTACCAGGACCAGGCCTTAAATCAGGAAAGGTGGCAGCACTGTAGTCTTCATGCTGCCTGCTGTGATGATGATGGGGAAAGCCCTGGGAGGCAGGAGGCTAACTCTCCTTCTCACTCCCACGATCAGCAGGACTGGTAGGCCTGAGGGGGGAAGTCAGGACCAAGCAGGGCCATTGGGACATCTACAAACGGAGTTCTTCCCACCTACCAGAGATCTCGCTCTTTCCTGCATAGGCTGCATCCTTTGCAAGTCTCTCCACTGGTGGTCAGGGCACTGCCCCCACTCCCAGGGTCAGGAGGATAGGTGACCGGCTGCCCATTGCCCCTCCAAGGCCATTGCTCCATTGTCATCCCTGATTGACCTTCCTTCTTTCATGTACAGTCTAGTGCCACCCTCTCTCCATCCATATTACTGTCATTTACTGACCTCAGGTCATCATCCCAAACTGTTCACTGCCTTTAGTACTTGGTTCACAATCCTCCTCTGTCCCTTCCACTGCCATCCTCTCCGAGGACTTTAGTATTCATGTTGACGAGCACCCATTTCCTCAGCAATAACCTCCACCTTCTCCAGCCCACTTACACCAACATGGTCACAATTTGCACCCAGAATCCTTCTTTCTACCTAGTGCTAATATTCACGAAGTTTGAGCTTCCAGTGTCTCCTTTGGTGGCTCATCATCGGTGTCCCAGGTTGGAAGGTTAAAGCTGGAAGGGACCTTGGAAGACATCTAGTCCAACCCCTTACTTTACAGAAAAGGCAACTGAGCCCTGGAGACGGGAAGAGGCTTGTCCAAGGGCACACAGTGAAAGCGAAGGCACCACCCTGAGTGGGGTCTTCTTAATCCAAGCCCCCCAGATACCTCCCTACATCTCTAAGAAATGAGCTGCCATGGGGAGGGTTGGAAAAAAATCCTGTCCCTTTGGGATCCAGGCATGGAGTGAGCATTGATACTGGGAAGGAGCTGTGAGCATTGTAGCTTTGGCAGGAAGACAGAACCTGGCCAAGAAGGGAATGAGACCAGTAAGTATGAGGAGGAACAAAGCACAGGACTGACTCATCCTGGGTGGCAGGGTGAGCAGATCATCCTGAGGAGGTGTGCCCATGGAGGGGAGATGCCAGGAAGAAAAGAGGAAGACACCAGAGGAAAAGTGGCACTCCCCCTCCCTCTGACAGTGTGGGAGGGCAGAAGGTCATTGCACTTGGGGTCAGGGGGATCTGGGTTTGAATTCTGTCCTTTTACAGGCTTTGTGACCTTGGGCAAACAAGATCATACATCGGTGCCATCCCCCCTCCCCCCAAGATCTCCCAGGAGTGTTTTGATGATCAAAGGAGATTGTGCATTTCAAGTGCTTTGTAAACCTTAAAGGCTTTTAGAAATATCAACTATAAGTTCCTACCTTCCTTCCTTCCTTCCTTCCTTCCTTCCTTCCTTCCTTCCTTCCTTCCTTCCTTCCTTCCTTCCTTCCTTCCTTCTTTCCTTCCTGCCTTCCTTCTTTCCTTCCTGCCTGCTTTCCTTCCTTCCTGCCTGCCTGCCTTTCTTCCTTCCTTCCCTCCTGCCTTCCTTCTGCCTGCCTTCCTTCCTGCTTGCGTTCCTTCCTTCTTTACTTCCTTCCTTCCTTCCTGACTTCCTTCCTTCCTTCCTTCCTGCCTTCCTTCCTGACTTCCTTCCTTCCTTCCTTCCTGCCTTCCTTCCTTCCTGCCTGCCTTCCTTCCTTCCCTCCTGCCTTCCTTCCTGCCTGCCTTCCTTCCTGCTTGAGTTCCTTCCTTCTTTACTTCCTTCCTTCCTTCCTGACTTCCTTCCTTCCTTCCTTCCTGCCTTCCTTCCTTCCTGCCTGCCTGCCTGCCTTCCTTCCTTCCTTCCTGCCTGCCTTCCTTCCTGCTTGCGTTCCTTCCTTCTTTACTTCCTTCCTTCCTGACTTCCTTCCTTCCTTCCTTCCTTCCTTCCCACCTTCCTTCTTTCCTTCCTGCCTGCCTTCCTTCTTTCCTTCCTGCCTTCCTTCCTTCCTGCCTGCCTTCCTTCCTTCCTTCCTTCCCTCCTGCCTTCCTTCCTGCCTGCCTTCCTTCCTGCTTGCGTTCCTTCCTTCTTTACTTCCTTCCTTCCTTCCTTCCTTCCTGCCTTCCTTCCTTCCTGCCTGCCTGCCTTCCTTCCTTTCTGCCTGCCTTCCTTCCTGCTTGCGTTCCTTCCTTCTTTACTTCCTTCCTTCCTGACTTCCTGACTGACTTCCTTCCTTCCTTCCTTCCTTCCTTCCTTCCTTCCTTCCTTCCTTCCTTCCTTCCTTCCTGCCTTCCTTCCTTCCTCCCTGGCATAGGAACTCAGGAAGACAGGTTTTCTAGTCCCAACTCTGCTGAGTACCTGGGAGGCAAAAATGCTCCTGCCTTCACCAGGGCCTTTTAAGACTTTTCAGGTGCAGTCCCAGGACATATAAAGCTTCAATTCTGTAACTGTTGCACTGCTTAGGATGTTTCTGGCTCCCAGCTTCCCAACCCCACTTCATTGCTGGCTTCCCAGCCTTTTCTGTCAGTAGCCTGGAGTGGGGTTGGCCTTTTCCATCTTCTTTCTGGAAGCTTGATGAGTGGCCGAAGGGGACTGGCTAAGAAAAGAAGCCCTTTCCTTAGCTCCACCCGCCTGTCAGGAAGGACAGGGCATTCATTTCCACCGATGAGGAGACAGTCCTGTCCCAGCGGACTCTGGGCTAGGGGTTGGATCCCATGCTCCCTCAGGTGGTCTTCCAGCTACCATTCTGTGACTTTGCTTTGGCCACCCCTCAGGTTGGCCTGTGAATGAGCCAGTGGGGTTGTCCTCTCTCCAGCCTTCACGATGGAAATGGGAACATGAATGGCTTGGCGATCAGTTTAATGTGTATGTGGGAGCCGGACAGTGCTGATTCTGACGAGATAATCAGATTCTCTGAAAAGTGTAGAGCCTGATTAAGAGCCGCACGGAGGTCTGTCCTCTGTCCTGCAGGGGCCTTCAGTCTGGCATCAGATTCATATATTATTTAACTTGTGTCTAAAGTCATCACAATTTCCAGTCAAATTCAAGTGGAGAAAATGACTCCATCTTTCCTGGAGACAGTAAAGCTGCCACTTTCTGGAAAGGACTCAAAGTGGGCTAGCTCAGAATGCTCCTTTAGCCCCAAATGTGATCAAAGAGCCAAGTCTAGAAGTTTGCGAAATGTGTAAAATGTTATTAGGAGAATTATTTAATGTTATCATATTGATGATATCAAACGTAACTAGAGAAATGTGAGCTAGTGTTGTTGCCCACCAAGGAAAAGGCACTGATAGCCTGTTATTTTAATTCAGTCCAGGGTTCTGGAATACCTGCTCTGTGCTCTGGTCCAGTTGCTGGACTCCTCTGGTCCTGTTCCTCCACTCCTCAAGAGGGAGCTGCATGTCCAGGTCCAGAACCTGTGAGCCTTACTTTCAGCCTGATTTCTGGAAACTCCCCTTTATAGTGGTTGTCCTTCCACCATACTGGTCATTTGTCCTGCCTCCATGCCTTTGTGTGACCTCACCTAGGAGGACAAGCCCCTTAGTATAATCTTCCTCCTTCTGCTCCTTTCAGGCCTGGTTCATGGGGCACCTCCCCCTGATTTCATACCTAGCACGTGTTCCCTTACACCAATCAGTCGATCCATCAACAAGCATCTATTAAGCACCTATGTGCTGGCCGCTGTGCCAAGAGACAGTCCCTGCCTGAAGGGAGCTTCCAGTCTAATAGGATGAAACTTCATGCAAACAAATATACAGAAAGCAAGGAGAAATGGGAACTAACAGAGGGAAGACCCTGGAATGACCAGAGGGTGGGGAAAGTGACACTTGGAGGAGGCCAGGGAGGTCAGTAGAGTGGAGGAGGCAGAGCATTCCAGTCTCAGAGCTGAGAGATGGAGAGGCTTGTCCATGGAATAATCTGGAGGCTGGTGTCGCTGGATGGAGGAGGACATGTCAGAAAGGTCGGGAAGGAGGAGGGGCAGGGAATGAAGGGCTTTGAATGACACACAGCATCTTATATTTGTTCCTGGGGGTGACAGGGAGCCAGTGGTGTGTGTGTGTGTGTGTGTGTGTGTGTGTGTGTGTGACATGATCAGACTTTTGCTTTAAGAAAGTCACCTTACCAGCTGAATGGAGCATGGATTGGAATGGGGAGAATGTGGCAGCAGCACTTCCTTCCCCCCAGTAGCCGAGGCATAAGGAGATGAGGGCCTGCACCTGCATGGGGCAATGTCAGAGGAGGGGAAAGGGCATATCTGGGAGATGCTGCAAGACAGGCCTTAGTGACTCTGGGGGTGGAGATAGTGAGCAGTCCAGGATGACTCTTTGGTTGGGAGCCTCCAACATGGGGAGGATAAGATTACCCCTCACAGTAATAGGGATAGGTTTAAGGGGCAGATGAGTCCATTTGCAATATACTGAGTTTCAGATGTCCACTGGACATCCAATTTGAGATGTCAGAAAGGTAGTTGGACAAGTGACATTGGAGGTCAGCAAGATAGCACAGAGTAGGCCATTAAGTCCATGGGAGTTCATGAGCTCACCAAGTGAAGCAGTGTAGAGGGAGGGAAGCCAGGACAGAGAGGGGCGTCCCATAAATCTAGAGAGAAGAGAATATCAAGGAGGAGAGGGTGGCTGTCAGCGTCAAAGACCACAGAGAGGTCAAGGAGAAGGAGGACTGGAGCCAGATTGCAAGGGGTTATGGGAGTGAGAGGAAAGAGAATGAAGGCACATAGGGCAGGTAGCTTTTCCAAGGAGGTTAGCCACCAAAGACAGAAAAGCTGCCATATAGGATGAAGTGAGGATGGAAGGATCAGGTGAGGGTCTTTCAGGATGGAGGACACAGGCCAGTTTGGAGGCAGTAGGGAAGCAGCCAGGAGAGAGGGAAAGACCAGTGGGGACAGCAGAAGGGACAATCTGTCAGAGGAGCCAGACTGGAAGGGGATCCTGTGTGCAGCTGGAGGGGCTGGCCTTGGTCAGGAGTAAGGCTGCATCTCCTGGGAAACAGGGTGAAGGACAAGACAGTCAGGGAAGGCACCTTACGGGAGATGAGAAAGAGGGCAGTGGCCTCCATTTTTTCTGTAAAGTAGGAGGCAAGATTCTCAGCTGACAGAATAGGGGAGAGGGAGCCATGGGATGTTCAAGGAGGAATGAAAAGGTTGGAAGAGGCACTGGGGAGTGTGCACACAGGCAAGCACCTACGAAACCAGAGCTATGGAAGGATTGTAAGAGGGGAGATAGGGCATCACCATTGAATATCGAGGCCGAGGGTTGCCCACTCCAGGGTGTCTGGAGGTGAGCTCTGAAGAAGCTTGGGCCCAGTGGCACGTGTTCCAGACATGGGGGTCCCCTTTTTCACAGGCACAGATGCAGGAGTAGCTAGTGAAAGGCTGGCATGTCAGGGGGACAGGGACAGAAAGGGGTGACCCTGGGAAGGTAGACAGAGCCAGATTGCAGAATGCCCAAAGGCCACATGGAGCAAGTCTCCTCCAAGGGGCAATTAAGAATCATTGAAGATTTTGGGGGGCAGGGGGAGGGGTGTGTGACATTGTTAGATTTGTGTTTTGGGAATTTCTCTTTGGGAGCTGGGGAGGGGCACAGATTGGAGAACGTCTGTCTGTCTTACAAAGGAAACCTGGCCCATGGCCCCTTAGAGAGAAAGCTCCCCAGAAAAGTCAGGTTTTCCCAGGGCTCCACTTGCAGGGCATTGGGCACTTTGGGCTTGGGCCTACCCCTTGCCATCAAAATCCCATGCAGGATACAGGCACCAGCCTTTCCTGTCTAAAAACATCTGCCTGCACAAAAGGAACTGACCGATTTTAGTTCAAGTAATTGGCTTTCCCACTAAGTGATACTGAAGCTGTTTTTTAAAATTTTTTAATAAAAAATTAATTATGTCTGTCAGGAAGAAAAAAACAGCTTTCCCATACCGGGAGTCGAACCCGGGCCGCCTGGGTGAAAACCAGGAATCCTAACCGCTAGACCATATGGGAAACTACTGAGAGGCAGCTTCAGCACTACGCTGCTAAGTGACGTTTCCTGTTTTGCTTGGGCTTCCTGGCTCGGCTCGCCTCTGCCTTCAGCCAGGGACTCTTTGTTCCTGACTCCTCTGTCTCTGCCTTGGTCTCCCTTCTCAAGCTCCAAAACCTGCTTACACAAAGAATGGAGGGGGAAGAGAAGCCACCCTCAGGAAAACAAGTGAGCTGCATTCATTGGTTCAATAAATATTTTATGCCAACGGAGCCTCTTATGGGCAAAGCACTGGGTAAGAGGCCTGGACAGCAGAGCTCAAGCTCTCTGCACTGGCATCTGTCAGGGCACCCTTAGCCGGCCAGCGACATGTGCCAAAGATATCTGAGTTGTCCTGATGGCACTGACCTGGAAGACGCACCAGCCACCGACTGAGCCATGCTCCTGCTTGGTAAAGCCCACACCAAGAGAGAGAGACAGAGAGTGAGAAAGAGACAGAGAAAGGGAAACAAAGTCATAGAGAAAGAGGGTGAGAGACAGGCAGAGACAGAGAGACACACACAGACAGAGAGAGAAAAAGAGACCAAGACAGAGATAGAAACCCAGAGACAAAGAGAGACAGAGAGGGAGAACAGGGGGTGAGAGAAAAGACACAGAGAATGACAAAGAAAGAGAAACAGAGGCAAGAGAGAGAAAGAAAGAGAAACAAAGAGAGAGAGAAAGACAGAAGTTGAAGGAGAGGGAGAGCAGAGGATGGGAGAGACAGAAAGAGAGAGAAACAGAGAGACAGAGAGGGAAGAAGAGAGAGAGGAAGAGAAACAGGCAGAGGGTGAGAGACAGAGAGGGAGAGGGAGAAACAGAGAGAGACAGAGAGCACAGAGAGTGCAGAGACAGAGACAAAGAGAGACAGAGAGGGAGAGGGAGACAGGAGAGACAGAGAGTGCAGAGGTGAGAGACAGAGAGGGAGAGGGAGAAACAGAGAGATAGAGAGACAGGAGAGACACAGAGTGCAGAGAGTGAGAGACCGAGACAGAGAGGAAGAGAGAGACAGAGAGACAGATAGAGAGAGAAAGACAGAGACAGACAGAGAAGAGAAAGAGAGAGATAGAGGAGAGACAGATAGAGACAGAGAGACACACACACACAGACAGAGAGAAAGAGATAGACACAGAGAGAGAGAGACAAAGAGAGAGGGAGAGACAGAGAGACAGGAGAGACAGAGAGCACAGAGAGTGAGAGACAGAGACAGAGAGGGAAAGAGAGACAGAGAGGGAAGAAGAGAGAGAGGAAGAGAAACAGGCAGAGGGTGAGAGACAGAGAGGGAGTGGGAGAAACAGAGAGAGACAGAGACAGGAGAGCAGAGAGTGAGAGAAAGAGACCGAGAAGGAGAGAGAGACAGAGAGACAGATGGAGAAAGAAAGACAGAGACAGAGAGGAGAAAGAGATAGAGAGAAAGAGAGGAGAGACAGAGACAGAGAGACACACACAGAGACAGAAAGAGACTGAGACAGATAAAGAGAGAAAGAGATAGGCACACAGAGACAGAGACAAAGAGAGACAGGAGAGACAGCACAGAGAGTGAGAGACAGAGACAGAGAGACAGATGGAGAGAGAAAGACAGAGACAGACAGAGAGGAGAGAGAGACAAAGAGAGGAGAGACAGATAAAGACAGAGACACACACAGAGACAGAAAGAGACTGAGACAGATAAAGAGAGAAAGAGACACATAGAAACAGAGAGGGAGAGGAAGAACAGGAGGTGAGAGTGACAGAGAAAGAGAAACAGGCAAGAGAAAGAAAGAGAAAGAGAGAAAGAAGTTGAAGGAGAGGGAGAGCAGAGGATGGGAGAGACAGAAAGAGAAACAGAGAGACAGAGAGGGAAGAAGAGAGAGAGGAAGAGAAACATGCAGAGGGTGAGAGACAGAGAGGGAGAGGGAGAAACAGAGAGATGAGAGACAGGAGAGACACAGAGTGCAGAGAGTGAGAGACCGAGACAGAGAGGAAGAGAGAGACAGAGAGACAGATAGAGAGAGAAAGACAGAGACAGACAGAGAAGAGAAAGAGAGAGATAGAGGAGAGACAGATAGAGACAGAGAGACACACACACACAGACAGAGAGAAAGAGATAGACACAGAGAGAGAGAGACAAAGAGAGAGGGAGAGACAGAGAGACAGGAGAGACAGAGAGCACAGAGAGTGAGAGACAGAGACAGAGAGGGAAAGAGAGACAGAGAGGGAAGAAGAGAGAGAGGAAGAGAAACAGGCAGAGGGTGAGAGACAGAGAGGGAGTGGGAGAAACAGAGAGAGACAGAGACAGGAGAGCAGAGAGTGAGAGAAAGAGACCGAGAAGGAGAGAGAGACAGAGAGACAGATGGAGAAAGAAAGACAGAGACAGAGAGGAGAAAGAGATAGAGAGAAAGAGAGGAGAGACAGAGACAGAGAGACACACACAGAGACAGAAAGAGACTGAGACAGATAAAGAGAGAAAGAGATAGGCACACAGAGACAGAGACAAAGAGAGACAGAGAGACAGGAGAGACAGCACAGAGAGTGAGAGACAGAGACAGAGAGACAGATGGAGAGAGAAAGACAGAGACAGACAGAGAGGAGAGAGAGACAAAGAGAGGAGAGACAGATAAAGACAGAGACACACACAGAGACAGAAAGAGACTGAGACAGATAAAGAGAGAAAGAGACACATAGAAACAGAGAGGGAGAGGAAGAACAGGAGGTGAGAGTGACAGAGAAAGAGAAACAGGCAAGAGAAAGAAAGAGAAAGAGAGAAAGAAGTTGAAGGAGAGGGAGAGCAGAGGATGGGAGAGACAGAAAGAGAAACAGAGAGACAGAGAGGGAAGAAGAGAGAGAGGAAGAGAAACACGCAGAGGGTGAGAGACAGAGAGGGAGAGGGAGAAACAGAGAGATGAGAGACAGGAGAGACACAGAGTGCAGAGAGTGAGAGACCGAGACAGAGAGGAAGAGAGAGACAGAGAGACAGATAGAGAGAGAAAGACAGAGACAGACAGAGAAGAGAAAGAGAGAGATAGAGGAGAGACAGATAGAGACAGAGAGACACACACACACAGACAGAGAGAAAGAGATAGACACAGAGAGAGAGAGACAAAGAGAGAGGGAGAGACAGAGAGACAGGAGAGACAGAGAGCACAGAGAGTGAGAGACAGAGACAGAGAGGGAAAGAGAGACAGAGAGGGAAGAAGAGAGAGAGGAAGAGAAACAGGCAGAGGGTGAGAGACAGAGAGGGAGTGGGAGAAACAGAGAGAGACAGAGACAGGAGAGCAGAGAGTGAGAGAAAGAGACCGAGAAGGAGAGAGAGACAGAGAGACAGATGGAGAAAGAAAGACAGAGACAGAGAGGAGAAAGAGATAGAGAGAAAGAGAGGAGAGACAGAGACAGAGAGACACACACAGAGACAGAAAGAGACTGAGACAGATAAAGAGAGAAAGAGACAGGCACAGAGACAGAGACAAAGAGAGGGAGAGGGAGAACAGGGAGTGAGAGAAAAAGAGAGATGGAGACAGAGAAAGAGATACACAGAGACAGAGAGGGAGAGGGAGACAGGAGAGACAGAGAGAGAGTGCAGAGGGTGAGAGACAGAGAGGGAGAGTAAGAAACAGAGAGATAGAGAGACAGAGAGGGAGAGAGAGACAGAGAGACAGATGGAGAGAGACAAAGACAGACAGAGAGGAGAAAGAGAGAGACAAAGAGAAGACAGACAGATAGAGACAGAGAGACACTCAGAGGCAGAGAGAAAGGGACTGAGACAGATAAAGAGAGAAAGAGATAGGCACAGAGACAGAGACAAAGAGAGATAGGGAGAGGGAGAACAGGGGGTGAGAGACAAGATGCGGAGTGACAGAGAAAGAGAAACAGAGGCAAGAGAGAGAGAGAGAAAGAAAGACAGAAAGAGAGAGGTTGAAGGAGAGGGAGAGCAGAGGATGGGAGAGACAGAAAGAGAGACAGAGAGGGAGAAGATAGAGGAAGAGAAACAGGCAGAGGGTGAGAGACAGAAATAGAGAAAGACAGAGGGAGAAACAGAAAGAGACAGAGGGAGAGAGGGAGCATAAGGTAAAAGCAAGAGATACAGAAAATAGAGGGTGAGACAGAGAAAGAGAGAGACAGAGGCAGAAGACAGAGACAAAACGAGTGACAGACAGAAAGAGAGACAGAGAGAAAAAGACAGGGAGAGGGGGAGCAGACTGGGCCCTGGTGCTGCTAAACAAGGACATGAGAAGGCCCCCTGCCCTTCCCCCAGGTATCATGGGGCAGAGGCAGCAGCCACGTCCCTCTCCCCCAGCAGGCTACATGGTCAGCATCCATCACCTGGAGCACTTCTCCTGTTGGCACACATCAAATAGGGGGCTGGGGCGGGGCTTGGCAGCAGTTTTCAAGGGCATGGGCTGAGGGAAGGATGGTCTAGGCCATTGTTCAAAGTCAGGGTCATCCTGGAGCCCTATAAGTGGGGAAGGTGATGGCTTAGCTTCTCCGTTTCACAACCCTCTGGGGAAGCACAGCAGCCATTCCATTAAAGGGCCTGCTCCATCCCTCCCTCTAGGCCTTGGTTCACTCAGCTATCTCATGGTGTCCAGTCCATCCATGACTGACCTCTAGTCCTCATCTGTGTGTGAGCAGTTCTCGTGGTTAAGTCTGCCATGTACCAGTCAGTCATTTTTCATTTTTTGAGTACTTTATTAAGCACCTCCTTCAGCTTAACCCTGTGCTGGGAGCTGGGGGTACAGGGAAAAACCAAAACAGGCCCTGCTCCCAAGGAGCTCACGATTCGAACTGGAGCACAACCAATACATGAATAAATATATCCAAGAAGGCCGCTAGATGGCACTGCAGCGGATTGAGTTCGGAGCGAGTCAAGAAGACCTGAGTTCAGCTGTATGACTGTGCAAGTCACTGTACCTCTGCTTGCCTCAGTTTCCTCACCTGTTAAATGAAGATAATAGCACCGAGTTGTTGTGAGGATGAAATGAGAGAATATTTGAAAAGTGCTTAGCCCACTGCCTGGCACACAGTAGGTGCTTCATAAATGCCTGTCTCCTTTCTATAAACTAAATACAAAGTAGCTCAAACCCTAGGGAAGGGTAAGGAGGGAGGGAACCAGAGTGTCTATGAGGGGGAGGTGAGAAGGGGGTGTGTCCTAGGAATGGGGGACAACCAGTTCAGAGACTCAGAGCGAGGAGTTCAGCTGTGTCCCAGAGCGGGAGAAGGAGTAATGCGTGAAGCTAGGCCCTCCGCTGGGGCTAGGCTGCTGTGGCCTTTAAAGGTTAAACAGTAGAGTTTATATTTGGTCCAAGCCTAGAGGCTGTGGGAAGCCACTGGAGTTTCCTGAGTAGGGGAGTCACATGGTCAGATCAGCACTTAAGGAAAATTGTCGGCAGCAGCCGCTTGTAGGATGGACCCAAGAGGCTAAGACCCTGAGGCAGGGTCACCAGTCGGGAGGCTGCCTGGCCCAGAGGTGATGAAGGCCTGAGCTCAGGGGGCAGCTGGCTGTGGACAGGGAGAAGAGGCCCAGCTGAGAGATGTGGTGGAGGCTGAGATGACAAGTCCGACTAACTGAGTGGCTATTTGAGGTGAGGGTGAGCGACAAGGCAGTTTGGCATTATGAACCTGGGAGACTGGGAGAAAGGGGAGGTTTGGAAGAGGGGAGGATTTGGGGGGAAGATGGGGAGTTCGGGAGGGGATGGGGAAGCTGGAGACTCATGTGGGACATTGGGTCCAAGTCTCGGTTGGTGGCTGATGTGGATCCAGTGCTCAAGAGAGGTACTGGGGCTGGATGTGTCACTGATTAAACTTACCTGCGGGTGGGCATGTGGAGAGCCTGGGGCTTATTCCTTGGAAGCAGCTACTTAGCAGCCCTGGGGGAATCTTCTTATTCCTAAGAAGGGATGGAGGCTTGGGGGTAATCGGCCTCCCTTACCTAAGGAGCTACTGAGTGTTTAGCATTTCTTTGCCTTAGAGCACCGCGTAAATGTCAACTTTTACTTTTCTGATCTCAGGTTGGGTGGTCAAATAGACCAGGGCTAGCCTGTCACCTCCCATGTACAGCTTTGGGCCCTTGGGCCCTGCCTGGCCCATCCATTCTCTATGGCATACCCCCTCTACGAAACCTCCCACCAGATAAGCCAGGTGTATACCGACCATTGGGCCAGGGCTACAAGGAGGAAACGTGCCTCAGCCTCCAGTCTTTGGGTAGATACAACAGGTTCACAGAAGCAAATTCCAAGGGATTGCTGGGGAAGGGAAAGTCCTGATTGGCAAGACCTCTTGTACAAAAATATGCAAGCAGGAGACCCTGGATTGTGTCCAGGTCTCAGCCCAAAGGCTGGTTAGCCAGAGCAGAGAAAGCGAGAGGGGGGAGCCAGGAAAGATGGCCTGGGGCCAAGCTGGGAAGGGCTTTTAAAGGCCAGAGAGCTTGTAGTTTATACCTGAGCTAATTCCTTGATCGCAGCCTCAGTTTCCTCACCTATAAAATGGGGATAATAATACTTGTGCTACCTATTGCATAGGGTTGTTGAAAGGGAAAAGCTTGTAAATTTTAAAGGAATCTGAATCTGAAAGCAGAAAGAGTGGAGGAGGGCAGGACGGGGGAAGGCTGGTGGGGGAAGGGTGCTGAGATTGAACGGATGGAGCTTGAACCAGGGAAACTCCCAGCAACTTGTCATTTAAGCTGGATACAGTTGGCCAACAGGTGCTTGGCTAAATTGTGCACTCCCATCATGCCTCACCTTCTATGGAAAAGAATTTTGGGCTGCCTTAGAGAAAGCCCATAGTGTATGGCTGTTCTCATTGTAGGAGGAGCCCGGCTGAAAGTGGGGAGGGGGTATGGAGGGGTGGGGCATGTTATCTCTCGAGCCTGTTGTCACAACAGAAAGTTCTAAGTAAAGCTGTCCTTTAGGGTGGCAGCTCTCAAACTGTCCTGTCTCCAGACCCCTTTATACTCTTAAAATGATTTAAGGACTGATTCTTCCTCCCTCCCGAAGAGTTTTTATGTGGCGTATTTCTATCCATATTTCCCATATTGGAAATGAAAAAAATCTTAGCATTATTGTGCAGTCTTGACCTTGTCAACTCCATGGAAGAGTCTTAGGGACCCCCAGGGGCTCTGGGACCACACTTTGTGAACTACTACCTTAGGGTATGTATCCATCCATCCATCCATCCATCCATCCATCCATCCATCCATCATCTTTTACAAAGTCCCAACAGACTAGGAATTAGGGTTAGATTTGGAATATGCCAACCATTGTGTTAGGCACTGGGAAAGAGACAAAGACAGATAAGACCTCTGTCCTGCCCTCATGGAACTTAGAGTCTATCAGAAGGGCTCAGCTTCATGCGTGCCCAAACATACAGCTATCTAACAAATCCCATAATTATGTAACAAGTGGTTATGATGGAAAGATGGGTAGGCACAAAGTGCTCTCTTCAAGGTGACACGAAACTTGTGGTCAGTCTTATTGGAGCTGTATCTCCAAGGATGGGGAGGGTTTCTAAAGAGAGTGATGCAGGAAAAAGGAGGAGGAGGAGGGTGCTTGAAACATAAGGAATAGCTTGGGCAAAGGCTGACATGAAATTAAGACTGACCAAGGTGAGAGAGGAAGGAGCAGCAAGGAGGAGTTTTGAATGAGATTGTCACCAAGGTTGCCATGGTTTTTTTGCGGGGGGGGAGGGAGGCCTTGAATGCCAATTTGAGGAGTGTGGCATTGTGAGTGCTAGGAAGGAAGCCTTTGAAAAGCTCTCTTTGGGGCTAGGGGAATCACCCTTCCTCCAGTGTTGGAGGCCTGAGGGCTAGGGTCTGGTTTAGAACTTCTTATTCGTGGCTTTCTGATCTCTGGTTGGTGACTTGCTCCTACTGTATTCCTTTTTCAAATCGTCTGATAACAAGTCACTTGGGCCTCAAGTTGCAGTCTGACAGTTTAATTAATAAAAGTAGGTAATAGCAAAGAAATTCAGTGACAGCAACACAGTCCTTAGTGTTGGTTCAAGCCAGCCACAGCCTTCTAGGCTCCTCCCAACTTCCCCCAGGACAGATGGTGGTCAGTCTAGCCCAAGCCCACCCAATATTCCAGGGGCCTGAGGCCAACCTAGGGAAATGGAGTCACCTGCCAGGGAAATGGCCAGTAACCTGCCTTCCAAGGGACTTATTTAGCACCAGAGTGTTGCCTCCCAGAGTAAGTGAAATCTGCCCAGGGGGGTATTTCTCGACTGAAATCCAGGGTGGCCTCGCCTTGCTAAGATCCTGGACCATGGGTGAGGTCTTGGGTAATATGGAAGCACAAACATTCTCAAGTCATTGGCTAGAGTATGGGGCTCTGTCATCCACATTGCATGACATCAACATCACGCTGCTCTGGTGTTTGAGAGGGATGGGAGACTGCAGAGTCCCAGCCCCACCAGCGCCCCACCAGCTCGCAGCAGCATATGGCCATGGCCTACGTTGGGACCTGTCACTTCGGTGGCCTTCAGCCTTTCTCTACTTTTTCTCCTTTCTCTCCAGGTTCCCTCTCAAAAGTCTATCTGCTACGACGTGGTCGCCCATCTGGTGATTACGTGTCCTGGGTGCCAAGCATCTCAGGAAGAAAGAGCACCTGAAATTTTTCCACTCCATCAGCTCGCTGGCCAGGTATGGAGACATCCCTTCTCCTTACATGTATCCAAGGAAGTAGAGTCCTAAGGTAGATAAGCTCAGCTAGACTGCCTTCATCTTGCTGAGCCTTCCCCATGGCTCTCTTTGAACATTTCCCGCCCTCCTCAGCTGCTTAACAGTTTCTTTTACTTTCCTTCCCAAGTCTCAGAGAAAGAGGTGTCATGGAAGGGAACTGGTGGCCAGTATTGACTCGGGAGATGGGAGGGGGCAGGGAGGGAGAGGGGCCTAATTCTCCCTCTCACTCCCTCTCAAGGCAGGTCTCCCACCTCTTGGTAGTTAGCCAGGCAGGCGCTATCAGACCTGGGCCATACTGACGTTTGCTTCCCTGTATTCCTTTGGTCACAGGGGAGTTGGGGTGGGGCAGTTATTGAGAAGGGACAGCATTGGAAAAAAAATCAATAAAACCTTTCTTTAAAAATGAAAGAGGTGTCTTCACTCCCTTCTGCCAACTCCCACCCTTTGACCTGTGCCCCTGCTCCAGAGCCTTGCTCCCTCAGAGAGTGTCTGTAGTCTACCACCTCTCTGCCCAAAGGAGAACATGGTTTATTAACTTACGGGAATTAGCAAGGTGTAAGTAGCAGAGGGATACGGGGGTGAAGGATTCCAGGATGGGGCACAGTGTCCTGTTTAACTGGCCACCTGTAGGTTCATAACTATTCAAGGGGGAGGAAAGGGAGACCCAAACTGGGCTGATTGAATGGGAGAACTGGAAGGAATAGAGGCAAAGACAGAGCCCATTCAGGAGGACTGCGAGGTAGTGATGGACAGGACATTCTAAGAAGGGGAATTTGAAGATTGCAAGATTTTGGAGGTAGAACAATTCGGAGCCTTGAGGAAGGCTTAAAAAATGACCACCCCTGCTGCCCAAGTGGGAGGCCTGGGTATACGAAGGGGTCCAGAGAATGAGGGAAGAGGTGGGGTAGTGGAGGGGCAGACTGGAAGGCAGATACTGAGCCAATCAGAGAAAAGAGAGTGTGGAACCTGGAGACGTCTGCTCAGACTAATCCAGCAGGAGAACTTCCCAGCAGGAGAGCTTGGAAGTCTTGAGCCCTAAAAGGGAAGCAACAGCCACAGCAGCTACTAAAGAGGGTGACAAAGGATGAGGGACCTTCTGGAGAAAGCCACATCAGAGCAAGGGAGTCTCCTGCAGCAGAGTCAAGTTGAAGGATAATTGGTCGATGAACATTTATAAACTGCTTACTGTGTGCCAGGCACTGTGCTAAGTTCTGGGGATTCAGAGAAAGGCAAAACCATGATCCTGCCCTCAAGGAGCTCACATTTAAATGGGGGGGGGGGGGCAAGGTAAGAACAACCTGTAGATATGTAGAGTGTAGATGGAAAGTAATCTCAAAACATGGGCACTAGTGGTAGAGGAAGGAAGCTGGGAAACCTAGGAGGAAAAGGTAAGGAGGGATGGCATTCCAGGCATGGGGAACAGCTACTACAAAGGCCTGGAGTCAGGAGATGGAGTGGAGTGTGTGAGGAATAGCAAGTAGGCCAGTGTGGCTGAATTGTAGAGTGCATGGGAGACAAGTAAAGTATAAGGAAACTGGGAAAATGGGGAGGGGTCAAAATCATCACCATTTAAAAATTTATATTAACATTTTTATATGAACATATATTTACTATTTATATTACTAGCAAAAACCATGAGGAAAAGATAGAAAAATAAATTCCATACAAGATAACTACAAAATTCATAACATATGTGGAAGTTTACCTACTATATGGGACTTCTATAAATATAGTTAAAAAACAGTCTTTACAGAAATGAAGGAAGTCCTAAATAATTGCAAAGACATCCATTGTTCATGGTTAGGCTGTACCGATATACTAAAAATAATGAAACTATCTAAATTAACCTATAGATTTAGTACCAAGCTAAACAAACCAGCAAGGTTTTACTTCATTAGACTAGATGAAATAAAAACAAAATTCATGTGAAGGAGCAAAAGGCCAAGAATTTCAAGGAACAAAATACCTTTAAAAAACAGAATGGTGGGGGCCTAGCATTACTAGATCTCAAAGTAAAATTGTTTGGTACTGAAGTTAAAAAACAGAAGATTAGATCAGGAGAAAAGCCTAGAAAAGTCAGACTAGAAAAAGAGCCAATGAACATGGTGGCCCAGGGTTCAAGAAACCCAAGAGCACAAACTTATGGAGGGGAAGATTTTCTATTCACAAGGCTAAACTGAAAGCAATGTGAGGGAAACCGGGTTTAGCCCAATAGCTTAGAACCAGGGGTGGGGAACCTGCGGCCTTGATGCTGCATGTGGTAGTCTAGGTCCTGAAGTGACCCACGTTCCCCACCATCACTCACTACAATGAGTTCCAGTCTCTAGACCTAAAGGGGTGGGTCATCATGTGTCCATGGTAGCTCGAGTATCTGAGATGCATATTCACTTCACTGCTCTTTGCTTTCGACAGGCTTTTCTTCAGCTTACTGCCTTCTTGTCTATTAAAGGGTATGCCTGCCTGCACCTCCATTTTCAGAATTAAGCATTGAGATCTGTTTGCTGTAAAGATCAATGAGGCTCTTCTAGGCAATTTGTGACTCATTCTCCACCTCCTGATGCCTGGGTAGATGTTAGAGAGTTGGTCCAGTTCTCTGGAAATTCTGCACAATGAGTTGCTTCAAGGAAAGTTGCCATCTCTTTGGGCAGGCCATTGCTTCAAGCTAAGCTTGGCTACTGGCCTCCTTGAGTGTTTCTTCATCCACTTGGGGCACAGTGACCTTAAGACTGCTTTAACGAAGCCTGATATTCAAACCCACCACCCCTTCTCTCCATCTCTCCATCTGTCAGTTCCTTGGTTATGGAGAGCTATAGGAGTTCATTCTGGGCTACCCTCTCAATATCTACCATATCTGTTACTAGACTATCCTGGGTCATCTCCAGTCATCCTGATGAATATCTGGTCACTAGATTCAGATGGCTCTAGAGGAAAAATGAGGCTGGTAACCAGCACAGCCTTCCCTCACTCAAAACAAAGTCAAGTACAAGTCATGTCATCATTTCTCTGATGACATGGTCTTCTTTGGCAACAAAGGATGAACACACACACACTCACTCTCTCAATGGAGTCCACCAAAGTCCTTGAAACTGCCTGTGACACCTAGAGTATCGGGAACAATACCCACAGTCCTTTGCCAGGTCTTCCAGAACCACCTTGTGCCAATACCCTTCCTCCCTTCTGGGTTAAGACACACTGGACTGTTTGCTGTCCCCCTCACATTTCCTGCAGTTTCCTACCACCATGCTTTAGCTATTGCTGATTTGCCGCTGCCCTACCTTTCCCTGCTCTGGTCAACCTTAGGACCCAGTTCACTGCTTTCTATATTCTCAAAGCTGGAAGCTTCACAGACCAGAAAAAGCATTTTCTGCTCTTTTCTGTTCTATTTGAATTCTACTTATCTGCATAACTCCTTATGACTATAGACTCCTTGAAGGCAGAGACCATGTTTTCTTCTGTATCTTCCAAAGCCTCTAAGACAAAGCACACTGGGTGTCTATAGCAGCTACCTAGGAAACTGGTGGGATTTAAAAAACCCACCCAGAGAAAAGTGAGAGTTCCAGAAGTCACAGGAAAAGGGGAGGATGGGAGGACAGGGGAGGACACGGACTGGGAAGGGTCCAGATGTCTGTGTGAGAAGAAGGAGAGAAAGGGCTTTTTTAGTCCAGGTCAGGGTCTCTTTGCCTAGGATCTGGTAACTAAAAAAAAAGGATAATTTTTGAAAAACAGAATCTGTTTCCCTTGTAATCCTATGTACTCTATTTGATGCATTTACAAAACTTCTTCTGAGAAGGGGAAGGGGTCGTGGCTTCCTCAGACTGCCAAAGGATTCTGTGACAGTAAGAAGGGGAAGAACCCCTGGGTTCCAGGGTCCAATGGGGATGCTGCCATGGTACGCTATTAATGCTGCTGTCTCTTTCAGGTGTATCCCCTTCCACCGGTTGGAGCAAGGGATGGAGAGACTTAGGATAGTCTCTTCGGGGCCCGTCGTGAAGAGGAGGCCTCTACCAATGGCACCTTTCAGGTAGGTCCAGTGCTCTCAGCCGCTTCTCCAGGCTCCATCTCTGTCAGGTGGAGCTGCCTCAGGTGGGAGAAGGAGGCAGTGGGAGGGCTATTGGTACTAGCTCTGGTGGATAGGATGCCAGCCTGGCATCAGGAAGATGTCCTAGCAGGGTGACCTTGGTCAAGTCACTCAGTTTCTTAATCTGTAAGATGGGACTTGTAAAAGTACTCACCTCCTAGAATGGCTGTGAGAATCAAATGCAATGACCTTTGGGAAATGTTACATAAATGGGAGCTATTATTATGGGCTGCTAGAAGGCAGCAAGGTTTCATTCAGCCCCAGCACCTTCCAAAGGGCCTCGAAGGCTCCAAGGGATTATGGTCTGTGGGAGTGAAGGAAGCACCAACATCGTGAAATCATGCTGGGAGTATTAAAGTAAATGTATCAGTCAGCCCCTGCCCTCAAGGAGCTCCCAGTCTCATGGGAAGAGAGCACACAAATAGCTCTAGAGAGACAAGCTATGGACAGACAGGAGAGATTGGAGGGAGCCTCAGAGGAAAGGCACCAGCGACAAGGCGCATCCATTGGGAAAGGCTTTGTGCAGACAGTGACATTTTAATGGAGAGCTGAAGGAAGTCATGAGGCAGAGGTGAAGCGAGGCAGCATCCCAGGTAAGGGAGGCAGCCAGGAAAAAGGCTGGGATGTAAGGCCTGGGCCTTGGCAGCTAAGTGAGGGTGAGCAGCTAGTGAAGTGGACCAGGTGTCAGCGATGAAGGTCTGCTCTAGAGGCAGGGCATTGTCAGGGGACAGTAGAAGGGTGCATTCGAGATGTCAGGCACAGGACTTGACCACAGATTGGATGTGGAGGGTGAGATACAGTGAAAGATCAAGGAGGGAATGGAAATTGGGAACCTCGGTGCCTGAGAGGAGGGGAGGGGCAGGAGGAGGAGTTCAGAGGTCTAACGTCTGCTTCTGACACATCCAATAGGCAGCTGGAGATGCAAGACAGGAGGCTGGCAGAGATGGACAGGTGTGAGAGTCATTTTCATAGAGGTGAACGTCGAATCCATGGAAGCTGAGATTACCAAGCCAAACAGTCCACAGAGAGAAGGGAAGAGGGCCTGGGCCAGAGCCCTGAGGGACACTTGTGGTTAGAGGGGGTGATGGGGAAGAGGAACCAGCCAAGGAGACTGAGGAGGAGCCATCAGAGAGGGAGGAAGAAACTGGGGGAGGGAGGAGTATCCCAAAAACCTAGAGGAAAGAGAATATCAAAGAGGAGAGAGTGACCACTGGGGTCAAAGGCTGCAGAGGGGGAGGGAGGCCAGGGAGAATGAGAATTGAGAAAAAGTCATTGGTTTTGGCAACTAAGAAATCAAGGAGAGCAGTTTCAGTGGAATGATGCGGTTGGAAGCTAGATCGGGAAGGGCTAAAAAGAGAGTTTTCACTCACTTTCGGAGGCACCTAAGGCAGACTCTGGCCTTTTCAAGGAGTCTGGGTACAAAGGGCAGAGGAGAAATAGTTACCAGGGATGGAAGGACCAAGTGAAGGGGTGTTGAGGATAGGGGAGCCATGGGCATATTGTAGGTAGTAGGAAGCAGCCAGGAGCCAGGGAATGACTGAAGATAAATGAGAGATGGGAATGATAGAGAGGCGACCTGCTGGAGGAAGTGAGAGAGAATGGGGTCATCTGTGCAGGTAGACAGTGAGAAGGGTCACGACATTGCATGAGTCTTGGTCAAGGCCAAGACAGTGGCACAAAGTCTGCTCAAAAGCCTGCAATGGTTTGAGGGAGGCCCCTTATTCTGGCATTCAAGGCCTTTCATAGTTTGGTACCATCCTAATTTCCCAGGCTTATCTCACCTTGCTGGCCTCCATATGTGCTACTCTGAATACATTAAACTGTATGATTTGCTAGGCTCCATCCATTGTCCTGGCTCCTGGTCTTTGCTCAGGGCCTCTGCCCCAGAAATGGCCTCCCCCTGTCCCCCTCTCTGCATTTTGCAACCCTGCCCATCCTTTAAGACCTAGCTCAAATGTCATCTCCTTTAGGAAGGTTTCCCCGACCCCCCAGTCAGCAGCAGCCTGACCTCATCTATCCCTTACTTTGCAGCTGTCTTATGTGGTCATAATGTATTAGCTTGCAGTAGAGTTATTTGTGTATATATTCTATCCCCTGGGAGCCTGTGGGCTCCAACAGTGTAGGCATGATGCCTTGCTGAAGCCTCCCATCTCCCCCAGTGTTTGTCGTGCTCTGCCCTTCCTAAATGTAATCTGGAGCAACCAATGGGAGACTTGGAAGGGGGCTTTGGACACCAGCTGGTCTAAACCTGTGTCTGATAACAGTGCCCTGGACATTCCCACAAGGCCCCTCCCCCCCCTTCTCGTGGCCACCATGGGACCATGCAAAACAAGTCCGATCCATCATGGCGGTGACAGCCCCGTCCTTCAGCTCCATACAGGCAGCTCTCCTCCCCAGCCCTCTTAGCCTTCTCTGGGTCAGTGTCCTTGCCTGATGTGGCATCTGCAACAGAGCGTAGGTGGGATCGGTTCAGAACTGCTGGGTGGGGGCCACCTCTCAACACTCTGCCTAAAGGGGCAGTATTGGGTATGTTACAAGAAGAGCCACTGGCCATTGCTTTTGTTTTCCTCTACTTCACTACAGAAGCAGACCGACAGGCATTGGGAACTGCTTGGATATGGAAGGAGGAGAGTAAAGAGAGCTTTTAAGTCTTTGGAAACCCTAGGATCACCCACAATCCTCAGTGTGAGGATTTCTCTCTTACTGTCATTCCTAGCAGATGACTTTGGTTGTACATTGATTAAGAACCTACTATGTGTCAGAGCCTGTGCTGAGTGCTAGAGGTACACAGAAAGGCAGAAGGCAATCCCTGCTCTCAGTCTAATGGGGCAGACAATATCCAAACAAATCAGTCCAAATAGGCCCTAGACAGGCTAAACTGGCAGTACTCAGCTGAGAAGAGGCCCTGCAATGAAGGGAGCTTCTAGAGAAAGTGGAATTTCAGTTGTGACTTAAAGGAAGTCAGGGAGGTCAGTGGGAGGAATGGGGAATGTATTCCAGGCCTGAGGGGCAGCCAGAGATGGAGGGTCTTGTTTATGGAACAGCCAGTCAGTGGAAGGAAAAGGAGGAGAATGAGTATGGGAGTGAGGTGTAAGAATACTGGAAAGGGAGGAGAGGACTAAGTTATGAAAGGCTTTGAATGCCAAACAAGAGTATTTTGTTTTTGACCCTGGGAGCCATAGGGAGCCACTGGAGTTTAGGGAGTTGGGGGGAAAGATGGGGGGAAGACACTTGATCAGACCTATGCTTTAGGAAGATCCCTTTGATAGCTGAGTGGAGGATAGACTGCAGTCAGGAGAGACGGGAGGCGGGCCGACCCACCAGCAGCTACTGCGTCGGTATAGGCATGAGGGGGTCAGCCCCGAGAAGAGGGCATGTTTGAGAGATGTTGCAGAGGTGAAATCAACAGGCCTTGGCCACAGCCATGTGGGGTGGAGGTGGAGCTTCATCAGGATGACTTTGGGGTGTGGAGTCTGGGGGATGCTCCCTAACAAGCATCTTTTCAGCTTCTTGAGTTTTCTGTCACTCCCAGGAAGCCACAGCAAGTGTTGTTTCTGAGTTTTGTCTGCTCTGATTGGCTCCTTCCAGTAGAGACTCTCCTAGCAGCTCCCTGGACACTGGCTAGTTGTGCGAAAATGCCCTCTGCTGAAACAAATCTTGTTCTGTCATTGGGAGTGTTGGTCACCAAGGGAAAATACCTCAAGGTCTCTCCTGATCTGGGGGGCCGGGGCAGGGTGTGGGGAGGGATTGAGGCTCTCCTGAGCCTCAGGGCAGGGACTTCCTGTCACTGAGGCCTCTTCTTTTCACCATGGTTCATTTTAGCCTTGTCCAAGACTCTCCCTTGTTTTCTAAAATTTCCGAGAGTCTCCTCACCACAAACTCTATATTTGGAGCTGGTGACCCTAAATACTGACATGGGGTGAGGAGCCATTGTCTTGTCTACCCAAGGAATGCTGTTCATTTCTTCAAAGCTGCCTTCCTTCCCTGCCCCCAGCCCCCAGTTGTTCCAAACTGAGCTCTGGAAAGTATCTGGGTGGGAGATTGGAATCATCCAGGGCTATCAACTATGTACCACAGTTTCCAGCACTTGTCACTAATCCCCCAATTCTTTCCATTGAGCGAAAGGAAGAGTGATCCCTATATGTACCTAAACTTAATCTCTGTAACATAATAATACAGCTTCAAATCACAAGAAAGGCTGCCCTCTCTCAGCCCAGGGTCCCAGGATCATTGGGCTCCAACTGGTAAGCAAGGTCATGCTTATTCTCCCTTATGTCACTTCACAGCTAATAATAGCTAATATTTATATAGCTGAGGTTTGCAAAGCACTTTACATGTGTTCACTCATTTGATACTCATGACAACCCTGTGAAGTAGGTGTATTATTAGCCCTGTTTTACCATTGGGGAAACTGAGGCAAACAGTTAAGTGACTTGTCCAGGGTTACAGAACAAGTAAGTGTCTAGGGCTGGATTCATGTCCTGCACTTTAGATGTCACCCAGCTGCCTCACAGATCAGATTTCTCCCTCCAAACCTAGTAGAGTAGAAATAGCACCAGGTCTAGAGTCAAAAGATCTTGGTTTGAATTCTGGCGCCACTGGTTATTAGTTGTGTTATCTTAGACAAGTCACTTCACTACTCTCGTCTTCATTTCTTCATCTCCCAAATGAGGAAGGCTCTTTAAGTCTCCCCCTAAAGTCTTAGATGCTTTGGGGCTCTGGGAAAACTCGTTCAACATGAATTTATCTAAGTCCTCATGGGATCTATTTGTGTCTCTATCTTGTTCTGCCTCTTGATGGTAATGAGTTCCACAAGGTCACTAATACTTAGGGATGGTAAGAATGACTTTCACTAGTCTCAGATGTACTAAAATAAGACTTTGTAGCGTCAGGGCCCTTCTAACTGGCACTCTGTCATCTGATAGACTAGTCTTTGGCACTTGCCTCCTCATTCCCCATGCCTTCAGTTTACAGATTCAGTCCCTTCACCTCTCACTCAGCCTTCACTTTTCCAGAATTAGAGAACAGGAGGGAGTTAGAGAGGGGATGAAGGAGCAGAGTGGGGGGAAGGGGAGGGCTAGAGAGGGGAGAGGAGCAGAGTGAGAGAGAGGGGAAGGGGAGAGCTAGACTAGCGGGAAGGAGGAGAACCAGGAGGAGGGAGCAGAGTAGGGGGGAAGGGGAAGAAGAAGGCTAGAGAGGGAGGAGGGAGCAGGAGGGGGCAGAGTGGGAGAAAGGGAAAAACAGGAGAGCCAAAGGGGAGGAAGGAGCAGAGGGGGAGGGGGAGGGCTCAAAGGGGGTTGGAGGAAGCAGAGTGAGGAAGGAGAATAGGTAGGCGGAATGAGGGAGAGGGGAGAAGGAAGAGGGGGAGAGCTAGACACAGGAACGTTGCTCCTCGTTCCACTCCGCAGCCCGATCGCCAAAGCTTTTCTCCTCTCTAGTCCACCCAACCATAGCTCCCCTGCACCCTCCCCAGCCTCTGCTCTCAGTACATACTTCAGCTCCCCCTTTCTCTTTTCCTTTAGTCTCAGAGGAAGGGCCAGCCTTCAGCTTTCCTGTCAGCCTTTTGATCTGGGACCTTGCTCCCTGTCTGGGCCCTCTTCCTGTCTCCTCTGGGTGTCATGGCCTCCCTCCCTCCCTTATATTCGGTCTTCTCCACCTGTCGAAGGCTCTACGTCCTCCTAACTGCTTTTTCTCCTTCAGCAGCCTTCCAAACCTACCCCTGTACCCAGACTGCTTTCTCCAAGGTTACCAGTGATCTGGTCAATGTGAAATGTCACCTTTTTGGGGCTAATTAAGCTCTCTGTACCTTTTGACACTGCCTACCATCTCCTCTCCCTAGGAACTCTCTTCCCCTTAGGCTGGCATACTGTGCCCTGGTTTTCCTTCCTGTCGCCTGTCTCTGCCTCTGTGCCTTTGTCATCCTGCACTGCTGGAACACATGGGCTTCCTTCAAGTACAACTCAGGGGCCACCTCTTTCTCCCTCTGACCCTCCCCATTTATTAGCTCGTCTCTGTCTTAAGATTACTTTATATCTACTTAGCACTTAGTTTTGTTCTTCCCAGAGGGCATGGAAGCCCCTTGAGGACAGGGCTAGTCTTTGTTTTAGCTTTCTATTTAGTGCCTAGCACAGGGCATTGTAGAGAGTATGAGGTTGTTAAATTGCTTGCAGGGTTGTCAGTGTGCCGAACCAGTAGACAACCTCTCCTGGGTTTTGTTTTTTATTTTTCTAGTAGGGGCTCTTGAAGAGTGACCAGCGCTGAAGAAGGCATCGCCCTTGGACCCTTACTCAAAATATTTCCAGCTTAGTAGTACCTAGCAGACCTTAGATTTCATGGATAAATTAGGTCCTTTGAGAACCCACGCTCCTTTCCATATCAGGGTAAGGCAATGAAATTGGACTTTGGTGGGAAACAAAATTCAGATAAGACTCAGCCTCTTTCCTTAAGGAAACAAGTACAATTACAGTTGTAGAATGGAGGATTGTAGACTTTAGTGGTATCATCCAACTCTCATTTTACGGATGAGGAAATTGAGGCTCACAGGCATAGGTGCAGGATTATGAGCTAGGAATGCAGGGACATCTGGCCCACATTCAGTGCTTGCCTATCCTAACGGGTGACTACAAGACGGTATATAGTAAGCATAATAGAGATAGAAACAGAGGCATTTAGTGTGGTAGTGTGTGTATATATGTGCCACAACTTCATTCCCAGGGTCCCTATTGATAGGACCACCTTTAATGAGAGTGGAGCATTTGCAGGGCCAACTCCTGGGGCTTTTTCTTCATAAATGGGAGTTGTAGGTGAAGGATTCTGGGGGCCAGCTGGAAGTGCTATATAAGACCTCAGCCAGTGAAAGGGAAAGAGCATTAGGTTCAGATGCCTATCAGCCATTTGCATTAAGTATTTTCGCCCCAAGGGTGCTCCTTTGCAAAATGGGGATAACATTTGCCAAAACAGATTGTAGGGAGGATCACATGACAGTGATGTGGAATGTATTTGTAAATGATTTGCAAACTATAATGGCGCTCTGCTCCAACGGAAGAAAGGCCTAGCATCAACCAGTATGGAGGGCCAGAGTCAGCGGGAGGAGCCAGGGCCCACTGCTATGCTCTAAGTGACCTTGGATAATTAACCTCGAAGTCCCTCAGTTTCTTCCCGTGTAAAATCGAGAGGTTGAACTAGGTGGCTTCCGAGGTTCCTTCGAGCTGTGATTGGGTGACCACATCCCAGGCCCCCCGGGAACCATCTGATGTAACCAAGAGCCCTCACGAGGATTACGTGGCTTTGGGGGAGGCAGCCCTTGATCCTCGGGCACGGGCCCCTGGGGGCCTTTTCGGCTAGCTCCAGTGTGTGGAGATGGTGCCAGCTGGGCAGCGCGCCTGCATGTGCTTTGGTCGTCACTGGGGGGGAGGAGAAGTTGGAGGGCAGGTGGCCCGCTTGGCAGCCTGATCGGGTCTAGCGCAGAGAGCCCCGGATCTGGAGGCGGCAGCGTGCCCGGCTGGGGGCGAGGAGCCGCGCCTCCCTCTCTCGCCCGCCTGCAGGCGGGGCTGCCAGGCGGCCCGCCCGCCGCCCGCCGCCCGCCGCCCGCCGCAGTCCGGGTCCCCAGCGGCCAGGCGCGCAGGGGGTGCTGCTGGTGGGGTGGGTGGGCGGCGGAGCGGGGCCACGCTGGCACTGGCACGCTCCGGGGCCGCGCGCGTCTTTCCGGCCCGAAGGACAAAGGTCACGGAGTGCCAAGGCTGAACAATCAAGCGCCCAAAGGGGCCAGTGCAGGTGCATCCCGCGCCTACCCGGGGTCGCCGCCGCCGCCGTCGTCGGGAGGGAGGCTGAAGGCAGCCATCGGGCGGGGCCATCGGGCGGGAGTCCCGGCGGCGGCAGCCATGGCAGGCATGGCGGCCGCTGGCGGTAGTCCTTAGGGCCTCGGCGCGGCCGCAGCGGCGGCGGGAGGAGGCGGCGGCGCCTTCGGGGACTGCAGCCTCCGCAGCAGCAGCAGCAGCAGCAGCAGCAGCAGCCTCCGCCTCCGCAGCAGCCTCCGCTACGAGCGGGCGCGGCCGGGGCGGCGGCCCGGGAAGGAGCAGCAGCAGCAGCAGCAGCAGCGGAGGCGGCAGCACGAGCAGCGGCAGCAGCAGCGGCAGCAGCCCCCGGAGCCCCAGCAGCAGCAGCAGCAGCGCCGCCGCCACCGGGGCCATGGGGGCGGGGCTGGCCGAGGCAGCGCGGAGCCGCCGCTACCTTAAGGGCCAACCCTCGGCCCCCGAGCTGAGCGCCGAAGAGCCCGGCGGCGGCGGCGGCGGCGGCGGCGGCGGCGGCGGCGGCGGCGGCGGGGACAGCGCCGACTGCGGCGCCGACACCGCGCCCAGCACCGCCGAGGCCGCGGACAGCGCGGGCCCCGGGGGCCCCGGCCTGCTGCTGCTGCGGGAAGGGATCGATGGCAGCGGCAGCAGCAGCGGAGGCGGACCAGGAGGAGGCGGAGAAGAAGGAGGCGGAGGCGGAGGCGGCGACTGTGTCGGCGATGGGGAGAGCGAGACCGACGGCGACACTCTGGCCTTCCCCATGCACACTCTATGGTACGGGGTTCCGGGGCCCCGATCACGTGATAGGGGCCCCCGGGGGGGTCCCCGCCTGCTCCTCACGTGACCCCGGCCGCCGCTGCCGCCGCCGCCGCCGCCGCCGCCGCCGCCGCCGCCGCCGCCCCCCAGCCGTAGCCGTAGGCGTCGCGAGGCGCGCGCCGCACCGCCCCGGGGGGCGCGAGCCCTGGCAGACGCGGCCGCTCGCGGCCCTCCGAGCCGGTAGTGGCAGGTCAGAGGCCCCTGCTTCCGGTCCCCGCCCGTCATCGCTCCCCCACCGCTCTCCCCCAAAAGTCGCCCCCCGCCCCGGCTTCGGCCCGGGCCCCGGCCCCGGCCCCGGCCCTGGCCTCGGCCTCGGCCCCGGCCCCGGCTCGGGCCCCGGCCGCCCATCCGCCGCCGCCGCCGCCGCCCGTGCCGGTGCCGGTGCCGGCCCGGTCCCTGGCCTACCTGCCGCGGAGCGCGCTGGCCAGCCGGCTCGGGGCCAGGATCCGGGGAGACAGCCCGTCCCCGCTGCCGCCACCACCCGAGTCCCCACCCCGGGCCACCCCTCGCCCGGCCCTGCCCTTGACTCCGACCCCCTTCCCACCGCTCCCCCTGTTCCCTCCGCTCCCTCCCATCGGGCCGGCCTCTGGAGGATGGCCCTACGACTTCGGCCGATGGGGCCCTCCGGCCTACCTGCTTGGGGCCACAGGGTCTGCGTAAGGAGCTGGCGGGTGGGGTCCGGGGCTGGCGGGCGGACGGGCTGGAGCCAGGGGAGGGGGCCGTGGTGGGGTGGGGGGCGGGTCCGGGATTGGGTCGAGGTCGAGGGAACCGATCCAGGGGCCTCAGAGAACCCGAGGTCAGTAGTTAGTTGTTAGTGGGTGCTGGAGAAACAGGTAACAGAGCTCCGGCGCAGGGAGCAGTCCTGTCAGCACTCAGGTGGGAAACTGTATCCTTTCTGGTTACAATGTAACCAGTTCTCTGCGGGGGGGGGGAGGGGGCGGGGGGGGGGGGGATGCTGATGAGAAGCGCGGTGGGGCTGGACCTGGGCTAGCCTGGCAGGGTGGCAGCCTCTCTCTAGCTCTGTTCCAGTGCGGGCTGAGTCAAGGCAAAAGGCTTACATTAAGGGCATGAAATCAATTTCACTTAATTACAAATTAGGCTCCTTATATCTCACCCTTCCAGGATGATGGACAAAGTACATTGTTGAGGGCATTTAGAGTGGAGTAGCCTCTTTTTGTCACTAAGCAAAAGCAGACACGTTCCAGGTTGTTTATGAGAAGCACCTGGCTTACTGGCCTTGCAGTTAGGTAGATCTGGGTTCAGAGGCCTGCTCCTGAAGGCATCTGCCTAGCCTTCAGCCTCTCACTGCCCCATGGGCAACTTTCTGGAAAAAATCCTAAATTTCTCATGCTGATAGAATTATAGGTCTTGTCTTTCTCTCCCCCCTCCCCTCCCCCCCATTTTTTATAATTTCTAAACATTTCTCATTTATGTGGCACTTCAAGGTTTACAAAACACTTGTATTATTTCATTCAAGCCTCCTGGATCCTGAGGAGGGACATTTTTTGTCATTATCCCCATTTTACACATTAGGAGGAGAGGTTCAGTGACTTACCCAGAGTCAGACACCCAGTAATGGTCAGAAGCAGGATTTGAATCCAGGTCTTCTAGGTGCCAACTCTCACAGCTGATCCTCTAGGTCCCCAGGTCTCTTCAGGACAAATATGTCAGTGGCTGAAGAGCAAAGACTGTTTTCTGGGCAGGAAGACAAAAGGGGATTGAGTTTAGGTCAAGAGCCATATATGTAACACTCAGATTCTACCTTAGCTGGGCCCCTTCCCAATTTTGCACTAATTTGAAATTGTACTAGTTGTCTTTGGACCATGGATACTCTTTTCCTTTTAAATCTGCAGGTGGGTGATGCCAATCACAGCCATGAAGAAAAAGGTAAGCATCCTAAGACCGTCTAAAAGCATCTCTGCATGCAGGCTAAAATTCTGAAATGTTTGGGCCGGGGACCTTGGGCCTGGAATGGCCCAGGCCCGATCACGCCCCTGCTTCCTCCAAGGCCTTCCAAGTCTGGCTCCAGCTGGCCTTTCTAGCCTGCTGTCCTCTTGCTCCTGCATCTCTGACCTGTTCCCATCCAGCACCTTCTGCCTTCCCTGCCCAGTCATCTGCCTCTTATGATCCTTACCTGCCCCTTGGAGCCTCAGCCCAAGTGATGCCTTCTATGGGAGGTCTCTGCCAATTCTCCTCCTCCTCCCACTGCCACCCCAACTTGTTACAATTCTCCTCATCCAGAAAATACTTTGTTTACTTATCTCTGAGTACTTTCTGTCCTAGAATGTATCTCCTTGGAAACAAAGACTGAATTGTTTCTCTTTGTAACCCAAGACCACTCTCACATATAACCTGCTTAATATGAATGTTGGATCAAATTGCACATGGGTCTTTAATACATACTGGAATGGAATTTATGCATGTATAATAACTGTTAGTCATTATTGAGTTTGTTATGGGTTTTACTTTTAAGGAACTGTGGTTGTGTGTGGTAGGGTATTTGAAAGGTAATTTTACTAAGTTCTCTGCTAGAGTCCTACTGTAATACTAGTGGGGAGGCTGTTGAAAAAAAGGGTTTTTAATTAATTTTTTTTCAGTCATCAAGTGTTTATTTTTCCTCCTTTCTATCCCCTTCTAAAAAAAAAGAAAGAAAAAGAAAATCCCTGTTACGTATATGCGTAGTCAAGCAAACCAGATTCCCCCAAATGTGTCCAATCCTGCCTCCCTGGCAGGAGAGTGGCAACTTTCTCTTGGAACCCCTCTTGCGAGGGCCACTTCAGCCACCTTGAGAAAGCCAGGTCCTTGTAGCTCAGCTGGACTCTGTGGACTGTAGAACAAAACAAAATACCTTCATTTTCCCAGTAGGTAAACTTCAAGGGAAATGTTTCTTCCTTGTAAATTTCACTTAAGGGGGAAAATGTATAAAGGTCTCTCTTTCACAGACAAACCTGGCATGGTTATTTGTGAACTGGGGAAAATCTCCAAACCAAACTGAACTATCCTTGGACTTTCCCCTATCTGCTTCTCTCTGTTGGGACAATTTCCTTTATTGGATTGTTTTATAGAACGTCTGGTACAATTTTTATCATTCCTCCCCCAATATTTACAACCATAAAGTCTTTTTGCATTTGGGGATTGAATGTGGTATTTATAATCCCTCGATGTAAAAAACAAGGTTATCACATTGTGTGTTTACATGTGGAAAGGACCCTAGCCTCCCCCCTCTCCAGTTGTGCAGATTGGGAAACTGAGTCCCAGATTGGGGAAGTGATGGGTCTTGTGTCATACAGGTAGTAAGTTAGTTCTTCTGCCTCCAAATTCGTCACTTTGTACTGCTCTGAGTGCAGAAAGCTTAGAGGTCAGCCATCTCCAGGCCCCCCCACCAACCCTTCCCCACACAGGTTTCCACCTGAATTTTGGAGAGTGAGGGCTTTAGGGGCATATCTTCTCTCCCCATGGACATACACCCTTCACTCAGGTGGTGTCTCTCTAGTACCAGGGAGCTCATTCAGCTCCAGGCCGTGGACCTCTCAGGTCTAACGATTACATTTAGCTATAATCTGAAACTCTCAGCTTGTTTCCTTGTGGCATTTGGAGCTGTTCCAGTCCTTTCACCTCAGACTTTATCACAATTTATTATTATGTAATCGTGACTATAAGAAAGCAGATTGAGAATACAGATGAGGAGATGGATACAGTAGCTTTAAGTCGGCCATCTTCCTGACATTGTATAAGTGAAGCAGATTTTGGCTGCTATCATTCAAGAGCCATTTCTTTAAGAAAAGATTTCCTGTTCTCTTTTGGTTTTATATCTCCTTCACTGCCAACTACATCCCTCCCCCTCTCCTGCCCATACTGTGTCATAAAGAATTTTCAAAAGTAAGAAACAAAGCCAGGTTAGCAAAAGCAGAAATTCTGTCAGTCAAGGACGACAGCATGTACCGTTCACAAAGTGGTTCTTAAAGCATTTTTCTGTGTGCTCCTGGGAAGGAGAGATGCTAACCTCAAGGAGCTTTCATCACCCTGTCTTTTTTTCCTTCTAGGGGCAGCTAGGTGGTACAGTGGCTAGAGCCCCAGTGCAGGAGTCAGGAGAACTTGAGTTCAAATCTCACCTCAGACACTTGACACTCACTAGCTGTGTGACCTTGGGCAAGTCACTTAACCCCCATTGCCTCATCCTGGGTCATTTCCAGTCATCCTGATGAATATCTGGTCACTGGATTCAGATGGCTCTGGAGGAGAAGTGAGGCTGGTGACCTGCACAGCCCTCCCTCACTCAAAACAAAATCAAGTGCAAGTCATGTCATTATGTCTCTGATGGCATGGTCTTCTTTGGCAACGAAGGATGAACACACTCATCTTTTTCTTCTTCTGCCTAAAAAAAGGATGGTTATATCTCACCTTGACTGCTTAAGTGGTCTCCACTGATGTTTTCATGATCAAACTCCAGGCATTTTATCTTAGGGATAGACAGGGAAGATAGAGCAGGAATTTCTCTTTTGTTATTTAGTTCTCTCTGTTGTCTCTCTGTCTCTCTATCTTACTCTGTGTCTCTGTTTCACTCTGTCTCTGTCTCACTCTGTCTCTGTTTCACTCTCACTCTCTTGTCTTTGGCTCACTTTCTGTCTCACTTTCTGTCTGTCTCACTTGTCTCTAATTCTCTGTCTTACTGTCTCTGTCTCTCTTTTTGTCTCTATCTCACTCTCTGTCTCTCTCTTTGTCTCTGTCTCTCTTTTTATCTCTATCTCACTCTCTGTCTCTCTCTGTCTCACTTTCTATCTCTGCCTCACTCTCTGTCTCTCTCTTTGTCTCTGTCTCACTCTCTGTCTTACCCTTGTTTCTGTCTTTGTCTCACTCTCTGTCTCTGTCTCACTCTGTCTCTGTCTTACTCTCTGTCTCTGTGTCTCTGTCTCTATCTCACTCTCTGTCTCACTTTCTATCTCTGTGTCGGTCTCATTCTGTCTCTGTCTTACTCTCTGTCTCTGTATCTCTGTCTCACTTTCTATCTCTGTGTCTCTGTCTCATTCTGACTCTCTCAGTCGCTGTCTGATTCTCTGTCTTTGTCTTTCCATCTCTGTCTGTCTCTCTCTCTGTCTCTCTTTTCTTTCTCGAGACTTTCTTCACCACTACCAGTGGATTCCCTGAGCCAGAGGGCACAGACAGTGCTGTGGCTTTTAACGACCTGGTTCCTTTGGAAGCCCATCGTCCTGCTGGAGATTTTACATGGGTCCAAGAGGAAGACCCCTGAGACAGTTACAACTTAATCTGTGCTTTGTTTTGGGGCCTGCCCCTATCCTGCTATCTCAGCTTTATCAGAATTGGAGTAGACACAAGTGAGAGAGGCAAGAACCTTAAGTTCTGCTGGGACAGGAAGGTGAAGAGGGAGGAGGATGCCTGGCACCAAAGCAGGAGCCTCTGTAGTGCTAGCTGTTCCCTTACTTCACCTTGCATCCCTTGCATTGGTCTTGGATTTTGAGACTCTAGGACTTTTCCTTCAGGGCATGTTTTCTCTGCACAAGATTATGTGTACAGTAAACCCTGAAGAAATGAGCCCAGGCCCTGTTGTGGTCTGGGACAATGACAGGAAGTTACCTGGTACCCAGAATTCCAGGCATCCGTATTGGCCTGGTAGATACCTTCTGAGCGAAGGTTCTTTGCCCTGTATTAAGTCCAGCGTCAGAGCCCGCGTTTGTCATTCACTTTAAGTAAACGTTTTGTCTTCTTCACTCACCAGGTGCTGTTGATGGGTAAGAGCGGGTCTGGGAAGACCAGCATGAGGTCAATCATCTTTGCAAATTATATTGCAAGAGACACCCGCCGCCTTGGCGCGACAAGTAAGCTCTTTCATCTTCTCCTTGGACCCTAAAGCCACAGCTTTCCTAAACAGCCCCTGGAAACGCCTCTGACTTTTGGCACATGTCTTTAGAGGGCTCTTTCTTCAGAGCGCAGCTCTGTTTCCTCCGTGAACCGGGCAGCTGCAGAAAATGGCCCCTATCAGAGGAGACAGCATATAGCAGAATTGCCAGGGCAGGGAGGTGGAGATGGGTGGCTTGTCAGCAGAGGCTGCTGAGCTTCCCAGGCCTCGAGGGTTGGTTGGACCAACTTCACTGCGAGACACACCCTTTTGCTGGAACCTTCTATGGCCCCGGCCCCTGTCACTGTCAGGGATAAAGAACCCAACACTTTGTAGAATCAATAGTGGTTAGTAGTCACTTTGGGGGATATCAGTGGGTGGTTGGAGAACAGCTAGGCTCTCACTAGGCTGTCACTACTGTCACTAGCAGCCAGCGGCTTTAGGGACTGCTAGAGTGGGGAGCCATGTTAGGCTACCCGCACGTGTTTGCGGCTGATGGTATCAGCAACTGCTCTCCTATATACAGATCCACTTGTGGGCTACAGCCAGCCGCCCTCCCTCCTGTTCGGGTGTGCAGTTGGGTAGCCCCGGGCTTCTGGGCCCTGGAGCCTTCAGGCCGCATGCTGATCCAACCTGACTCGTCTCTGGGCCCCAGGAGCAGCTTGATTTCATATTCTTTGGCTTTATTTCTGATTCTGGCTTTTTCTGTCTCTGAGACACTTATGTAGAAGTTTCTAATGGAGCTGGTGGCCCTGATGACAGGAATGTAATGTGGACAGTTCCTTTGTCCCCCACTGCGTGTTTTAGCTTGGATAACTGGTATCCACCAAGCTCTGGGAAGGTACTTTTTGGTCATAGTAAGTCTAGCCCTAGTTACCATGTAACATCGCACGAGGATGACGTGCAGATATAGTTATCAGCTCCTGGCGAGGCAGCCTTGTGATCACTTTCAGTTTTCCTTCATTCCTTGAGTTCTTTCTGGTTTCCTTCTCTGCTTTCATTCTGTCAGTGGCTGTCTTGGGGTGGAGAGGTGCTGTGTTACTCAGGGCAGTCACCATTCTTTGGAGGTGGCCTAGTGCCCTGGCCTTTCTAGTCCTTCATAAGTCCCCAGAATATTATTTGCATATCACAGAAGCATTGATTGAATCTTGAAAGTGGAAAGACAAATCCAGGCTCATACTGTGTGGCCTCTAGCCTCTCTCCTCGCACGGTTCAATGGGGAAGGATATTTTGATGTAAGAGAACCAGGTCTGACCGTGGAGTCAGGAAGACCCAAATTCAAAGCCTGCTGCTTGTGCTGTGACTGCAGATCGGAGTTAGAGACTAGTCTTCTGCCTCCCCTTCTGTTTGCAGCGAGTTTGATGCCTTTTGTCTGAGGAGTAGGTCTCCAGACAAGTTTATTGTTATTATTGAGGTACAATCCAGCCTTGGCCAGAAGGCAAGAAGGAAGGAAACCCCAGCATGTAGTAAGCACCTGCCCTGCTCAGGCACCGTGCTAAGAGCTTTACTAATGTTGTCTAGTTTTATCCTCACAACAACCCCGGGAGGTAGGTGGGATTATTACTCCCATCTTACAGTTGAAGAAACTGAGGCAGACAGTGTGACTTGCCCAGGGTCTCACAGCTAGGAAGTGTCTGGGGTCAGATTTGAACTGAAGTCTTCCTGACTCCAAGCCCAGGGCTCTATCCACTGGGCCACCTAGCTGCCAAAAACTTTTAAGAAACATATGTTTTGCACATGGTAGGTACTTGTAATTTCCAGGCTTTGATGATTTTTTGCTTTGAGCCATCAACTCTAGGCTCTCCTGGGCTTGCTCTTTGACAGCTGGTCAGAGTCCTGCCCGTTGCTACCTGATGCTGTTCTGCCACTGGTCCTGGCTCATTGTGGACAACACAACAGCATAGTGAGAGGAGTATTTTAGGGAGATCAGTATGGTAGATAATGTGCATACAAGAAACACTCAGGGTAAATGGGGGAGAATCTCGAGAGGGAGGTACTAGTGGGGCAGGTGGGCAGAAAAAGGTCTCTAGAAGGTAACATTGGAACTTAGTCCTGAAGGGGACCAGGGAAACCACAAGGCAGAGGGAAGGAGGTTTGACCAATGCAAAGGCAGGAGAAGAAGCCGCACTTTGAAAGGCTTTGTGTGCCAAAGAGAGGACTTTCCAGTTCATCTTAGAGGCACTAGGGAGCCACTGGGGTTTATAGAGCAGTGGGTGCTGTAGGACAGTTACTTGGACTGCCAAATGGAAGATGGAATGGAGAGAGACAAAGAGAGAGAGCAACCAGAAGGCTGCCAAGTTGAGCCTGTGCCGGGCAGCTGCAGTGGGAGTGGAGATGGAAGGTGGAAATGATTGGATGTGGTGGTAAGGTAAGTTGACAGGCCTGGGTGACTGGAAGGATGCAGGGACCCTTGACAGGGAAAGGAAATAACAGGAAAATTGGGAAGAGGGAAGGGTTTGGGCAGAAAGATGCTGAGTTGGGTTTCAGATGCTCCCAGGACATCCCATGTGAGAATATCCAGAAGGCAGGTGGTGATGTGAGGCTAGAGCTTAGGAATAAGGGCTGGCTAGGTGTGTCCCTATATATAACAAGGGATCACTGTCATAGAGGCACTAAACTGACCCATGGGAGCTTGGGAGACCACTGAGGAAGGCAGTAGAGAGAGAGATGAGGAGAGGGTCAAGAGCTGAGCCTGGGGCAGAGGGCCCCTCCAGCTCTCTTAGTGCAGCTGACTTGGCTGAGGCCCCAGTAAAGGAGACTGAGAAGAAACCAGCAGAGGTGGGGAGAGAAGCAGGACACAGAGGACTGCACAGTGGGCAGGGGGCTGCAGTAGAATGGGTGCCCTCGTGAATCCTGAAACCTGTGTTTTAGGCATTTCAAACCATCCCTTGAGGAAGTGTCCCTTAGACTTCAGCAGATTGCCAGGAGTCCATGACAGCACAAGGTTCAGAGTCCCAGAGTTAGGGAACATGGAGGAGGGGGGCCACTGGTGGCTGCTGGCAAGGTCAAGACTGTGATCCTCTCTGTATGCAGCTGTGGTGGGCCAGAGGAAGTGGTCATGGGAAAGAAGTAGACTGAGGAAATGGACAGGGAGGGTGTTAGAGGAGGGATCAGTATGTGGGGGGTGAAGGGGGCAGATAACTCACTGAGGAAGGAAGGAGACTGACCTAGGGGTCTGTAGCTGGCTAGTGGCCTGTGGAGTCTGAACTAATTGTGACCCTCCACGGAGGAGCAATTGCTGAAGCGTGGCGGCAGAGGGAGAGTCTGGTGATGGCACTGGGCACTGGGCCACCACACCAAGAGTGGCCATTGGGACATGGCAAGACCATGAAAGAGGAGTGAGGAGCCCTGGCTTCTAATCCTCACTCTCCCCTTCCTGCCTTGGGATGCTTTCTTTGTATTGACTGACACTACCTGCTTGGAAATCCTACTTCTCAGGCCTCAAGCATTAAAAGTGCTAAGCTCAAACTTAGGAAGACCTGGGTTCCAATCCTACCTCCAGCGCTATGTGACCATGGCAAGGCAGTTCCTCTTCTGAGTCTTCATCTCCTTGTCTGTAAGATTGGTGCCTGTGGTGTCTTCCTTGTAGGGTTGTTGTGATGCTCAAGGGGGATCATGAATGTAAAGTCTTTGGCTAGACTCACATGTTTGCACATGCCATTCAGCAAACAGTCTTGGTGACTGTTGGGGACCAGCCAGGTGTGGGGAGGACTCTACTCTAGGGCAGCTGGCAGCTTGGGAAGCAGACTCAAGAGTTTTCTGTAGGGCCCTGGAACTGTGCCACACTGGTTGGGCTTCCCAAGGCAGACTTCCCTCTGTGCTATCAAAAGGGAAGTCCTATCCTTGGTGGAATGTCTACCTTGTCTTGCAGCGATTCTAATTCTCTTCTATCTCTTTTCCAGTTGACGTGGAACATTCTCATGTTCGATTTCTGGGAAACCTGGTACTGAACCTCTGGGATTGTGGTGGGTAGGTTTCATCTGCCTTCTCAGGCACCTAATCAGTCAGGGTATAAACAGAGCCTGGACCTCAGCTTCTCCAGCTCAAGGTCTTCCTGACTCCAAGCCTGACCCTCTTTTCTTGCAGTGTCATGAGGGTCAGAGTGACCCTGGGGTGCACTCTCAGATGTGTAACACACTGAGAATTAGGTGGGCTGATTAAAGGGACCAACCCAGGAGCCCCAGTCACTGGAGGTTGTGTGTTCAAAGCACCTTTGAGCGCTCTTTGAATTTCCTATCTTCATCATTAGCCTGGTAGCTTGGTTGGATGGCTCTGAGATTTAAGTTGCCACAGCTACCTGAACCCATTCATTTCCTCCTCCTTTAGCCAGCTTGGTCCCACATCATCTGTTCTTGTTTTGGTTGGCTTTTTTTTTGGGGGGGGCGGGGAGTGAAGGGCAAGAAAGAAAGTCTTGGTATCAAAGACTTGATAGAAGTTCCGTATCCAGAATCCACAAAGGACTGACCTAAATGTCCAACATCAAGAGCCATCTGGCTCCCAAAGGAACTGTGGACTGATCCAGCCATTTTGGAGAGCAAGCTGAAATTATGCCAAAGAGTTAGTCCACTACATATGCCCTTTGACCCCGAAATACCACTACTAGGTCTGTTTCTAAAGATGGTTGGGGGAAAGGAAAAGAACCTCTGTGTTGGAAAATGTTTATAGCAGGTCTCTCTGTGGTGGCAATTGCAGGAATGTCCATGAATTGGGAAGTGTTTGAACAAGCTGTGGTATATGGTAGTGATGGATCGCTATAGTGCTGTAAGAAATGATGAGCTCAATGATCTTAGAAAAACCTGGAAAGATGTGCAAGAAGCCAAATGCCCAAAGATGTGAACAAATACAAGCAGAGGAAAAGAAATCCATTCTTTAATTCTGCTGAAGGGTTCTGGGTATGACACGTGAACCCTGGGTGGAGGGGAAGTGTCTAGTCCCCCACAGGTTTCTCTTTGGAATTCTCTAGTTTAAGTGAGCTGGCTTCTCTTCTTGGTGGTAGCAGGAGTATGTGTTTTCCACTCCATTCCCCAAAAGCCCACAGACTCAGAGTTGGGGGGAGCTCTGTGGAAAAGTTCTGCTTTGGTTGAGCGTCTGCTTGGGCTCCGCTTCCCAGAAAGCCCTCTTAGGTAACGTGGTCTCTCCTGGCCCAGTGTCAGGATGTGGATTACGCTTCTAACCGATAGTTTAGAGACATTCCTACTCATGCCCAACCTTTCAGCTTCCTTTCCCACAAATCTCACTGTTTTCGGAGATGACTTGTGGGAGGTTGGGCCTTCTGTTCCAAACCAGGCCAATCCTTCCTTCCCAAGCACCTAGCCATCCTTGCTCCTCCCACCCACAGCCAGCTTGTCCTCCTTGGAAATCTGAAGGTGCCTGCTCCTTGCATCACATGTTTGTCCACCTTATACATGCTGCCTTTTTTCTGGAAGGCATGTGCTTGCTTTCCTCCACAAACTTTCTTGAGTGATGGAAGGGGAAGGGAAATGAGCATTTATATAGTGCCAACCACTATAACACTTTACAAATATTAACTCATTTCATCCCCACAACACCCTGGGAGGGATGTACTACTATTTCTCCCTTTTTCCAGTTGAGGAAACTGAGGCAGACTTTCTCAGGCTCCAACTACTGCTTATATGAGGTTGGATTTGAACTCAGGTCTTCCTGGCTTCCAGCCCATTGCTCTGCCTGCTGCAGTGCTACTTAGCTGCTTCCCTGGTGCCTGATCCAGAAGGAGGTGGGGAGGTGACAGTTTAGTCATTCACCAAATGTTCCTTGGTGTTCTTCAGCCCTGTGCTAAACGCAGGGAGCCTGGCCACAGAGGCCAGTCGAGATAGATGTGGAGGATGCTTCTGCTTCCTGTTCTATGAGTGTGGGATGTCCTTAGGAAGATGAGGGAGGCCTGCACATGTGAAACATTGGAGCAGCAGGCCAGGCCATGCAAGGGAACAGTAGGAAAAGTGGGCCTTCAGGGAGGAAGAGAGACTCTTGTGGAGTTGCAGGAGGCAGGATGGCGAAGAAGGTGGGGCCTGAGCTGCTCCTTGTAGGGAGTGAGGTAGGAGTTGAATGAGGTGGCATTTTTTAGGGGCAAGGAAAGGGCTTGGCTGGAGGTAGAGAGGAGAGGTAACCGCTGAGCAAAGGTGTGGAGGTCGGAAGGAGAATCAGATATTCAGGGCACAGTGAGTAGGCTGACCTTACTAGGTTTGGAGGGTTTTCTCAATTCAAGCAGTGCCTCTTTCCCCCATGGAGTATTCTAAGGAGCCATGTGGCCAAGCACATTTTTGTAATAGATTCACCCTCTCCCATGGGAAGAGTGTTGCATTCCTGATCAAAGACTTATATCCATTAAATGATAGCATAGACAGTGTAGACTGTATCCTAAAACCCCAAATGGCAAGACTCTAAATCCCTATAATCATTTAAAATGGGGAACTGACCTTCCATGTTCCATGAAATGTAAGAGGATGAATGTACTCTAAAGGGTTAATGAAAAAATACAGGGTTTGTGACATAACTGTGAGTCCTGTAAGTGTACTGTGCTCAGTGCCAGCCAGAACAAACCTGGAACCTTTAGGGGCTATTTGGGGATGGCCTGCCAGAGGCTCCTCAGCTTCTTGGAGTGTTCCAGTTCTTCCCTTTTCTCTAGGAATGTCCTTGTATCAAGAAGTCTTAGCTGTGGTCTTAAGAGTCGGAGTTGAGATCCCTGCCGCCTTCACATATGGCTGTTATAGCAGTGGTGTAAACTGTAAATAGGAGCCCCAAAGCTGGGGCATGTTGATCTCTCTGTGTACTTCTCCCCAGGCAGGACACCTTCATGGAAAACTATTTTACCAGCCAGCGGGACAATATTTTCCGCAATGTGGAGGTTCTGATTTACGTGTTTGATGTGGAAAGCCGAGAGCTGGAGAAGGACATGCATTACTACCAGTCCTGCCTAGAGGCCATCCTTCAGAACTCCCCTGATGCCAAGATCTTTTGCCTCGTGCACAAAATGGATCTTGTTCAGGAGGACCAGCGGGACCTGGTAAGAAACTGTAGCACGGATCGCTAGCCTGGTGGCCCGCCTTGGCCCCTCTTGAGAGGTATAAGCAGAACAATGTACTGTTAGCTCCATTTTGGTCATAGGGTAGAGGGGATAGTTGGATAGCCCAGCCATGTGATGGCGCCAAAGAACCGTTACTTGGTTGACGAGGGCCTCTCCCTTCCTGTCTGCTGAATACTTCCTCTGGGATTGGGAGTCGGGGGTCAGGGTTGGGGCTGGGGCCCAGGAACTAGGACCTAGAACCCAGGACTGTGCCACAACAGGAGAAAGGTTTATGAAATTAGGGTTCCATGTTTGTTGTTTCTGAGGTCCCACAAAAATTTAATTTAAGACCAACTTTACAAAGAAGTGTTTTAGTTCGAAGCCTTAACTAAATAAATATTCCTGGGCACTTGGAAGATAGGTTTCACCTTGGATTCTAAAATGGACAAACCAGTCAAGGCAAACGAGTCTAACATGAGCACCCAATATGTGGCCTATTTTTGTCTCCCCTTAACCTAGGAGTTGGGTGCTGCAGTGGTTAGAGCTCTGGGTCAGGAGTCAGGAGGCCTGAGTTCAAATCCAGCCTCAGATACTCACCAGTTCTGATTGTCACTTCCCCCTATTGGCCTCAGTTTCCTCATCTGCAAAATGAGCTGGATAAGGAAGTGACAAACCACTCTGCTCTCTTTGCTAAGAAAACCCCAAATGGGGCCATAAAGAGTGGGGCCTGATAAGAGTAACTAAACAGCAGCCTACCTGATGAAACTCTGTTTCTCTCCCCTCCCCCCTTCCCCCTTTCCCTTTCCTTTCTCCTCTGTCCCCTCTCTGATTCTGTGCCCTGGGGCTCAGAAAGGAGGGAGTCAGGAGGTGAGGGATCTGAGGCCATTGGCTAGCTCCTCCTTTTACAGATCTTAGGGAGCTGAGGCCCCCCCCAAAGAAGAGACTCTTCCAAGGTCATACAGCTAATACTTGCAGCAGAGATTGGACTGAAATCCAGGCAGGGTGCAGACTTCTTTCTGCTGTTCCCGATCCTCCAAGAGCCTGCAGGCGAGGAGGTACCACGGAACCCTGAGCCAGGAGGCAGGAAAACCTGAGTTCCAGTCCTGCCTCTGGGACTTCCTAGCTGTATAACCCTGGGCAAGTCACTGAACGTCTCCCTAAGTTTCTTCAAGAGTAAAATGGGAACCATAAAAGTGCCTAACACCCTCTCCACTCCCAGGGTTGTGAGAACCAAATGAGGTCATGTTTGTGAAAAACTGCTAGCACAACGCTTGGCACATACAGGCACATGAAAAGTGTGTGTTCCCTTCCCCTTTTCTTCTTAAAAGAACATTCTATGGCTCCATTGTGTTTTTAGAAATCTGAGCCAGAAGTTCAAATCCCAGCCTCCTAGCCAGGCCACAGAAGAGGTGCCCATTTGGCTGCAGGCCCGAGCCTGTGAAGGGACTTTCTTGTATTCCGGAAGCTCTTTGATGACCAAATTTGGAGTCTGAGCCATCTCTGCCCAGTGCTCAGGCAGTAGTGGGACTGCATTTCCTAAACTTTTTTCTAATGGAAAGCTCTGTCAGGAAGCTTTGGAGCTGATACTGTTCCAAGGGCCTTCCCCATAGGCCCGTGAGGCTGTCAGGCTCAGAGCTACTCCGCTCTCTGTTTGGCAGTGCACATCTGGAAGCCCCCATAGCCAAACTGTGGCATTCTTGCCTTTGGTTCCAGGCTCCCTTGGTTCTCCACAAGGCTCAGGTCTGGAGCTCTGCTGTTGCCTGTTTTTCCAAGACTTCTCGCTCTGCATCAGGAGGCTATGCTTGTATTTGGAGAAGGAAAAGGCACCTGGGGTCAGTGACCCCACAAGCCCAATAGCAGCTTTTGCATTATATTGGGAGACCCAGACAATTTGCTTTCCTAAAGCTGTGCTACGTTAGCTGTGTGACCTTGGACAAGTCACTTCTTTGTGGGCCTCAGTTCCCTAAGATCTGTAAAAGGAAGAACCAAGTCTGCTGTGGCAGCTTGTGGCCTCAGATGCCTAGCCCCTGACTCACTCATACCCTGCTTAGGCCCCAAGGCACAGAAGGGGTACATGATCGGTCACTAGATGTCTTATTTCCAGAAGTTAGTATTCATTCCTGACCTAGGAGAAAGGAGCAAAAGAGTAGAGGGAGAGATAACTGCCTCTGCCAAAGTAGGGGCACCTCTGGGGTGAGGCGCTGTCCTTGCCAAATGAAGTTTAGGGGATCATGAGTACAAGAGAGAAGCAGTCAGAAAGAAGCACATAGAGATCTTGGGAAGGAAGTCGAGGTTCGTTTGCTTGATGATTTCAATGTTAGGGAAGCACTCAGATTGCTTTATTGATGACCATTCGAAAGGGGAGTGAGGGTCAAGCCTTGGGCTGGCTCCATGTGGCCAGAGTAGCGAAATGAACCTCCCTTCCTCCTTTGTCATTGCTCTGGCTCTGGGGGCAGCAGTGGAAAGGACAGACCACGGGAACTCTCTGTTTCTATCCAGTTGGTAAAATACTGCTGAGCCATTGGGAGTTGTTGGGATGACACAAATGAGAGAGAAAGCGTGCTGGAGGGAGTAGGAAGAAGGTTGAGATGACGCTTGCTTCAGCAGCCAGAGGCAGCTGAGCTGGGCACTTACTTAAAGCGGACCATTCGTTAGAATTGGACACCCCCAAAAGGCTCACTTCCTTCCCCCATTTCCCACTTGTTCTGAAGTGTCGTGGGATCTCTTAGCACCCCCTACTCCCCAGCTCCCAAGCCAGTTGAGGGCATACTTCCTGCCGCTTCTCTCAGGCATAAACATTACTAGGTATGTCTTTGGAACTGAGTTTTACTGTTAAAGAATTTGCACTCGCTTCCACATATGAAAGGATGGCCAAGTCAGGGGTGAGTGGGCAGCTTTGAGTTGGCCTCGCCTACGGGTTAGTTCTTGCTATTGTACTTCGGTCCTAGCCAGTAGCATCTTTTGGGGGCCTAGAGAGAGTGCGCCTCCATTCCTACCTTGATTTCCTTTAAGAAGGAAAACCAGTTGTTGACGTTGGATCCTTGGTTTGTTTCCCTAAGGAAAGACAGGATCAATTACTTGGTGGTCAAACATGGTGAATCTTTCTTTTTGTTTTTTTCTTCAGATTTTTAAGGAACGTGAGGAAGACCTGAGACGGTTGTCCCGCCCATTGGAATGTGCTTGTTTTCGAACATCCATCTGGGACGAAACACTCTATAAGGTTGGTACTTTTTCTCTTGAGTTCTCTCATCTCCAAATCATGGGAGAAAATTAACAGAGTGAACATCTTACTCCGACCCCTGGCTTGTCTAAGTTTTGGAGAAAGAAGGCCCAGAGTGAAAATGAAGCATTGCTGGTCACCTAAACAGTTTCCTAATAACATAACCTCAGTGAACTTCTGACAGCTAGGTAGCCCAGTGGACAGAGCTCTTGAAGCTGAGTTCACATCCAGCCTTAGTCTCTTACTGACCCTGAGACAAGTCACTTAACCAGTGTTTGCTGCAATTTCTTCAACTGTAAAATGGGAATCCTAACAACACTTTTCTCTCAGGGTTTTGGGGAGGATGAAATGAACTAATATTTGTAAAGCATTTAGTACAGCCCCCATTCCCCTCCCCTCCCCCTTCTGAAGTCTTGCCTAAATCTGCAGACACTGCATGTATAGGTAAGTATACATGGGATTATGTGTGTATTATGTGTACACACTCACGTACACACACATGCACACATGCTCTCTCTCTCCCCCTCTCCTTCTCTCTCTCCCTCTCTCTTCCCCCCTCCCTTTCCCCTCCCTCTTCCCTCCCCCTTCCCCTCCCCCCTTTTCTCTCTCTCCCCCTCCCCCTCTCCCTCCCCCTCCCCCTGTCCCTTCCCCTCCCCCCTCTCTCTCCCCCCCTCTCTGTCTTTCTCTCTCTCTCCCTCTCTCCCACTCCCCTTTAGAAAAGTTTTGCCTTTCCCATCCCAGCTCAACACTTTCCCCCAGGCAACGCTAAAGGAGTTAAGGGGCTTGCTGAATTTTAATGACCTGTGGTGGCCTGGATTTTTTCCTTCCAAATGTTAATGAAGGGATCCCAGAATTGAACAAAAGTTTTTAATTGGAGTAACAATCAGTGGCTAATTTCTATTCCGTTTCATTCTTTCACCCCCTTCTTCCAGCAGACCTTTGGCCCCATGCTTAAAGCCTGAGCCTTTATTGGAGAGTTCTGTGAAAAAAGGAAATCCCACCTCTAGGGACTTGCCAAGGGGAAGAAAATCTTTGTAGCAATTCTTGGTTAAACTAGAATGCTCCCTGGCCCTCTGGGTTTCTGCAGCTACGCAAAACTTTGTGCTTTATGGTGGTTGCCCCTTTGCAAATAAATGTCCCCCTAAGGTAGCCTTGGGTTTCCTGAAGCTTCCAATTGAAAGGGCAGAGCAAGAACTTCACCTCTGGTGCTCCTCCTCTCCTCCGGCAGGCCTGGTCCAGTATCGTCTATCAGCTCATCCCCAACGTTCAGCAGCTGGAAATGAACCTGAGAAACTTTGCTCAGATTATCGAAGCGGATGAGGTGCTGCTCTTTGAAAGAGCTACTTTTCTGGTGAGAATGGGGCATCTGTGTACCATTGGGCACATGTGTACTTGAGCAGCAGGTGCCATGGCAGCCTTGTTTCCTGCCAGGAAGGTGGGAGGGGGGAGGATGATGAGGGGAGGGGGGAGGATGATGAGGGGAGGGGGGAGGATGATGAGGGGTGGGGAGAGCCTCGCCGCCGGTCAGGGCTTGGCCGTTTCCTGTGTGACCACTGCTTCAGAAGTCGAGTCATCTAGCAGATGACCAGAATGAGATTCTCTGGATGTTTCTTTAGCAGTGAGTAATTTTAGATATTTCGAGGCATACATCTATGTAGGTAGTAACTTCACTTTGCAGATGGGGTCATTTTGTATAAAACATGAGGTAGGCTGGGAAGTCAGCTTCTCCCTAAGCTTCTTTGAATTATCAGTTGCTCCGTTGCTTGCCAAGGTGGATGGTGGGAGAATCTGTGACCCCAGGCTGAAGTCCTTGTCCTAGGAGTGGGCAGGTAACATGCCAGAGGCCTTCGGTAATTGAAGGGCTCTCCTGTGGAACCGAAACCATACTCTTCTCAGGAGGGCAGTGGGTGAGTTGAAAGATTTTGACTCCAAATACAGGGTAGGCCTTCCTAATCATCCAAGCAGCCTCAAAGCGAAATGCGCTTCCTTGGGTGCTCAGGACTGGGCATCCCTGCAGGGCTTCCAGGAGAGGCCATGTGACCAGTTGTCTAGGATTTGAGGGGTGGGTTGGACTAGATACCTCTGAGATTTTGTGACCCTGACTAGGATTTCCTCCCTTCCCCTTGCTTTGCCTAAGCTTCCCCTGCAGTGAGCTGGTTCACTTGCCCTGGTAGCCAGTAGGCACAAACGTGTGGCTGAAGAGCTAAATGCTCTTCCTGTCCAGCCTCACACTCAATCTGGGTGCCTTAGGTGGGAGATGCCACTGAGAGCTTAACATCAAATGTCCAGAAAGGAAAACCTTTTCCTTAGTTCTGAGACTTTCCCCAGCACCAGCAAAAGATAGGATTTGAGTTTCCAGCCCTTTCTGGGAGATCAAACTGAGGATCCACTATGAAAAATCCATATAGCCAGCAGGCACATTAGTCTGCTCTGAGTGAGGGTGCCAACTTTGCCTCTGGGTCACAGGGCCAGCTCTGGGGAAATGCTGCCAGTTGTCAGGAGCTGCTCCTTTTTTCCAAAAACTCTCCTTCTCTGTCTCTCCACAGGTAGAAGTGACTATCTTTCTATCTAGCTATAACCAAAAAATGCCCAAAGCTTCTTGGAAGTGTATTTTCAGTAATTGTTTCTACACTTCAGATGCAATGATAAATTCTTAATTATTTTCTTTTGCTCTAGACTTAACTCTGTTTTCAGTGGAATCTTCTGATATACTTTGAAAAAAGATTAGAATTTAGCACTTTTTAAACAATAGGACCCCCAAATAGAAAGTACATTTGAGATAATGTCATAAAATTACAGCAGAACCGAGCAGCCTTTTCATCGTGGCAGTCCCTGAATAGAACAAGCCCAACGCCTCTTCCATTTGGCAGCTTGAAGATTTCCCTCTTATCCTCCTGGTGTCTCTCTCTTTCTCACTGTCTCCTGGTTGCCCTCCTCTGATGAATCAGCTGTCCACGTGTATCACCCCATTGATAACTCGGAGCCCCTTTGAGATTTTTGAGATGACCTCTCCTGTATGCTTGGGAACTTGGTTTTTAGGGCCCTCTTGCAAGACTTGTTACTTAGCTGTGGAAAACATCATCAGATTTGATTTGGCCCAGTCTTTTCGCAGCCCAGCTTGATCATTTAGTGGGACATCTTGTTTGATGCCACTGGTGAATTTGGCCAGCATGCCATTCATGGCTTGTTGTGAGCTACTGATAACTATGTTGAATTGCACTGTGGTAGGGGGAAATCTTGAACTCCTCCAAGTTGACATTGAGCCATTGATGACTATTTTTTGCAGCTGGCCCTCCAGCCTGTCCTTGGCCTACCTCAGTGTCCCATTTGGCTTTGCTAAAAGCCCCACCTTCTTGTGGATCATCTTCCCACCAGCAAAGCTCCAATCCTCTTTAATCTGGAGCCTAATTTCTAGGTTTATGGAGTTTCCTGGATCGCTGGGCTAGGTGGCTAAAATGTGGCAGAGATTGGACCTGGTCTCAGGTCTGCCAGCTGCAAAGCTTGCCTTCATATCACTCTAGTGACCCTATAAGCTTAGCCTGGTCTAACCTGTTTTGTCTGAAGCCAAGCTGGTTTTTTGTGATCCCTGCTTCCTTTTCTAGACATTTACTTATAGCCAGTGTTCAGTAATCCATTCTAGGACCAGGCTGCTTTCTTTTTCTGTCTGTGAGCATCTCAGCCCCTGGCTTTCTCTCATGATCTTGCACCTCTTGGTTCCTCCTGCTGTTGCAGAGATCATCTCTACTGGCTTGTGGGCCACATAAGCCAGCTCTTGCAGTGCCTAAGATGGAGTCAGTCAGGCTCTGGTGACTTGACTTCATCAAGGTTATCTGCCTACTTAGTGACTGGCGCTGAATGCGCTGAAATTGGGTGGCTCTGAAGTCTCTTCTTGCTAATGAGCTCGGATCCTCTGATATTCAGGAGAAATCTTGAGCTGGCCGTTAGCTCTCCTTCTGCTCTTTGTCGGTAAAAAACACAAAATGATTTTGTTAACTGAAGACCCTCCAGTGCCCAGGTTCAAAGCTGCAAGTGATGCCAGTGGGTCAGGAGTTTATCTTTGGTCCTGGAGTCAGAGAGAACTGCATTCAAGTCTCAACCTTTGCCACTTACAGGAATCTGGTTAAGCCTCCGTTTTCTCAGCTGTAAGATGGGGAGATTGTACTAGATATGGCCTCTGAGGTCTCTTCCAAGTCAAAATGGAATTAGAGCCTCAGCAGCGGGTTAAATTACTTCCCTGGCATCACACAGCCAGGGTCAAGAGAGATATGAACCTAGTTCTTTTGTGACTCAGCCCCGCTGCCTTGTCTGTCTTATTCCTAGTTTTGCCCAGAATAGGGCCGATTTATTGGGAAATGCTTGTTTTTATTTAGGGGAGGCTGGGTGCTTGGCAGAGAAAATGTTAGGTTTTGAAAGGACTTTGTGACCTGCTTCTCACTCCCCTGCCTCCCCCTAAAGCAGAGGGGACCAGAAGGAGGGCTTTGAACACTCCCTTTATTCTCCCCATGCCCTGCCCCCCCACTCCTTGTTCTTCATCAGGGACACAGCTTGGAGATTTCCACCTTTCCCTGGAACCCTGGCCTGCACAATGAGCGGCACCTTCCTCACTGATGACTTTTGGTACTCTGGCCTTCATTCTTGGGCTTTTATGGAAATAATAGCCCAATGGCCTTTGGGCCTCTGCTAGCCAGTTACATATTCCTTGAGGGTAGGGATTTTGTGTATTCTGAGGATGTAGAGCTGCTCCATTTCCTTTGGGTCTTCAAATCTGACCTCTGCTATTCCTTTTGTGACCTGGAACAAATCACAGAGCCTGTCTGGGCCTTGGTTTCCCTTCTGGAAAATGAGTGGTATTGATCAAATGACATTTCTAGGGTCCCTTCCAGCTTGAAATTCCTGATTCTCGGCCTTTTACCAGGAGAGTTTAAAGTCTTGTGTAAATTGCAAGCAGTCCCCTGTGGAAGCATGGGCAGGATTTATCAGCTGGTCATTTAGCATAGACATTAAAAGACATTTTAAAATGAGTTCACCTCCCATGGTTGCCTACCATAGCCTGTTTATTTAACCCATAATGTAGCTGAGCCTCATGAGCAGTAGCATAGAACTTGTTAGACTTAGAACGTTACTTCAAACTTGCAGAATTTCCAGGGCAGGGGTCCCAGTTAGTGGGGGATGAGGTGTCTAGGTCCTCTGTGGGGAGCAGCTAATAGCAGGGGGCTGGGTCTTCTGTGCCAAGGGGGTCAGGTTTTATTCAGGGGAGGGGGTCTTTGTCCACAGTGGGCAATAGCTACCTATGTCATGAATAAGTCAAGGATACCTTTGATGGTCATGGAAGACATTTTCCGTAGCTGCTCTGTAGAAGCAGATAAACCAAGTCATTCCACATTATGTGAAAGCCATTTCTTAATTTACCAAGGAATCCTCATCCCATTTTCTCCCCCTCCCCCATTAGCCAAGAATCCCAACTAAAGAAAACTTTGAGGCTTATCCCTCTCTCAGGGGCACATACAGAATATTGAGCCATTCTTCTGTATGAAGAGTGTTTGTCTAAAGGAAAGATGCACTGGTGATGTTAAACCATGGCCTCAAGGACTCTGGGGAGATACATAACAGTATTGCAAGATCCAAACAGTTGCAAAATGATTAGGCCAGGAAGCATTTGGCTCTGAAATAGTAGAAAAGTGTTCCTTCGGTGTATTCTGGTCACACGGCACAGAGACAATCCTGATTCCTGCAGTTAGTGGCTTAAGTGAGTGGGAGCCTGTGCCTCCACAGCTCATCTGGAGGCTTTGATTCCTCCCTCACATAGTGTTTCCTCAGCTGCATGATCCCTAGGTGCTTTGAGGTGACATTGAGAAGACTGAGTGAGGCCTTCAGGTTGTATCTGTCTGATGTCATGCATGGAATGTAAGACTTAAGGGAAAGCTCTCTGGTCACAGGCATTTGTAGAAAAGGGGCTTCACCTTATGGGGTGTCCTCACCTCATGGGCCATCCTGGCTGCTTTCTCTTTCTCTACAGGTAATTTCCCATTACCAGTGTAAAGAACAGCGTGATGTCCACAGGTTCGAGAAGATCAGTAACATCATTAAGCAGTTCAAGCTGAGCTGCAGGTAAGAGCTGTCCGTCTACCTGTCCTTCTGTCTGTCTGGCTGTCCATCTGTCTGTCCGTCTGTCCGTCTCATGGCCACATTCCTGCTTTCCCTAGTGGATGATCTCCACTCAGGTTTCATGTGAGGCCACTTCTTTTAACAAGGCCTGCACTGCTTGTAGTCTTGCATGGAGAATTCTGAGTTTGTATAGGGTAGGATTTTTGTCTGTGTTGTTTATTCATTTCAGTTGTTTCTGACTCTTCATGACCCCATTTGGGGTTTTCTTGGCAGAAATACTGGAGTAGTTTGCCATTTCCTTCTCTGGCTCATTTTACAGATGAGGAAACTGAGGCAAACAGGGGAAAGTGACTTGCCCAGGGGCACACAGCTAGTAGGTGTCTGAAACCAGATTTGAACTCAGGAAGATGAGTCTTCCTGATTTCTGGCCTGGAGCTCTACTCACTGCACCACCTGGCTACCCCCTACCTAGTCTGTACTCAGGTTCAGTTCACAGCCTCTGCTAATATAACTTTGGACTCACCCCAGTGCATCCTGTGCTGGCTTTGGCTTTGGCACAATGTGGCATAAAAGAAAAATCACCGGGTCTGGAGTTGAAAGATGTGGGTTCAGATGCTGGCTCAGCAGCATGAGCAAGCATCACTTCTTGAGTCCAAGGTCACATGGTATGGAACCAGGATGGTTCCAGGATGGAACCAGGACTGAAGGCCAATTTTTCTCTTTCCAAGCTCCATGGTTTTTTTTGTGTACCATGCATGGAACATGAGGTATTGGTGATTCACTGAAGTATGAACTGGAAAACATCCAAGCAAAGGAAACCTTGTTGAGTTTGGTGAAGGGTGCAGGCCCTTTTTTAGACACAAGTAGTGGTTTTCCTCCTGGACGTGACCCATGCCAGCCTTCTTCTATGTGGCACTCCCCTTGAATGGGGAGCTGCTATGACTCACAAGTTGTTACTGAGGTATAGGTGTTACTCTTAATGTTTCTGGTCTGCACACAGTAGTGCTTCATCATTCCATGAAATTAGCATTTGGAGGAGAGTGGACAGTTAATACCAGAATCATGTTATTGAAGATGAAGAATAAATCATTTTGGTGGAAATCTTCTTTCCAATCTAACAAGAGAGCAGAAAGGAGGGGGATTTTGTTTTCCATTTGAGCAGACCCTGGGTAGTGGTAGTGTGGCAAGACTGGCGTGTGGAACCACTAACTTCAAGGAAAGAACCAAGAAAGTGAAAGTTGTTGGTGATTGGTTTGGAAAGAAATGGGATCCTTTCTTGAATGACGACAGTCAGAAGATAATATATGAATCTTAGGGCTAAAGGACGTTTTGTTCAGGCAAAACACATCAGGTTAACTGATTTTTCCAAAAGCGTTCTGGCAACTTATGGGGTATTGACCTAATTACTCTCCTTTGATTTGCATTCACATTTCAACTAGCATTTTGTGGGTGTTTTCCCATCACTATAATGAGCATCTTTTCTTTTAATATTCTTGGGTTTTGCTCTTAGGTTGTCTTTCCCTTCTGTGCATTCGAAGTGCCCAGTCTGTTGTGTTGTCTTTGGTTTCCCTGGCGAGGCTCGCCAGTGCATGTGCCAGTTTTTCTATTATGCTCATTATTTTTGTTGTATAGGACATGCACACTGCTCTCAGAATTTTCATTTCTTTTTTGAGCTGCTTAGTAGTAGTGTGTTGTGGTTCTATGTTCTCACATTCCACAGGGTCCTCTGTCTCATCAGGTGTTGGATCCTTTTCCTTGGTTTTGCAGTGTTTGTTCATGCGCGAACTAGTTTACTAGATTTGGAAGCCATATTTCCTTCTTTTGTTGACAGTTTTTCCTCTTGATTTATCTGTTTATGTTTCAGGTCTTTGAATTTTCTTGTTCCTGAAATCTTTGGTCCTTTCAATCTCCACTACCCCTCATTTTCCTTATTGCTCACTTCCTGATTCCCTCCCTTCTGATGGTGGTTTCCTTGGGGACCGGATCTCAAAGTGTGTCAGCTTCCTCCCACGCTGGGCATTTCATGGTTCAGCAGCCTGGGTCTCTGCCTCAACCGACTTCTGGGTGGTCAGAACTGTACCCAGCTGGGTGCTGGACTCTTTCTCTTAGACTTGGTGGAATACTGCATGCCCACACACACACACACACACACACACACACACACACACACAGAGTCTTTCTGTCTCTCGCTCTCTCACTCTTTCTCTTTATCCCTTCCTCCCTCCCTCCTTGCAAAGTGTCCTGTTTTCCTGGTAACCCATCCCACTCCCTTTGTTCCTGGGTACTCTGTCCCAGCACTGGCAGATGAGAGCCTTCTTTCACTAGCACCAGTTCTTTCGAGTTACAGCCCCTAGCAGGCTTTTGCTGCTGAAGAACTTTGACCAAGCTGACTGTTGAGGCATGAGCAAACTTCCATCGCCTGAAGCCATGGTCTTTATGGCACTGGAACAAGGGTGGGAGGCTGGGCTGGAGGGTTTTGATGTGAACCTGTGTCATATCCTTGGCTCTGCCAGTATCACCTTGCTGCCAGTAGCATTGGAGCTGGGGGAGAGATACGGAGTGAACTCAAGCTCATGAGCATCAGTTCTTGGGCTTGGGGCCTTTATTTTAATCTTTTGGATTCCAGGTGTCTTAGACCATGGAAATAGCTGAAGTTTCTTTACCTTTGGTGCATCATTTCTGTTTGGGAAATGTTTGGCAGGTTGAAGAGATTGGAGCAAATGTCTAGTCTGCCATTTTGTTGGACACATGACCTGGAAGTCATCTGATCATTTGCTTTGGAAAGTGGAGTAGCCCAGAACTGCATTGCTTCATTAAGGATCCATGGGCCCAAGGTTTTGTTTTTAAATACTTTTTGTTCTTCCCCTCCAGCAAGCTGGCAGCCTCATTCCAGAGCATGGAAGTCCGGAACTCTAACTTTGCTGCTTTCATCGACATCTTTACTTCCAACACCTACGTGATGGTTGTCATGTCTGATCCATCAATACGTAAGTTAGAAAAACACACAAACAGCTCTCAAGACTCTCAGCAGTCTCATTTTTCTCTCTCTAGAACATAAAACAATCCCCAAAACAGAGTACAAAAAATCTAGACTTTAAAAGAAGGTAGAAACAAATAGCATGCTTTAGGCCTCATGATGCAAACCTTAGGCTGATTAGCAAATGGAGGCACTGATCTTGGAACACTGAAATGCCAGGTGACTTTGCTGGGTTCTTTGTACATGCCATGATGTTGCCTCTCCTTTTTGCCAACCCGAAGGTGCCATATTCTCAGTCTGTGCTATAGGATGAGAAGCTTTAGCTGCTGGCTTCAGAGTAGCCACTGGCTCTGGTGCTAATTCCTGTCTGCTCTCCCTTTGGTCTCCTGGGCCCTCCTCCTACCTTAGACTGCCAAGATCCAAGAGCCAGGCTCCCATTTAGTACCTAGAATGATTTTCCTTAATTTCAATTGAATTCTTTGGCTACTAATTTGATGATCATGTGAATGTGCAGATGCCTGTCTTACACTCTTGCCTCAGACTTCTTCTAGGAGACAGAGGTTTGTCAGCGAGGTGTCCGTGTGGAGTCCCATCACAAACTCTCCTCGGCCTGCTGAGGTGTGTGTGGGACCTCCCTTTACGCATTTGATCAAGTCTACCTCCAGCAATACCTGCTGATTGCCTAGTCTGCTCTTATGTGCCTATCTTTAAAAAAGTCCCCTTCTCCTTGGCTTCCCATTCCCATTCTGGATTTGGAATGAGGGACTCACTCTGCCCTCATCTGTTTGCTCAGGAAAGGAAATGTATGAATCCTTCAGGGCCTCTCACCTTGGAACTTGGAAGAAAGGACATTTGTCTCAGTCTTCTGTACCATTTGGGCCCAGTGGCAGCCCTGAAGCCTCCATGTAGCCCCCCTCACTTAAACACATGCAGAAAGTGGGTTGGCATGTGTTTGATCACGTGCAAGTGTGCATTTGATTGTATTTCAGTGTCTAAACAAGGTGGCTTCTAGATCCAGCAGGAGGCACTTTATTCAGTGTGTATCTACTGTGTGCAGAAGACTTTGCCAGGTCCTGAGAAACCAGAGGTTAGGGGAATTAAAACCACTGCTCTCTAAGTTCAGTGGACAGGACTTGGAAACCAGCTAGATCAGAGTGCTGAAGGAGGAAGGAGCCAAAGGGAATGAATGAATGAATGAATGCTCAGGTTGTGAATCTGGGACGCTGGGTGAATGGAAGGTGATCCCCCAGCCAAATAGGAAAGCCTGAAGGAGGATGCCAGCTTTAGGGAAATGAACAATGGTAGGATGTCGTCTCTTCCAATTACCCTGTTAGAGTTCCCTGTGGTACCCCCTCCAGGAGAATGGAAAATCTTGAAAGCAGGGACTGTTTACTCTGTACCAGGCTTCCTGCTCTGTAGACCTACTAATCTATGGCCTGGGATGTGCCTCCTCCTTCCCGCAACTTCTTCAAGGCTACACCCCAGTGCTAGCTAGCTCCTGGCTGTGGCAAGCACCCATGGTGGCCCTTGTCCCCTCCTTGGGAAACAGCTTGGATGTCTTTGGCCCGACTTTGCTTGTCAGCAGGGTGGAAGTTCTGTGAGAACAGGGCCTGGCCCCTGAGAGCTTCTTCCTGCTGGTCTCATTCAAGGACGACTGCCTTAAGACACTTGGCCGTGCTACTTCCTCTGCTGCCCATTTTAAAGAGTCAGCAATTTGCTCACCAGCGTGCCTTTTGCTTGGATCTAAAAATGTACATTGTTCTTTTGTGATCAAAGAGACCTGGGCCCTGGAAAGTTTTTAGGCTCAGTTTCCCTTGGATGAATTTCTCTGAAATTTTTACGAGCCTTCTTGGCCATTAAGCAGTGTCATAGCATGTGCTTGTAGCCTCGCTGTTTTCTCGCTCTCCTGTTACAGTTTGCAGAGTGATTCACACATGCTCTGGATCATTTAGAAAAAATCCGAGCAGAACCTGTTTGTGTTGCCATTATTCACGTTTCTTCTTCAGTCCAACATCCAGGTCCCTTCTTTGGTATTGCAGCCACCCCTGGGGGACACACGGGTACAAATGAAACAGGCCAGCCCTCAAGGATCTAAGCCTAGAATGTGGCTGATGGCCGCTCTCCATGCCTACTCGGTGTTCTTTTCTTTGCCCCATAGCATCTGCCGCCACCCTGATCAATATCCGCAATGCGAGGAAACATTTTGAGAAGCTGGAGAGAGTGGACGGACCGAAGCACAGCCTTCTCATGCGCTAAGTGTGCTCGTGTTTCCCTTTGGGAACCAGCGGGACTCCATTACGTTTGGTCTTGAGTTTGGAGACTGGAGTCCCACTCTTATGTATCCAGGCTTTGAGATAAATGCCGCTTGTCACCTCTATATTCTTACCCTATGCTCCCCCGTTCCGTACACATACACCTACACATGCATACATCCACCCATAACTACAAGACAGCCCCACACCGACACACTCACATACATAGGAGACCCAGGGGAGCCTGAGAAAGGTCTTCCTAGAAAGGGAGGGGCTCGTGGGGCACCAGGAAGGTGATGTGCACATCGTATATTCACTTAGTTCTGACAATTATGCATGCCAAGCCTTTACTTTGGGATATCCTGCCTCTGATTCTGGATGACACGGATGGAATTCCCCTCTGCTCTTCTTTTAGCAAGATGCTGCGAAGCATTTTGAAATCCCTCCTTGTTCTCAATTGTAAAAAAAAATGTACTCCTTAGGGACTCCTAGTTCCCTGAAGATCTTAAGTGTTTCTCTTTCCACTAGATGGTTTCAGGCCTTTGTGCCATTGGTGCACTCCTGAATCTTCACGAGGCCATCCCCATTTTATTTCTGGAGAATTCCTATGTTACCTACCCAATGGCAGATTTGTATCCATCTTATGTAATCTGTATTAATCATTGGACAAAATAAAGTACTTATGGCAACAAAGCACAAATGTGTGGGGCTTTCTGGGTTTGTTTTTGGAAGCCCTAGTGGTCACCTGATCCTCTTGGCTGTGCTGTCATGGCGCCTGAGCCCTACCGGGTCAGGGCTGGCCACAGGAGGCTCTGGGAGGCAGGGAGAGACCCCAGCCTCCAGGGTGTGACACCACAGCAGCTCTTGGCTATCTTTTCTTCTGCCCGCAAACCTCCCAGGGCTCCACCTGGTCCCTCCAACTCAGCCAAGAACTTTGGCTCATATTTTACTGAAAAAATCAGTACACCTAAAGTCCTTCTGGAGATAGTTTTGTGCAGGGCCCAGGTGTCCCCCTAACATTCTTTTGCGTCCTGTCTCACCCTTAGCCCATCTTCCTTAGTGGTTTTGGGAAATGGGACAGCAGATTGCAAAAGATGGTCAGGAAGGTTCCTCCAGCTCTAATAGAAGGCAGAGGTGCCATGCCCCTCGTGTCATAGACCCTTGGGCAACCTGGTGGAGAAGCCTGTGGACCCCTTCTCAGAGTAAGGCTTTGAAATTGATTAGCTTTCATTCAGCTGATGGAACAATTTCTCCCAGAAGCAAGAGAGCACATTTCCATGGTTACAGCAGACAGGAGAGTCTGTTTCCACCTTTCCATGTACAGAGGTTCCATAAAAAAAGGGGTGGATTTTGCTAGGAAGCAGGAGCCAGAATCCCAGATGAAAAAGCTCCAACTGGGGCAGCTAAGTGACTCAGTGGATAGAGCACTAGCCCTGGAGTGAGGAGGGACCTGAGTTGAAATCCAGCCTCAGACACTTACTAGCTGTGTGACCCCAAGCAAGTCACTTAACCTCGATTGCCTCTACAAAACAATCAAATAAAATAACAAAGATTCCAACTGTCCCATCATCCTGCTGCCACAGAGAGATACAGGTATAAGGCTCAGAACTGTGAGTCATGGAAAGAAAGATCCCTTGGCCAAACTTCTGGAATAGGGATCATGTGCCAAAGGGCTTTTGGAAAGACATGGGGATGTGGCTGTTTGAGGTTATCACTACTTTAGACTGACAATCCTTTCCTACTTCCTCTAGACACTTTGATCTTAAAGTCAAATGATTGGCCAAAGCCAAAGGTTCTGTGAGGGTATCTGATGGGGACAATTCAGTATCCCTTCATCAACAATTCCATTCTATTTGAAGGAGGAAAGTTAGTAGTAAGGGAGGAGAAATTCATCCAGGAAACAAAAACAGTATTATTATGGCTACTGACCACCCTGCCCCGCTTTGTCTCAATCCATATACACATTTTTTGTCTTTCAAGCATTCAGATTAGTTTGAAAGCTGAGATCCCCTGCTAGCCACCACTCTCAGATGTTTCCTATGAACAGAAAATATCCTTTGAATTCCTGACCCATTTTTTTTCTTACTTTTCACATCTATTTTCTTTCCTTTTCCCTCATTCTGTCTGCAGCCCCCCTGATCAATATCTCTGAAGCCAGGAACTATTTCCAGGGGTTGGGGAGAATGGGTGTTCCAAAGCTCAGCCTTCTCAAAACCTGCTTTGGCTCTTGAGACAGACAGTCTTGAAAACACTGGAATTCCTGCTGTGTGATTAGGTTTGCTTTTGGAGGATGTAGTCATGTCATTATGTATTCAGGCTCTGAGATCAATGCAACTCATCACATTCTTACCCTGGGTTCCTCCCCCCCCTATCCTCCATTAAAAGAGATACAGACCACATCTTCCTACCAACACAAACACCTGCAAAAGTCATAAAGTCCCCCTTCCCCCACCCATGCCCATATACGGGACACTATTTATATGGCAGTGAGATAGGGATTAGAACTTTAACAAGGGCATGATGCCAAAGGGGCACCCAAGGGCAGGCAATTGGCACATAGTATATGACAACTGATGCAGGCCAAGGCCTCGACATTGTGTTCTTTTGCCTCTGATGGGGAATTTCAAGGATAGAATTCTGCTCTTTTATCTGCATGATGCTACAAAGCATTTCAAAATCCCTCCTTGTTCTCAGTCCTGGATAAAATGTTGCTTGTTGGGGATCCCTAGTTCCTCCAGCTTGCAAGTGCTTATCTCTTCATTATTTGTTTCTTATCCTTTAGACATTGGCAAAAAACTGATTTTTAATAGTCTGTCCCTCTTTTATTCTTGGGTTCTCACACTCTCTGAACCTTAGTTTCCCCATCTGAAAAATTGAGATAATGGTATCTATCTCCCAAGGCCACTCTGAGGGACTATGTGCAAACATGGAATCATAAACATAACTGCCAGTGTTATTAAATGATGGCACCTACATGGTACAGTGGGTACAGTATTGGGCCTGGAATCAGGAAGACTCACCTTCCTGAGTTCAAATCTAGCTTCAGACACTTGCTAGCTGTGTGATCCTGGGCAAGTTACTTCACTCTGTTTGCCTTGGTTCCCTCTTCTTTAAAAATAAGCTGGAGAAGGAAATGGCAAACCACTCCAATACCTTTGCCGAGAAAACCCCAAATGGGGTCATGAAGAGTTGGACATGACTGAAACGACTGAACAAATTACTCAATAAACCTTATTCCTCTATGAAAAATTGGTGTGAAATAGCCCATTGGTAGGGGAAGCTTTTCCAAAAGCCTTTAGGAGAGAGTTGGCATTCTTTCCAGAGAAGATGGTGCCTGACCTTCTGGGATCCAAAATCTGGTAGAAAGGAGACATCAGTATGAGTATGTGATCATGAGATCCCAAAACTCAAGCACTGAGACCAGAACTGTCACATGGAACTGCTGTAGCCACCAAGTTGGTCACCTTGGGAAGCCTCCTGCTTCCCCCGGGATTGCCTTCAGATCCTTGGGTGCACAATGAGATATCTCCACTGCCCAACGAGGAAGGATTTTGGTTTTGGAAATAGCTGAAAGACATTCAAATCCCAAATGATGTATACCTGGCACCTAGATGTTGATTCATTGAAGGATTGATATTATTTAGGGGTCCGGATAAACTGGGAGAATATAGTAATCCAAAGGTGAGGACATAAATGATGTCTAAAGGCAATTCCCAAAGAGGACTCCAAGACTCTTCTGACCAAGAGTAAGGCTTGAAATACATATATGGCCACCTGAGCTGAGTGTTTTCAAGGACAGATAGCATTTCCCTCTTTATTCCGATTCCAGATAGTTTAAGACCTGGACTTCATGGACAGTATTCCCCAATAGCTAAGCCTAAAGCCCTGGTGGATCGCATCCTCAGCTGAACCCATGTATCCATCCCCATGTCATTCATTTGGGTCATCTTTCATTCTTGGCTTATTTCTCCATTTTAACCCATCTTCCTTAGTGGTTGTGCAAGATGCCCCTTGAGGTCCTTCTAGCTCTAACAGTCATTGATTCTAAGGCAGAGAATCCAATCTTTTGTGTAGGGGCCCCTAGGCTGGAGAAGCCTATAGCCCCTTTTTACAATAAAGGTTTTCATTTATTCCATTTCATTCAGCTTGTGGAACGGTTTCTTCCAGAAGCTAGAGAGCATGTTTCCATGGTTACAGATCGTGTGCAAAGAGCTTCTATAAACAAGGGATGGATTTTACTAGGAAACAGGAGCCAGAATCCCAGGTAGCAAAGCTCCAGCTATCCCTTCCTCCCTCTGCTGCCGATGGATATGAGGCCCAGAAGTATGAGTCATGGAGGGCAAAGCTCCCTGTTCAAACGGCAGAGAATGAAGAAGGGTCTTTTGGAAGGAGATGGAGGTGTGGTTGTTTGAGTCTCTTTTAGACCAGCAATCCCTTTTCATCTTTCTCCAGTAACTTATCTTAAAATGGAAAAACTAACTGGACAAAGCCAAAGATTGTGTGTGTGTGTGTGTGTGTGTGTGTGTGTGTGTGTATGTGGCTGACATTATGGACAATCCAGTATCTCTTCATTGGGAGTTCCATTCTATTTTCATGAGAAACTTGTTTGGGAGCAAAAATCTATACAGGGATACCATGGGCATTGTTATCATGGCTGCAACTTCTGTACCCCCATTGTTTCACACCAGATCCATATTTTATTTTATTTTCAATAATTTTGAGGGCTAAGAGCTGCTAGTAATCAGTGTTGAGGCCATGATGAAGAATGGTCCTCCATTGCAATGATACCATCTACCATATTGATCTGATCTAATTTTCACCTGGAAATGTCCCAGTTTGGGGGTGGAGCCAAGATGGCGGAGTAGAAAGACTCACGTATGCTAGCTCCGAACCCACAGCCCATATATTTCCTGCAAGAAGAACTCCCCACGAATTCTGGAGCACAGCAAGGTGCGCAGAAATACAGTGGAAAAGATTTCGGTTCCAGAGAGCCCTGGAAAGCCAACCCCAAAGGTCCGTTGCACTCTGGACAGCGCAGTCCATCCCTGTGCTGCCTTGGCCACATGGCCCCAGAGGAGCGGATCCGAGCAGGCTTCAGGGATGGAATCTCCGGTGGCCACAAAGGTCCCTCTGCCCACAGACGCTACAGGTCAGTGGGAGAGATGTCTGGCCTGGCTGAGAGGGGAGCGGGGTGTCTCTGTGACTCGGCCCCCTCGGGAGGAAGCGGGTAAGGGAGCAGCAGAGGCGGCGGCCCAGAACTCCCTGAGCAGACAGGAGCTCCATTACTGAAGGTCTCTGCATAAACCCCCTGAGGGTACTGAGCCTGGGAGGCAGCCCTGCCCCCACCCAAGCACCAGAACTTAAGCTCACATTGAATAGCAGCCCCGCCCACCACGGAAAGCCTATTTGAATCTCAGATCCCAAGCACTAGCTGGGCGGATCTAGGCGGGGGTGGACAGGAATCTCAGAACTCAAGTAACTGGCTGGGAAAATGCCCAGAAAAGGGAAGAAAAATAAGACTATTGAAAGTTACTTTGATGGGGTACAGATGTTCCCGCCTTTTAATTCTGATGATGAGGAAGGATTCTTATCATCAGGGAAAGATATGGAGGGCGGGGCCCCTGTATCCCAGACATCCCAGGGGGCTCAGGCCATGGAAGAGCTCAAAAAGGATTTTGAAAATCAAGTTAGACAGGTGGAGGAAAAACTGGGAAGAGAAATGAGAGAGATGCAAGAAAAGCATGAAAAACGGGTCAATACCTTGGTAAAGGAGACCCAAAAAAATGCTGAAGAAAATAACACCTTGAAAAATAGGCTCACTCAATTGGCAAAAGAGGGTCAAAAAGCCAATGAGGAGAAGAATACTTTCAAAAGCAGAATTAGCCAAATGGAAAAAGAGGTTCAAAAGCTCACTGAAGATAATAGTTCTCTCAAAATTAGAATGGAACAGATGGAGTCTAATGACTTTCTGAGAAACCAAGAAATCACCAAATAAAACCAAAAGAATGAAAAAATGGAAGAGAATGTGAAATATCTCATGGGAAAAACAACTGACCTGGAAAATAGATCCAGGAGAGACAGTTTAAAAATTATGGGACTACCTGAAAGTCATGATCAAAAAAAGAGCCTAGACATCATCTTCCATGAAATTGTCAAGGAAAACTGCCCTGATATTCTACAACCAGAGGGCAAAATAAGTATTGAAAGAATCCATCGATCACCGCCTGAAAGAGATCCAAAAAGAGAAACTCCTAGGAACATTGTGGCCAAATTCCAGAACTCCCAGGTCAAGGAGAAAATCTTGCAAGCAGCTAGAAAGAAATAATTCCAGTAGTGTGGAAATACAATCAGGATAACTCAAGATCTAGCAGCTTCTACATTAAGGGATCGAAGGGCGTGGAATAGGATATTCCAGAAGTCAAAAGAACTAGGACTCAAACCAAGAATCACCTACCCAGCAAAACTGAGTATAATACTTCAGGGAAAAATATGGTCTTTCAATGAAACAGAGGACTTTCAATCATTCTTGATGAAAAGACCAGAGCTGAAAAGAAAATTTGACTTTCAAACACAAGAATGAGAAGAAGCATGAAAAAGGAAACAGCAAAGAGAAGTCATAAGGGACTTACCAAAAGTGAACTGTTTACATTCCTACATGGAAAGACAATATTTGTAACTCTTAAAATTTTTCAGTATCTGAGTAGTTGGTGGGATTATACACACACACATACACACATACATGTACACGTGTGTGTGCGCACACACATACACACATGCACGCACATACAGAGACAGAGAGCACAGAGTGAATTGAATAAGATGGGACCATATCTTAAAAGAAATTAAGGTAAATAAGATGGGACCATATCTTAAAAGAAATTAAGGTGAGAGAGAAATGTAGTGGGAGGAAAGAGGGTGAAATGGAATGGGGTAAATTATATCTCATTCAAGAGGCAAGCAGGAGACTTTTTAGTGGAGGGAAAAAGAGGAGAGCTGAGAAAAAAACAAGAAGTTTACCCTCATCACATTCGACTAAAGGAAGGAATAAAATGCACACTCATTTTGGTATGAAAACTTATCTTACAATACAGGAAAGTTGGGGAGAAGGAGATAAGCAGGGTGGGGGGGATGATGGAAGGGAGGGCAATGGGAGGAGCGAGCAATTTGAAGTCAACACTCGGGGAGGGACAGGCTCAAAAGACAGAATAGAAACAATGGGGGGCAGGATAGGATGGAGGGAAATACAGTTAGTCTCACACAACACAACTATTATCGAAGTCATTTGCAAAACACAGATAGGGCCTATATTGAATTGCCTGCCTTCCCAAAGGGAATGGGTGGGGAGGGAGGGATGGGGAGAATTTGGAACTCAAAGTTTTAGGAACAACTGTTTAGTATTGTTGTTGCTACTAGGAAATAAGAAATACAGGTAATGGGGAATAGAAAGTCATCTGGCCCTACAGGACAAAAGAGAAGATGGGGACAAGAGAAGGGAGGGATGATAGAAGAGAGGGGCAGATTGGTGATAGGGAAAATTAGATTGCTCGGTGTATTGGGGTAGGGGTAGGGGATAAAAGGGGAGAAAATTTGGAACTCAAAATTTTATGAAAATGAATGTAAAAAGTTAAATAAAAAAAAGAAAAGAAAAGAAATGTCCCAGTTTTTGGAAGAGAAGTCAGTGAGGTGAGCTTGTCCTGAGACACTCAGGTTGGCCCCAGTCATTGTAATCTGAAGACAGATCTAGTAGAAAGGATGGACAATGGGACATCAAAACACCTGGGTTCTCGACCCAGCTGCGCCACTTTTTGGGTACATGCTCCAGTGGGCCCAAGTGCTTTATGGACCTCATGGGCTCATTGTGAGCGTCAAATGGGATAAGAGGTGGGAAGGCTCTTTATGGCCAAGTGGTATCATCACCATCCTCATTAATGAGGGCCATTGTTTCTGGGGAACCTATGGCAGTAGCAGGCACACTAGATGCCCAAGAAATTGGCTGATGATGTTGGGAGTGACAGCGATGATAGTTTTCTCCTAAAGCTGAAATGCTGCTCTGACTTCTATTTAGTTCTTTAAAGAGGCCTCGATAGAAATCCCCTTTGTTCCTAGACCAAAAGAACAAGTCTGTTTGGAGCCAAAAACATGTTTCATGGTTGTTTAGTATTTTTTCAAAGTTAACACTGGAATGTAATCTGTGGTTGGATTTGGCCAATGACATTTCCCAAGTCTGGAGCCTCTTTAGCTGGTTGGGGACAGAGAGTGCTCCTTGTCACTACCCTTGCCCTGGTCTTGCAAGTTCAGTGTATCTTCAGAAGAGAGTTGCTGGTGGGTCAGTTGGGCAGTCAGTAAGCATCTCCAATGAACAGAAAATATCGGTCAGCTTTCTAACCAGGTTTGTTTTTGTTATGACTGTCCACATCCATTTTCTTTGCCCCATCACTTCTGCAGCCTGATCAATATCCCCAATGCCAGGAAACATTTCCAGGGCATAGAGAGAGTGAATGGGCCACAGCACAGCCTTGTCATGCTCTAAATGTCCTCGTGTGGCCATTTTAGAAATGTTGGGATTCTTGGGATTTCGTTTGGTTTGGGGTTTTGAGAATATGATCTTGTCACTGTATATTCAACTTTGAGAGAAACGCTGCTCATTACCTTTGTTTTTACCCTGTGGAATTCCTATCCTCCTCCATGACAGCCCCTTTGGATTCTTCCCCCTACATACAAATACCTGCACACTCATATATTGACAGACCTTCAGCTCCATGCATAATAAAGTCCCCCAAAGACACACCTACATATATACAGGACACTATTTACAGGTCTTCTGGTGGAACCCTGACAAGGGCTTTGCCTAAAATGAGGAATTCATAGAACACAAGGCCAGGGGACTTGTTGAGTCATTTTTTCAGTTGATCCCATTTGGGGTTTTCTCAGTAAAGAGACTGGAGTGCTTTGCCATTTCATTGTCCAGCTCACTTTACAGATGAAGAAACTGAGGCAAACAGGGTGAAGTGACTTGCCCAGTGTCACTCCCCTTGTAAGTGTCTGAGGCAGGTTTGAACTCAGGGACATGAGTCTTCCTGACTCTAGACCTGGTGCTCTAGCCACTGCAGCCCTGCTTAACTGCCCTAGGGGACTTGTACACAGTGTGAAACTTACTTATAGCAGTCACTCTGGCCAAAGTCCTTACTTTGGAATATTTTGTTTCTCACTATAATTGCAAGGAAGGAATTCAGCTCTTTTTAAAAAAATCAGGAAAGTGCTACAAAGCCTTTATACATTCCTCCTTCTCAGTCATGGAATAAAATGTTGCTTGTTAGGGATCCTTTATTTCTGCAGGTGGTTAGCATTTATCTCTTTATTATTTCTTTCTTTGCTATTTCTCATGGACACAAACCAATGGATTTTCAGCGTTTCATCTTCACTAGAATTATATCTATCTGCTCCCCTAAATATTATTAGTCTAGGGGATATGATTTTCAGGTTTAAACCAGCTTCTGATTGCTTTCTCTTTATTGGGGACAGGACAGAAACTCAAACTTTACATCCAAGACTTGACTCCTTTCCCATTAAACACCAGTTTGACAGTGAACACTGCTATCAGGTAGCAAAGAAGTCCATTTATCCAAGCGTAGCAAAAGAGAAATCAGAGAAAGTATGCTTAGGAGAATATATACTACATAATACAGAGGAAGAACTCTCCCATTGGGAGTGAGGTAACTCAGCTCAAGAGATAGAGAGACAGAGACTCTGAGACAGAAATAGAGAGAAAGGAGAGAAGCAGAGAGAGAGACAGAGAGAAAGGAAAAAGAAAGGAGAGAGAGAGAGACAGAAACAGAGAGAAAGGAGAGAGGCAGAGAGAGACAGAGAAAGAAAGGAAAAAGAAAAGGGAGAGACAGAAACAGAGAAAGGAGACAGGCAGAGAGACAGAGAGAAAGGAAAAAGAAAGGAGAGAGAGACAGAAACAGAAGAAAAGCAGAGAGAGAAAGAGACAGAAATAGAGAGAAAGGAGAGAGGCAGAGAGAGAGACAGAAAGGAAAAAGAAAGGAGAGAGACAGAAACAGAGAAAGGAGACAGGCAGAGAGAGACAGAGAGAAAGGAAAAAGAAAGGAGAGAGAAAGAGAGGCAGAGAGAGAAAGGAAAAAGGAGAGAGACAAGGAGAGACAGAGAAAGAAGAGAGGGAGAGAGAGAGAGAGAGAGAGAGAGAGAGAGAGAGAGAGAGAGAGAGAGAGACAGAGAGAGAGAGAGAGAGAGAGAGAGAGAGGAGAGAGACAGAAACAGAGAAAGGAGAGAGGCAGAGAGGGAAGGAGGGGAGGAGAGGAGAGGAGAGGGTGAGAGAAAGAGAGGCCAAGGGGAAGTTCCCCAAAGTGTCTGGTGTAGCAAACTGGGGGTAGGGACACGATGGAGACTGCCAGCTCCTCTCATGGCAGCTTTGCCCCAGAGGCTTTTCTTCAGGAACCTGACCTGATTAGTATTGTCCACATCTACTCTCAAGTACAGGAACCCAAAGTGCCATGCACAGCAGCACCCAAGGGGACAACTGAAGCTCTCCTCCCCCCCAATGCAGGTGCAAGGCATTGGTCTCCACCAATGAGAGAGTCCTATAACCAGAGGCTTTGAGATAATCTTGTAGAGGGCCCAGGCATCCCCATGTCTTTCCCTATTTGACTGTGTTAATCCATCTTCATGGTTTGGGGGGAGAAGGGACAGTAAGAAGGTTCACAAGGTGATCTTTAAGGTTCCTCCAGCTCTAACAGTCAGGGATTTGAAGGCAGGGCTTCCACACATCTTTTTTGCCATGGGACCACTGGAAAACCTGGTGGAGGAACTTATTCCGAATAGGACCTTTAAATATTTAGATTTCCTTCAGCTAATGAAACCTTTCCCCCCAGAAGCAAGACGGGCATCCAAACTGTTTGTGTTTCTAGATACAAGAGCTTCCATAAAAAGGGCTGGATTTGACTGAGAAGTCAGAACAAGGATCCAGACCCAGAAGCTACAACTGTCCCAACATCTTGCTTCCACTGGCCCATGTAAGGCCCAGAATTGTGAGTAATGGGAGGCTAAGGCCCCTGGCAAAAGTGCTAGGAATGAGGAATTCCAAGGGAAAAGACTTGGAAAGATGCAGTGATGTAGCTGTTTGTAGGTGTCACTGACATGTGTTTTCCATCTTCCTGAAGGAACTTCGATCTTAATATAAAATTTAATCGCACATTTATAATCCATAACAAATTTCTTATTGTCTCAGGGAGAGATGAGGGGAGGGAGAGAGGGATAGAATTTGAACCTCAAAATGAAGGAAAATGTTAAAAATTGTTTTCAAATGAAATTGGAGAAAAAACTAAAATATTTTTAGAAAATCAAAGGACTGATGTAGAAAAGTAGCAGTTGTGAGTTTTGAGTGTGTGTGTGTCTGTGAGTGTATGTGTGTATGTGTATGCAACGTTATGGACAATCCAGCATCCCTTCCTCAAAAGTTCCATTAGATTTTTAGGATCAAATGAGCAGGAAAACTGTATGAGAGAAGAAATCTATCCAGGAAAAACAAGGGCATTATTAGAACGCGTTACTTCATCCTCATTGTTTCCCACCAGGAGCAAAGGGTGGGGCATCAGAACACCTGGGTTCTAGTCCCAGCTGTGCTATCTTTTGGGCACATACTGCAGTGGGCCCAAGTGCCCTGTGTACCTCATGGAGTCATTGTGAGCATCAAATAGACTGAGAGATGGGAAGGCTCTGTGTAGAGTTAAGCACTGCAGGAAGCCCAGTTGGTATCATCAACCATCCTTATTCATGAGGGCCATATGTTTCTGGGGACCTATGACAGTAGCAGGCACACGTTTGATGCCCAAGAAATTAATCATGTTATCAACAGTGATAGTGATGACGACAGTGTTGTCCAGCTGAAATGCTGCTCTGGCTTATTATATTTAACCCCTTAAAGGGTGTTGTGTTCTTCCTTCCTTCTCAAAGAAGACCACGCCATCAGAGAAATGACATGACTTGCACTTGACTTTGTTTTGAGTGAGGGAGGGCTGTGCAGGTCACCAGCCTCACTCCTCCTCCTGATCCATCTGGATCCAGTGCCCAGATATTCCTCAGGATGACTGGAGATGACCCAGCATGCAATCAGCTCCTTAAAGAGGCCTCCATAGACAGCCTCATTCTTCTAGAACAAGACTGTAAGTCTATTGAATAGTTTTACTTTGAGTCAAAATATGTTTCATGATTTGAAAGCATTTATTGGAATGAAATATTTGCAAAGAAGAAAATGGTTCTTGCTCGATCATTTTAGCTGCGTCTGTTCACGACTGCATTTGAGGTTTTCTTGGCAAAGACACTAAAGTGGTCTGCCATTTCCTTCTCCAGCTCATCTTATAGATGAGGAACCTGAGGTGAACAGGTGTAAGTGATTTGCCCAGGGACACACAGCTGGTAAGTATCCAGTACCTGAACACCTAAATTTGAACTCAAGTCCTCTTGCCTCCAGGGCTGGTACTCTATCCACTGCATCATCCATCTGCCCTGAAATGTCGGGATTCTTGTGGAGATTCTGGTTTGGTTGGGGTTTGGAGAATGTGGCCTTGTCATTGTATGTTCTGGCTTTGAGATAAATGCTGCCCATCATTCCCTCTACATGCTTTCCCTGTGCTCTTCCCTTTACCCTATAAAATGCATACCTCCCTCATTGACACACATCACCTGTACACACAGACCCCCACACCACACATATTTTCAGGTCATCCCAACACTCAGTGGAACCAGAGGAAGCACTTGGTGTCTCAGTGGGGCTCCTGGCATCCAAGGGCAGGGCGTTGACGCATAACATCATAACTTAGTGGCGCAGGAGGTCTTCACATTGTGTTCTTCTATGTCTAATTGGGAGTTCCAGAATAGAAATCTGCTCTTTTATCAGCAAGATGCTACAAAGCATTTCACAATGACTCCTTGTTCTCAGCCATGGAACAAAATGTTCCTTGTTGGGGTCCCTTGGTCCTGCAGCTCTCAAGTGCTTATCTCTGTATTATTACTTGTTTCTTGTCCCTTGGCCATTGGCAAGTATCTATCAGCCTTCATGGCTCTGTCCCTCCTTTATCCCCTGGGGAATTCCTCTATTACCCCCCATGGCCAGTGCCTGGCAGTCTTCTATTGCCTGGATTGCAGGGCAATGGAAACATAGTACTGAGGCAAAGAAACACAACTGTGACTGACCTGGGATTCTGCTGTGGGATAGCTTGAGGCTTGGTGCCAGTGAAAGGCAGGGAGGTGAGCCCGAAAGTGGCCCAGGCCCAGCAGTCTCAGTGAGGACACCACACCAATGAGGACAATGCCAGAAAGAATGTGCTAAGGTGAAGGAGGGATGCAGAGTGTTGCAGGGAGACTTTGAGGAGGACAGAACAGGTTCAGATGAGAGGGAATCAGGGAAAAGTTCTTGGAGGTGACCCCTCAGCTGGTCCTAAAAGGAAGGGAAATTTTCTTTGTTTTAAAGTTTATTTATTATTACTTTTACATTTTAAGTTCCTGAACTATCCTTCCTTCTGTGTTTCAGTTCTTTCTCTGCAGGTGGATCATAACTTCCTTCATCTGTCCTTTATGGCTGATTTTAATGTAGATAATTCTCAGAATAGCTGTGTCATTTGCAGTTATCCTTTGAACACAATTACTGTTCTGTATACAATGTTCTTTCATTTACGCTTCTTTGACTTTGCATTATCTCATGTGAGTCTTCCCATGGTTTTCTAAATCATCCTGTTCCTCGTTTCTCACAGCCTGGTAGCGTTCCATCACAGTAATGCAGAGCAACTTGCTTAGCCATTCCCTCCTTGACAGGCATCCCTTCACTTTCCAGCTCTTTGCCACCACAAAGAGAGTTGCTATAGACGTTTTAGAACATGGAAGTTCTTTTCCTGTTTCCCCAATCACCTTGGTATTGCTGGGTCCGAGGGTATAGACATTCTGTGACTATTTGGGCCTAATTCCAGATTGCTCTCCCAAATGGGGAGATCAGTTCAGTTTCACCAATGGTTTTTTAGGGTTCCAATTTCTCCACATCCCCTCCAACATTTGTCATTTTTCCCTTCTGTCATTTTAGCCAGCCTGATAGATATGAGATGGTGCCTTAGGGATGTTTTCATTTGCATTTCTCTAGAGCATTTTTAATATGACTCTAGATAAGCTTTGATTTCTTCACCCAAAACTTGCCTGTTCATATCCTTTGTCCATTTATCAATTGGGGAATGATTCATGTTCTTAAGAACTTGACAAAGTTCCCTGTATATTAGACATGTGAGACCTTTATCCAAGAAACTTTCTATCAAAAAATTTCCCCCATTCACTGCTCTCCTTCTAAATCTTGGCTACTACTGGTTCTATTTGTACAACCCCTTTTTAATTTCATATAATAAAAATTATCCATTATCACAATGCTCTCTCCTCTTGATTCATAGATTCTTCTCCTACCTACACATCTGATAGTTCATATGTTATGGTTCTCCTAAATTACTTATGATCTCTGCCTTTATGTCTAGGTTATGTATCTATTTTTTTTTCTTAATTAATTAATTAATTTATTTAACTTTTTACATTCATTTTCACAAAATTTTGGGTTCCAAATTTTCTCCCCTTTTATCCCCTCCCCCCACCACAATACCCCAAGCAATCTAATTTTTCCCTATCTCCAATCTGCCCTCTCTTCTGTCATCCCTCCCTTCTCTTGTCTCCATTTTCTCTTTTCTCCTGTAGGGCCAGATGACTTTCTATTCCTCATTAACTGTATTTCCTCTTTCCTAGTAGCAACAGCAATACTAGACAGTTGTTCCTAAAACTTTGAGTTCCAAATTCTCCCCATCCCTCCCTCCCCACCCATCCCTTTGGGAAGGCAGGCAATTCAATATAGGCCCTATCTGTGTAGTTTTACAAATGACCTCCCTGATAGTCGTGTTGTGTAAGACTAACTGAATTACCCTTCATCCTACCCTGCCCCTCATTGTTTCTCTTCTTTTGATCCTGTCCCTCCCCAAGTGTTGACTTCAAATTGCTCCCTCCTCCCTTTGCCCTCCCTTCCATCATCCCCCCCTTGCTTATCTCCTTCTCCCCCACTTTCCTATACTGTAAGATAGGTTTTCATACCAAAATGAGTGTGCATTTTATTCCTTCCTTTAGTCAAATGTGATGAGGGTAAACCTCTTGTTTTTTTGTTTTCCTCAGCTCTCCTCTTTTCCCCTCCACTAAGAAGTCTCCTACTTGCCTCTTAAATGACTTATAATTACCCCATTCCATTTCACCCTCTTTCCTCCCTCTACATTTCTCTCTCACCAGTTACCTTAATTTCTTTTAAGATATGGTCCCATCCTATTCAATTCACTCTGTGCTCACTGTCTCTGTATGTGTGTATGTGTGTGTGCGTGCATGCATGTACATGTGTGTGTGTGGTCCCACCAACTACCCCGATACTGAAAAGTTTTAAGAGTTACAAATATTGTCTTTCCATGTGGGAATGTAAACAGTTCACTTCTGGTAAGTCCCTTAAGACTTCTCTTTGCTGTTTACTTTTTCATGCTTCTTCTCATTCTTGTGTCTGAAAGTCAGATTTTCTTTTCAGCTCTGGTCTTTTCATCAAGAATGTTTGAAAGTCCTCTGTTTCATTGAAAGACCATATTTTCCCCTGAAGTATTATACTCAGTTTAGCTGGGTAGGTGATTCTTGGTTTGAGTCCTAGTTCCTTTGACTTCTGGAATATCCTATTCCATGCCCTTCGATCCCTTAATGTAGAAGCTGCTAGATCTTGAGTTATCCTGATTTTATTTCCACAGTACTGGAATTGTTTCTTTCTAGCTGCTTGTAATATTTTCTCCTTGACCTGGGAGTTCTGGAATTTGGCCACAATGTATCTATTTTGACCTTATATTGGTAAATGCTGCAAGATATCCATCTATAGTCTCTACACCTCGTTTATGCCAGACTGTTCCCCAGTTTTCCCAACAATTTTTATCACACACAAAATTCTTATGCTCCAAGCTTAAATCTTTACATTTGTCAAGCCCAAGGTTGCTCCAACCATTTGCCCTGTGTATCGTACGTCTGTTGTCTTCCACTGCTCTGCCTTTCTGTGTCTTCACCAGAACCAGATGGTTTTGATAATTCCTGCCCTCTTGTATACTTTAAGATCTGATACTGCTAGACCTCCTTCCCTTACATTTTTTTCACTACTTCTTATGATAGTCTCGAGCTTTTGCTCTTTCAAATGAATTTTGTTATTATGTTTTCTAACTCAACAAATTTTTTTTTCTTTCAATTTAATTTAATTTAATTAAGAAATAGAAGGGTAGATCAGTAGAACAGAGTGGGTGCACCAAAGAACAGCCTTCTCATGCTCCAAATATTCTCATGTGACCATTCTGGAAGTGCCAGGATCACTGTTGTCGTTCTGGTTTGGCATTATCAAATCTGCTTCCTTCAGCTTCTTTTTCTTCTGTTATTTCTCTTGCTAGCATTTCTAATATAATACTGAACAGCCTTGGTGACAGTGGGCATCCTTGTTTCACACCTGATCTTCTGGGGAAGGCTTCTGACTGATCCCTGTCATGTAGAATGTTTGCTGATGTGTTACGTAGATGCTTCTTGTCATTTTAAGAAAAATCCCATTTTTAGCTGTGATTTCAGTTGTTTTTTGATAGGAATGAGTGTTGTATTTTTTGATAAGCTTTTTCTGCCTCTGTTGATCTAATCATATGATTTTAATTATTTTTGTTATTGATATAATCAATAATGTTTATAGTTTTCCTTTTGTCAAGCCATCTTCACATTCCTGGTATAAATCCCACTCGGTCATAATTTGTAATCTTTGTGATACATTGTTGTCATCTAACTAATATTTCATTTCAGATTTTTGCATCCATATTCATTAATGAAAGTGGTCAATAATTTTCTTTCTCTGGTTTTTCCCTTCCCGTTTTAGGTATCAGTACCATATTTATTTCATGAGAGGAATTTGATAGGACTCCTTCTTGCTTATTATTCCAAATAAGTTATTTCATTTTGGAATTAGTTGATCTTTTAATGTAGTCACTTGGAAATCCTTCTGGCCATGGTGCTTTATTCTTAAGATTATTTATTGCCTATTCAAATTCTTTTTCTAAAATAAATTTATATATATATATATATATATATATATATATATATGTATATATCCTTTTTCCTCTTTTGTTAATCTAGGCAGTTTGTATTTTTGTAAGTATTCCACCTTTAAATTTATTGGCATATAATTGGGCATCCTTATGGATTTGATTTGTTCGTTAGTAGTATATTCAGATTCACATTTTCATTTTTGACACTACTGATTTGGCCTTATTTTCTCTTTCTCAAAGTTATATTAACCAATGATTTTTCTATTTTACTATTATTTCATAAAATCAAGTGCTAGTTTCATTTATTGATTCAATGGTTTTCTTACATTCAATTTCACTCATCTCAGTTTGAATTTTTAGGATTTTTAATTTGATGCTTAATCAGGGATTTTTATTGTGTTGTATTGCTAGTTTTTTTCTTAAATTTCATATGCTCTTCATTAATCTTCTCTTTCTATATTTTATTGATGTAAGCATTTAGAGATATAAATTTTTCTCTGTGTATTACTTTTTGCTGCATCCCATTGATTTTCCTGTGTTGGCCTATTTTTTACTTTCTCCTCAATAAAATTATTTCTTGTTTCTCTCACTTGTTCTTGAACCTACTCATTCTTCATTTAGCTTCCAATTAATTTTAATCTGTATTTCCATGCTTCCTTTTAAGTATAATTTTCATTCCCTTATGGTAAGGAAAGAATGCATTGAATATTTCTGCTTTTCTGCATTTAGCTACCAAGTCCTAAGTTCCCTAATATAGGTCAGTTTTTGTAAAGGTACTATGTACAGCTGAGAAAAGGTGTATTCCTTTTTGTTCATATTCAGTTCTCTCAATCTATGATATCTTCTTCATCTAACATTCCATTCCTCTCCTTGACTTCTTTCTTATTCATTTTTAGTTAGATTTATCTGGTTCTGAGAGGGTAAGGTTAAGGTCTCCCACTCTTAGAATTTTGCTGTCTGTTTCCACCTGCAATGTATTTAGCTTTCCTTTGAAAATGTGGATGCTGGGCGGAGCCAAGATGGTGGAGTAGAAGGACGCACGTTTATGAGCTCCGAAACCAAAAGCCCATAGAATTAATGTAAAAAGAGTCCCCCATAACTTCTGGGTCAATACAAGGTGTGCAGAAGCAGAGTGGAAGAGATTTCCGTTCCAGGGAGCCCTGGAGACCCGTCCCCAGGGTCTGGCGTGCCCCGGAAAGTGGACCCCACCCCCAGCGCTGCCCTGGCCACGGCCCCAGAGAAGCTGATCCGAGCAGGCTTCAGAGACGGAAGCTCCGGCAGCCGGGAAAGTCCCTCCTCCCACAGAAGCTACAGGTCAGTGAGAGAGAAGGCCAGGCTGGAGGAGAGGGGAAGCAGGGCGTCTCTGTGACTCGGGCCCCCTCGGGAGGAAGCAGCGGCTGCAGAGACGGGGGCAGGAAGCGGCGGAGGCAGAGGTGTGGGCGGCGGCTGAGGCGGCAGGCAGAGGAGTGGGACTCAGGAATCCCCCAGCAGCAGGCAGGATCTTCATTACGGAAGATTCCCGCATAAAACCTGATGGAGCTGAGCCTGGGAGACGGCCCTGCCCCCACCCTGCTCTATTACTGAAGGCTTCGGCTCAAAGCCCCCAAGGGAACTGAGATTGGAAGGCGGGCCCCCCACCCCACCCCCACCCTCTCCATTCCTGAAAGTCTCTGCATAAAGCCCCTGAGGGATCAGAGTCTGGGAGGCAGCCCTGCCCCCACCCCAGCACCTGAACTAAAGCTCACTGATTGACAGCCGGCAGGAGGAAAGCCCATTTAAATCTCAGAGGCCAAGCACTAGCTGGGCGGATCCAGGTGGGGGTGGAAAGGAATCTCAGAAGTCAAGTAACTGGCTGAGAAAATGCCTAGAAAAGGGAAGAAAAATAAGACTATAGAGAATTTTTTCCAACAAATGCAAATGATCCCGACCTTCGGATCTGATGACAAGGACGTATCCTTGCCATCAGGGAAAGACGTGGAGGGCGGGGCCTCAGTACCCCAGACACCCCAGGGGGGTGGTGGGTGGGCTCAGGCCCTGGAAGAGCTCAAAAAGGATTTTGAAAAGCAAGTTAGACAGGTGGAGGAAAAACTGGGAAGAGAAATGAGAGAGATACAAGAAAAGTATGAAAAACGGGTCAATACCTTGGTAAAGGAGACCCAAAAAAATGCTGAGGAAATTAACACCTTGAAAAATAGGCTCACCCAATTGGCAAAGGAGGTTCAAAAAGCCAATGAGGAGAAGAATGCTTTCAAAAGCAGAATGAGCCAAATGGAAAAAGAGGCTCAAAAGCTCACTGAATTTAATAGTTCTCTCAAAATTAGAATGGAACAGATGGAGTCTAATGACTTTCTGAGAAACCAAGAAATCACCAAACAAAACCAAAAGAACGAAAAAATGGAAGAGAATGTGAAATATCTCATGGGAAAAACAACTGACCTGGAAAATAGATCCAGGAGAGACAATTTAAAAATTATGGGACTACCTGAAACTCATGATCAAAAAAAGAGCCTAGACATCATCTTCCATGAAATTATCAAGGAAAACTGCCCTGACATTCTACAACCAGAGGACAAAATAAGTATTGAAAGAATCCATCGATCACCACCTGAAAGAGATCCAAAAAGAGAAACTCCTAGGAACATTGTGGCCAAATTCCAGAACTCCCAGCTCAAGGAAAAAATCTTGCAAGCAGCTAGAAAGAAACAATTCCAGTACTGTGGGAATACAATCAGGATAACCCAAGATCTAGCAGCTTCTACATTAAGGGATCGAAGGGCGTGGAATAGGATATTCCAGAAGGCAAAGGAACTAGGACTCAAACCAAGAATCACCTACCCAGCTAAACTGAGTATAACACTTCAGGGGAAAATATGGTCTTTCAATGAAACAGACGACTTTCAATCATTCTTAATGAAAAAACCAGACCTGAAAAGAAAATTTGACTTTCAAACACAAGAATGAGAAGAAGCATGAAAAAGGAAACAGCAAAGAGAAGTCTTAAGGGACTTACCAGAAGTGAACTGTTTACATTCCTACATGGAAAGACAATATTTGTAACTCTTAAAACTTTTCAGTATCTGGGTAGTAGGTGGGTCCATACACACACATGTACATGCGTGCACGCACACACACATACACACATGCACACACATACAGAGACAGAGAGCACAGATTGAACTGAATAGGATGGGACCATACCTTAAAAGAAACTAAGGTAAATGGTGAGAGAGAAATGTAGGGGGAGGAAAGAGAGGGAAAGGGAAGGGGGTAACTATATGTCATTTAAGAGGCAAGTAGGAGTTTTTCTTAGTGGAGGGAAAAAGAGGAGAGCTGAGAAAAAAAAAAAAACAAGAAGTTTACCCTCATCACATTTGAGTAAACGAAGGAGTGAAATGCACACTCATTTTGGTATGAAAACCTATCTTACAGTATAAGAAAGTGGGGGAGAAGGAGATATTGCGGGGGGGGGGGATGATGGAGGGGAGGGCAAAGGGAGGAGGGAGCAATTTGAAGTCAACACTCGGGGAGGGACAGGATCAAGAGACAGAAGAGAAACAATGAGGGGCAGGTTAGGAGGGATGGTAATCCAGTTAGTCTTACACAACACGACTATCAGGGAGGTCATTTGCAAAACTACACAGATAGGGCCTATATTGAATTGCCTGCCGTCCCAAAGGGAATGGGTGGGGAGGGAGGGATGGGGAGAATTTGGAACTCAAAGTTTTAGGAACAACTGTTTAATATTGTTGTTGTAACTAGGAAAGAAGACATACAGTTAATGAGGAATAGAAAGTCATCTGGCCCTACAGGAGAAAAGAGAAGATGGAGACAAGAGAAGGGAGGGATGACAGAAGAGAGGGCAGATTGGAGATAGGGAAAATTAGATTGCTTGGGGTATTGTGGTGGGGGGAGGGGATAAAAGGGGAGAAAATTTGGAACTCAAAAATTTGTGAAAATGAATGTAAAAAAATTAAATAAATAAATAAATAAAATTTAAAAAAATAAATGTGGATGCTATAGCACTTGTTCCATATAGGTTTACTATTGATACTACTTCATTACCTATGGTACCTTTTAACAGAAGGGAGATTTTACCAGTGGTGATGAGGTAGTTATGTATTCTCATCCTGGGGGACAAAGAGGCTACACAAATGCACTAAAGAGGAATTGAGGAAAGGGAATAGCAGAGGAAAGGGAATTAGCAGGAAACTTGGGTACAGTTGGAGGAGATCCTTCAATGCCAGGCTCAGGAGATTGGCTCATCAGCCTATCAGGTTAAAATAAGTGTTTGAGCAGAAGAGATGATTGGTCATAGAGGTAAGGAAGAAGTGTTAATATCTTAGGGACTTTTGGTCAGGCTGAATTGGGGATGGGAGGCCCTGTAGTCCGAGAATCCAAGTCAGGAGGCCTTTGGGATTACTCAGATGACAGGTAGTCAGGGTTAGTATGAGAGGGGTGGCCATGAGGATAGATAGAGCATGCTGCCCAAATGCTATTCCAATTGGCCCTTGCGATGCCAAGAGGTATTTCTCGGTCATTTTAGGGGAAGATCCTCCAAGAGGCTCCCATTCCTCCTATCATTTTCCTGTCTCATAACCTTGGTCTCTGAAGCAGTCAAGGAAGGAGCGTCTCTGGTGGAACAATGCTGCAAAAATTTGGAGACCCAGGTGAGAGTGAGCCCTGGCTTGTGAGGCTGAGAGGTCAGTGTCCTCAGGACACTGAAGAAATTGGGTGACAGGGACAGAATTTCTTGCTTACCAGAGCAGTGGGAAATAGGAGAAGTATGAAGTTGTTGGAGTAGAAGACTGGGACCTAATTAATATCCTGACAACCCTGAACCTTGCACCCTGTGCTACTGCATCCCCTCAACCTAGGACTATTGCAAAAAGCACAAGATTCTCCCTCCCCTGCTCCAGACATTTTCACTAGCTTCTTCCCCTACCTGGGATGCTCTCCCCCATTCCCCTCTGCTTCCTGCTTCCCTGGGTTCCTTCTACTCACCACTAATACCCACCTCCTGAGAGAAGCCTTACCAGGCCCCCTAACAGCCCCTGCCTTCCTTCTGACATTTTCTCCAATTTCTCCTGGCCTTATTCTGTTTTTAGAGAATTGTCTCATCTTTTCTTCCTCAGAAGCTTGCAAGCTCCTTGAGAGCAGATGTTTTTGTAGCCTCTGTGTCCCCTTTCTACATGGCAAGAGATTCCTTAAAAAGGGATGGATTTTACTGAGAAGTGAGAGGGAGGATGCGAGTTCCTGAAGCTACAACTATCCCAGCACCCTGCTGCCCCTGGCCGATATACGGCCCAGAAATGTGAGTCACGGAAGGTGAAGGCAGGCCCCTGGCCAAAGTGCCAGGAATGAGGAATCCCACAGGAAAGGAGTAGGAAATATGCAGTGATGTGGCTGCTTGTCACTATCAGTGACAACTGTTTTCCATCTTCCTCTCGCAACATTTATCTTGAAATGAAATGATTTGATCGTGCATTTATAACCTATATCTGATGACTTACTGTCTCAGAGAGAGAGAATGGAAAGGAGAGAGGGAAATAGAATTTGGAAGTCAGAACTTAAAAAAAAAGAATGTTAAAAATTGTTTTCAAATGAAATTGGACAAAAAACTAAAATATTTTTAAAGTATCAAATGATTGATCTATCATGGGAGTAGATGTGTGTGTGTTTAGAGTGTGTGTGTGTGTCTTCAGCGTGTGTGTGTGTCTATGAGTGTATGTGTATGTGTGTGTGTGACATTATGGACAATCCAGTATCCCTTCCTCAAAAGTTCCACTAGATTTTTAGGATTAGGAGGATAGGAGAATTGAATGGGAGAAGAAATCTATCCAGGGAACGGCAAGGGCATGATTGGAATGCCTACTGAGTCCCCAGTGTTTCACACCAGAGCCATATTTTCTTTTCTTTCATCTCATTTTGAAATCTGCGATCCTCTGTTCAGTGTTGAGAACATGATGAAGAATGGTCCTCCACTCACTGATACTGTCTGCCCTGCTGGGCTCACATCATTTTCACCTGGAAACTTGTCTCAACTTTGGGATCAGTCATGCAGTGACCACAGCTCCCATGTAAAAGGAGACCCTGTCCTGAGACTCTCAGGACTGGGGCTGGCCTCAGTCATTGCAATCTCAGCAGAGAGCTAGTAAAAGGAGCTAAGGATGGGGCATCAGAACACCTGGGTTCTAGACCCAGCTGTGCCATCTTTTGGGCACATACTGCAGTGGGCCCAAGTGCCCTGTGTACCTCATGGAGTCATTGTAAGCATCAAATAGAGTGAGAGATGGGAAGGCTCTGTGTAGAGTTAAGCACTGCAGGAAGCCCAGTTGGTATCATCAACCATCCTTATTCATGAGGGCCATATGTTTCTGGGGACCTATGACAGTAGCAGGCACACGTTTGATGCCCAAGAAATTAATCATGTTATCAACAGTGATAGTGATGACGACAGTGTTGTCCAGCTGAAATGCTGCTCTGGCTTATTATATTTAACCCCTTAAAGGGTGTTGTGTTCTTCCTTCCTTCTCAAAGAGGACCATGCCATCAGAGAAATGATGACACGAGTTGCACTTGACTTTGTTTTGAGTGAGGGAGGGCTGTGCAGGTCACCAGCCTCACTTCTCCTCCTGATCCATCTGGATCCAGTGCCCAGATATTCCTCAGGATGACTGGAGATGACCCAGCATGCAATCAGTTCCTTAAAGAGGCCTCCATAGACAGCCTCATTCTTCTAGAACAAGACTGTAAGTCTATTGAATAGTTTTACTTTGAGTCAAAATATGTTTCATGATTTGAAAGCATTTATTGGAATGAAATATTTGCAAAGAAGAAAATGGTTCTTGCTCGATCATTTTAGCTGCGTCTGTTCACGACTGCATTTGAGGTTTTCTTGGCAAAGACACTAAAGTGGTCTGCCATTTCCTTCTCCAGCTCATCTTATAGATGAGGAACCTGAGGTGAACAGGTGTAAGTGATTTGCCCAGGGACACACAGCTGGTAAGTATCCAGTACCTGAACACCTAAATTTGAACTCAAGTCCTCTTGCCTCCAGGGCTGGTACTCTATCCACTGCATCATCCATCTGCCCTGAAATGTCGGGATTCTTGTGGAGATTCTGGTTTGGTTGGGGTTTGGAGAATGTGACCTTGTCATTGTATGTTCTGGCTTTGAGATAAATGCTGCCCATCATTCCCTCTACATGCTTTCCCTGTGCTCTTCCCTTTACCCTATAAAATGCATACCTCCCTCATTGACACACATCACCTGTACACACAGACCCCCACAGCCCCACAGGAGCACACACACTCTCACACTTAGGCCACACATATTTTCAGGTCATCCCAACACTCAGTGGAACCGGAGGAAGCACTTGGTGTCTCAGTGGGGCTCCTGGCATCCAAGGGCAGGGCATTGACACATAACATCATAACTTAGTGGCGCAGGAGGTCTTCACATTGTGTTCTTCTATGTCTAATTGGGAGTTCCAGAATAGAAATCTGCTCTTTTATCAGCAAGATGCTACAAAGCATTTCACAATGACTCCTTGTTCTCAGCCATGGAACAAAATGTTCCTTGTTGGGGTCCCTTGGTCCTGCAGCTCTCAAGTGCTTATCTCTGTATTATTACTTGTTTCTTGTCCCTTGGCCATTGGCAAGTATCTATCAGCCTTCATGGCTCTGTCCCTCCTTTATCCCCTGGGGAATTCCTCTATTACCCCCCATGGCCAGTGCCTGGCAGTCTTCTATTGCCTGGATTGCAGGGCAATGGAAACACAGTACTGAGGCAAAGAAACACAACTGTGACTGACCTGGGATTCTGCTGTGGGATAGCTTGAGGCTTGGTGCCAGTGAAAGGCAGGGAGGTGAGCCCGAAAGTGGCCCAGGCCCAGCAGTCTCAGTGAGGACACCACACCAATGAGGACAATGCCAGAAAGAATGTGCTAAGGTGAAGGAGGGATGCAGAGTGTTGCAGGGAGACTTTGAGGAGGACAGAACAGGTTCAGATGAGAGGGAATCAGGGAAAAGTTCTTGGAGGTGACCCCTCAGCTGGTCCTAAAAGGAAGGGAAATTTTCTTTGTTTTAAAGTTTATTTATTATTACTTTTACATTTTAAGTTCCTGAACTATCCTTCCTTCTGTGTTTCAGTTCTTTCTCTGCAGGTGGATCATAACTTCCTTCATCTGTCCTTTATGGCTGATTTTAATGTAGATAATTCTCAGAATAGCTGTGTCATTTGCAGTTATCCTTTGAACACAATTACTGTTCTGTATACAATGTTCTTTCATTTACGCTTCTTTGACTTTGCATTATCTCATGTGAGTCTTCCCATGGTTTTCTAAATCATCCTGTTCCTCGTTTCTCACAGCCTGGTAGCGTTCCATCACAGTAATGCAGAGCAACTTGCTTAGCCATTCCCTCCTTGACAGGCATCCCTTCACTTTCCAGCTCTTTGCCACCACAAAGAGAGTTGCTATAGACGTTTTAGAACATGGAAGTTCTTTTCCTGTTTCCCCAATCACCTTGGTATTGCTGGGTCCGAGGGTATAGACATTCTGTGACTATTTGGGCCTAATTCCAGATTGCTCTCCCAAATGGGGAGATCAGTTCAGTTTCACCAACGGTTTTTTAGGGTTCCAATTTCTCCACATCCCCTCCAACATTTGTCATTTTTCCCTTCTGTCATTTTAGCCAGCCTGATAGATATGAGATGGTGCCTTAGGGATGTTTTCATTTGCATTTCTCTAGAGCATTTTTAATATGACTCTAGATAAGCTTTGATTTCTTCACCCAAAACCTGCCTGTTCATATCCTTTGTCCATTTATCAATTGGGGAATGATTCATGTTCTTAAGAACTTGAAAGTTCCCTGTATATTAGACATGTGAGACCTTTATCCAAGAAACTTTCTATCAAAAAATTTCCCCCATTCACTGCTCTCCTTCTAAATCCTGGCTACTACTGGTTCTATTTGTACAACCCCTTTTTAATTTCATATAATAAAAATTATCCATTATCACAATGCTCTCTCCTCTTGATTCATAGATTCTTCTCCTACCTACACATCTGATAGTTCCTATGTTATGGTTCTCCTAAATTACTTATGATCTCTGCCTTTATGTCTAGGTTATGTATCTATTTTGACCTTACATTGGTAAATGCTGCAAGATATCCATCTATAGTCTCTACACCTCGTTTATGCCAGACTGTTCCCCAGTTTTCCCAACAATTTTTATCACATGTAGAATTCTTATGCACCAAGCTTAAATCTTTACATTTGTCAAGCCCAAGGTTGCTCCAACCATTTGCCCTGTGTATCGTACATCTGTTGTCTTCCACTGCTCTGCCTTTCTGTGTCTTCACCAGAACCAGATGGTTTTGATAATTCCTGCCCTCTTGTATACTTTAAGATCTGATACTGCTAGACCTCCTTCCTTTACATTTTTTTCACTACTTCTTATGATAGTCTCGAGCTTTTGCTCTTTCAAATGAATTTTGTTATTATGTTTTCTAACTCAACAAATTTTTTTTCTTTCAATTTAATTTAATTTAATTAAGAAATAGAAGGGTAGATCAGTAGAACAGAGTGGGTGCACCAAAGAACAGCCTTCTCATGCTCCAAATATTCTCATGTGACCATTCTGGAAGTGCCGGGATCACTGTTGTCGTTCTGGTTTGGCATTATCAAATCTGCTTCCTTCAGCTTCTTTTTCTTCTGTTATTTCTCTTGCTAGCATTTCTAATATAATACTGAACAGCCTTGGTGACAGTGGGCATCCTTGTTTCACACCTGATCTTCTGGGGAAGGCTTCTGACTGATCCCTGTCATGTAGAATGTTTGCTGATGTGTTACGTAGATGCTTCTTGTCATTTTAAGAAAAATCCCATTTTTAGCTGTGATTTCAGTTGTTTTTTGATAGGAATGAGTGTTGTATTTTTTGATAAGCTTTTTCTGCCTCTGTTGATCTAATCATATGATTTTAATTATTTTTGTTATTGATATAATCAATAATGTTTATAGTTTTCCTTTTGTCAAGCCATCTTCACATTCCTGGTATAAATCCCACTCGGTCATAATTTGTAATCTTGGTGATACATTGTTGTCATCTCCTAGCTAATCTTTCATTTCAGATTTTTGCATAAATATTCATTAATGAAAGTGGTCAATAATTTTCTTTCCCTGCTTTTGCCCTTCCGGTTTTAGTTATCAGCACCATATTCATTTCATGAGAGAAATTTGGTAGGACTCCTTCTTCCTAATATTCCAAATAAATTTTTTGCTATTGATTTTAGTTATCTTCAAATGTTTGGTCATATTCACTTGTAAATCCTTCTGGTCCTGATGTTTTATTCTTAAGCTTATTTTTTGTCTGTTGAATTTCTTTTTCTAAACTAGATTTTTTATATATTCTTTTCCCTCTTCTGTTAATCTAGGCAGTTTATGTTTTTGTAAGTATTCTTCCTTTAAATTTTTTGGCATATAATTGGGCATCCTATTTGATTTCACCTTAGGGATGTATTCCAATTCACCTTTTCATTTTTGAAACTCCTGATACAGCTTTATATTCTCTTTCTTAAAATTATATTAACCAATGATTTATCTATTTTATTATTGTTTTATTAAACCATTTGCTAGTTTCATTTATTAATCCAATGGTTTTTTGACATTCAGTTGCACTAATATCACTTTTTTTAATTTTCAATTTGGTGCTTAATCAGGAATTTTAAATTTGTGTTTTTCTAGTTTTTTTTTTAAATTGCATACCCAGTTCATTGATCTTCTCTTTCTCTGTTTTATTGATGGAAGCAATGAGAGATAATAAATGTTCCTCTTCTTTGCATTTTTTCTGCATCCCATAGATTTTACTATGTTGGCTCATTCTTTTCATTCTTTTTAATAAAATTATTTACTGTTTCTATCACTTGTTCCTCAACTTATTCTTTTAGATTAGGTGGTTTACCTTCCAATTAATTTTTAATCTATATTTCCAAACTTCCTTATTACACATAATTTTCATTCTCTTATGGTAAGAAAAGAATGTATTTAACATTTGTCCTTTTCTGCATTTAACTGTCAAGTTTTAAATTCCCTAACATCCGATCAATTTTTGTAAAGGTACTATGTGCAGCTGAAAAAAGGTGTATTCCTTGTTATTCCCTTTAGTTCTGTCAATCTATGATATCTAGTTTATTTAAGATTCTCTTCATCTTCTTGACTTGTTTTTTATTCATTTTTTATTTAGATTTATCTGGTTCTGAGAGGGGAAGGTTAAGGTCTCTTGCTGTGGGAGTTTTGCTCTCTGTTCCCACTTCTAATTTTTTTAGCTTTTCCTTTGAAATGTGGATGCTATAGTACTTGTTCTATATAGGTTTAGTATTGATATTTTTTCTTTATCTATTGTACCTTTTAACGGAAGGGATATTTTAGGAGGTGGTGATGAGGTAGTTATATATTCCCATTCTGGGGGACAAAGAGGCTACATAAATGCACAGACGGAGAGTTGAGGAAGAGCACCTAGCAGCACAGAGAAGGGAACAGCAGGGAGTCAGGCTGTAGCAGGACAGCTGGGGTGCAGTTGGTGGAGAGCCTTCAGTGCCAGGCTCAGGAGACTGGCTCACCAGCCCATCAGGATGAAATAGACTGAAGGTTCTTGAGCAGGAGAGAAGACTGGTCACAGAGGTGAGGAAAGAGTGTTATTACCTTAGGGACTATTGGCCAGGCTGAGTTGGAGAGGGCAGACCCTGTAATCTGAGAGACCAAGTCAGGAGGCCTTTGAGATGGCCCAGATGACAGGTGGTCAGGGTTAGTATGAGAGAGGTGGCCATGAGGATAGAGAGAACATGCTGCCCTGATGCTCTCCCAATTGGCCCTTGTGATGCCTGGAGGTATTTGTTGATCTTATCAGGGCAAGAACCTCCAAGAGCCTCCCATGCCTCCCGTCTTTTATCTATCTTGTACCTTTAGTCCCTGAAGCAGTCAAGGCAGCTGGATACCTGTTGACAGTGGAACAATACTGTAAAGACTGGAGACCCAGGGGAGAGTGAGCCATGGCTTGTGGGGCAGAGAGGTCAGTGCCCTCAGGACACTGAGGGACGAGAGTGACAGGGACAGAATTCCTGCTTACCAGAGCAGTGGGAAATGGAATGAGTAGGACATGGCTGAATTGAAAGAGGGAGATCTGGTTATAATGCTGACAACCCTGCACCATGCACCCTGGGCCACAGGATGCCCTCAAAAACCACAAGATTCTCCCTCCCCAGTTCCAGACACTTTCACTGGCTGCTTCCCCTACCTGGGATGCTCTCCACACTCTCCTCTGCCTCCTGCCTCCCTGACTTCCTTCCAGTTTCCACTAAAACCCACCTCCTGAAAGAAACCTTAAAAGGCTCCTCAAAGCCACTACCTAGCTTCTGAGATTTTTCTCCAGTTTCTCTTACCCTTATTCTCTTGTAACAAAAGTTTTCCTATCTTTTCTTTCCCAGAAGCTTGTAAGCTCCTTGAGATCAGGTCCTTTTGTACCCTCTGTATCCCCACGGCTTAGCACCGTACCTGGAACACACTTGGTGCTTAATGAACGAGGCTTTCAGGTGACTTCTCTCTCATTCAGCTGATGGAGGAATCTGGGAGTCAAGATGGTCTTCCTGTGAGAAAGCTTCCTGATGTTGGCCAAGTTGCTTTAGCTCTCTGGGCCTCAATTTCCTAGTCTGTAAAAGGAGGTGATTAAATGATCCTTGGTGTGTGTACTTACTCTTGACCTCTTCAATGCCCCTTTGGCATGTACCTATGGAGTCATGCTTTGGGAAGATGGTTTGTGCATTTCCACAAGTCCCAGGTCCTCAATATGTACCCTGAACTTCCTTTTATGCAACTATGTGACCCAGGGGGAGAGAGCCCTGATTTTGGAATCAGTCAGTCCTTGCTTCATGGCTCTGCATGTGACATTTCCTGATGTGGGAGTCTGGGAAGATCTCTCAACCTGTGGGAACCTCAGTTTCCTCTTCTGGAAAATGGGGATAACACTGGCACCTCCTTTTCAATCTTGCTGTGAGTGTCATGAGACCAAGTGTACAAGGCAGTTGGCAAGGCTGAGATCACCAGAGACATTTCAACTGTTATTATCAAATGCACTTTATTCCCTCTGATCATGCTTCATGTCTGTTTCCAACACTTGCCGTGGTTGGGGATGACTTCCCTTGTGCCTGTTGGAGAGAGCAGGCAATTCTCCCAGAGAACATCATGCCTGACCCTCTATGGCATCAAGTCTGTGGAGAGGGGACAGAGATCGTTATGGAAATGGGGTTATACTGTAACATAAAAGCCACAGAAACACTAAGACCAGAAGTACCCATTGAAATTGCTGTAGCCACCATGTTGGTAAGCTTGGGAAGCCTCCTGCTTCCCCTCAGATTGCCTTCAGATCCTTGGGCACACAAGGTGATATACCTGCTGTCCAAGGGGAAGGATTTCCTTTCTGGAAACAGTTGAGAAATACTCACGTCCCAAACAATGTACCTGGCACCTAAGTTGCACGTTGATTGATTGATAATCCCTATGTCAGGGTTTAAACATGCTCTGAAAATACAATATTCCCAAGCAGGATTCCAGTGAGGATAGAAATGTGCTATAAGGTTAATTCCCAACGACAGTTCTAGGACTGACCTGGAAATAGAAATATGGCCACCTAAGGTGAATGTCCTAAAGGACAGTCAACACTCCCCTCCGCATCCTGCTTCAGGATTGTTTAAGATATGGACGTCATGGGCAATGTTCCTTAATAGCTACATCAGAAGACCTCTATATCTCTGTATCAGTTGTTATGGCCGTTTTTCACACCTTGTTTATTTGTCTTAACCAATTTCCTCAGTGAATTGGGGGTGGAAAGGGAGGCAACAGGTAGCCTAAGATGGCATTTAAGCTCCCGCCAGCTGTGACACTCAAGGATTCCCAGTCAGGGGTTCCACACGTCTTTTGTGTGTGTGTGTGTTTGTGGGGGCCTTTGAGTTGCCTGGTGGATAAACCTATGGGCCCCTTCTCAGACTAAGACTTTGAAATTATTAGATTTCATTTAAATTATGAAATCTTTTCTCTGGAAGCAAGAGAGCTCATTTCCATGGTTACAGGAGACAAGAGAGCCACGTAGCTTGTCCTGTGTCTAGAGAGGTTCCGTAAACAAGGGATGGATTTTTCTAGGAAACGGGAGCCAGAATCTCCGGTAGAGAAGGTACAAGTATCCCATTGTTCTGGTGCTGCACGCAGATATAAGTTCCCAATGCCAAATGGGATCCGTTGAAGGAAAAGCCCCCTGGCCAAACTGTAAGAAATGAGAGGTTCCAAAGGAAAGGCCTTTTGGAAAGATGCAGGGATGTGACTGTGTGAGATTGTCACTACGTTAGACAACCACAATCCCTTTCCATCTTCCTCTAGAAACTTTGATCTCAAAATTGCATGGTTGATGGAACAAAGCTTGAAGGGGTGTATGTGTGTGTGTGTGTGTGTGTTTGTGTGCATGTGTGTGTGTGCGTGCGTGTGTGTGTGTGTGACATGAAGGACAGCCCAGGTTCCCTTAAAGGAGAGTGCCATTCCATTTTTCTGTTCATGAAGTAGAAAGGAAAAAAATCCATCCTTGGGACAATAAATGTATGATTGCCATGGCTGCTCCCCCACCCCACAGATATATATTCACACACACATACACACACATATAAAGAGACATCTATCTGTTCAGGGGATGGACTGTATACACATACATATTATACACACATTATATAGACTATAGAGAAGCCTTTTCTTTTCATTCAGATTATTTTGAGAGATGAGATCCCTGCTAGTAATCAGGGTTGAAGACATGATGAATGATCCCGTTCCAACCAGACTGTCTGCCCTGCTGGGCTGACTCATTTTCACCTGGAAACTTGTCTCAACTTTTGGAAGAGGTGTTGGTGAGGACCACAGCTTCCTTATTAAAGGGGAGCCTGTGCTAAGCCTCTCAGGCTGGCCTCGGTCATTGTCATCTGAAGATAGAGCTAGTGGAAGGAGCAAAGGATGGGGCATCAGAACACCTGGCTTCTAGTCCCAGCTGTGCCATTTTTGGGTACATGCTCCAATGGGCCCAGATGCCCTCTGGACTTCACACTGTTTTGTGAGCATCAAATGGGGTAAGAGATGGGAAAGCTCTTGGGGGAGTTGAGCACTGCAGAAAGGCCAGGTGGAGGCTGTGAGTTTCTGGGGAGCCAATGCAGCAGGTACACATTAAATGCTCAGTAAATTGGATGATGGAGCAGTTAGATGGCACAGTACACAGGGTACTGGGCCTGAACTTAGGAAGCCTCATCTTCTCAAGTTCAAATCCGGATTCTGATACTTACTAGCTGTGTGACCCTGACCAAGTCACTTCACCCTGTTTGCCTCAGTTTCCGCATCTGTAAAATGAGCTGGAGAAGGAAATGGCAAACTACCCCCTTATCTTTGCCAGGAAAATTCCACAAGGGGTCACAAAAAGCCAGACACAACTGAAGTGATTGAAGAAATTAACCAAAAATTTGGATGATGATGTCAATAGTGAAAGTGATGATAATATTTTCCTAAAGCTGAAATGCTGCTCTGGCTTATTATATTTAGCTCTTTAAATAGGCTCCATGGAAAACCCCTTTGTTCCTGGACCAGGAGGATGAGTCTGATGAACGCTTTTCTTGGAGCTAAAAACATGTTTCATGACTTGGTAGCCTTTTTCAAAAGAAATATTTTAAAGAAATATTTTCAATTTGTGGTTCTCTTTGTAATTGAATGACATTTCCCATGTCAGGAGCTTCCTTAGCTGCTTGGGGACAGAGTATTCTTTGTCATTAGCAATGCCCTTGTCTTTAAAGTTCAGCGTACCTCCAAAACAGAGGCTGGTCAGTCAGTCAGTCAATAAACTCTCTGATAAACATTGAAAATATTGCTTGGCTTCACAACCAGTTATCTTTCTTATTACTGTTCATGTCTATTTTCTTTTCTTTCCCCCATCACATCTGCAGCCACCCTGAACAATATCGCCAATGCCAGCAAACATTTCAGGGGGTTGGAGAGAGTGGGTGCACCAAAGCACAGACTTCTTATGCTCCAAATGTCCTCCTGTGACCATTTTGGAAATGTCGGGATTTTTTTTTCTGAGGCAGTCCCAGTTAAATGACTTGCCCAGGAACACAGAGCTAGTAAGTGTCCAGTGTCTGAGGCTGCATTTGAACTCAGGTCCTCCTGACTCCAGGGCTGGTGCTCTATCCACTGCATCATCCATCTGCCTTGAAATGTTGGGATTATTGCGGGGATTCTGGTTTGGAGGGGTTTGGAGAATGTTGTCTTATCATTGTGTGTTCTGGCTTTGAGATAAATGCTGTTCATCATGCCCTCTAAATGCTTTCCCTGTGCTCTTCCCTTTACCCTATAAAATGCATACCTCCCTCACTTACACATAACACCTGTACACACAGACCCCCACAGTCCCACAGGAGCACACACACTCTCACACTTAGGCCACACGTATTTGCAGGTCATCCCAATACTCAGTGGAACCTGAGGAAGCACTTTGTGTCTCAGTAGGGGCTCCTGGCATCCAAGGGCAGGGCGTTGATACATAACATCGTAACTTAGTGCTGCAGGCCAAGGCCTCGACATTGTGTTCTTCCGTCTCTGACTGGGAATTTCAAGGACAGAATTCTGCTCTTTTATCGGCAAGATGCTACATGGCATTTCAAAATGACTCCTTGTTCTTAGCCATGGAACAAAGTGGAGCTTGTGGGAGATCCCAAGGTCCTCCTGCTTCCAAGTGCTTATCTCTTACTGTTTATTTCTTCTCCCTTCACCAGGGGAAGAAAACATGGATCTTGTGTGTCCATCCCCATTTTATTCCTGGGGATTCTTCTATTACCCCCCATGGCCAATTGGTAAGTCTTCCATTATCCATATTCAACACTGGAGAAAAGAGGTTACTATTAAGAAGGAAACACCAATGTCCTTGGCTTTCTGGCGTTCTTTCTGAGGGTCACTTGGAGTTTGGTGCCAATGAAAGGCAGGGAGCTAAACCCAAAAGTGGCCCAGACCCAGCAGTCTCATCTTAGCATTTTGTGCCTGTGCATTGGGCCAACAGTGACTGAGCCCCTGCTTCATTGTAGGCACAGAGCTTTACTGGGAGAGTGTCTGCCCTCAGGCTGCTCTGCTCTCAGACTCTTTTTGGAGGGGGAATAAGACACACACACACACACATAAGGAGGATACAAGAAAGAATGTGACAAGGTGAAGGAGAGATGCAAAGGGAGAAGGGAGAGGAGAGGTTCAGATTGGGGGGAGGCAGGGAAGGCTTCTTGGAGGTGATACTTGACTTGGTCCTAGGAAAAGGGAGGTTTTAGCAGGTTGTGGTGAGACAGATGGATATTCCCACCCTTGGGGACAGAGTGCCCACACAAATATACAGAGCAGGAGAGAGGCCAGAGGAGGATGAAAGGAGAGGAGCACCTGGAGACATAGGGAAGAGAAGGCCTCTGGCTTTATCAGGACCATTTGGGTGCAGTTGGTGGAGAGCCTTCAATGCCAGGCTCAGGCGACTGGCTCACCAGCCCATCAGGATCAAATAGATGAAGGTATTTGAGCAGGAGAGAGAAGTGGTCACAGAGGTGAGGAAAGAATATTATTACCTTAGGGACTATTGGCCAGGCTGAGTTGGAGAGGGCAGACCCTGTAATCTGAGAGACAAAGTCAGGAAGTCTTTGAGATGACCCAGATGATAGGAGGTCAATGTTTATATAAGAGGCTGGCTATGAGGATGGATAGGTTGTGCTGCCCAAATAGTATCCCAAATGCCCAGAGGTATTTGGGACTCATTTCAGGGCAAGACCCTCCAAGAGATTCCCATGCCTCCTGTCTTTTTTCTGTCTTGTAACTTTAATTCCTGAAGCAGTCGAGGAAGGAGCGTCTCTGGTGGAGCATTACTGTAAAAATTGGAGACCCAGGGGAGAGTGAGCCATGGTTTGTGAGGTAGAGAGGTCAGTGTCCTCAACATACTGAAGGAAGAGAGTGACAGGTTCAGAATACCCTGCTTAGCAGAGCAGTGGGAAATAGGAGAAGGAAGAAATGGCTAGATTGGTAGAGTGGGACCTGATTATAATTCTGACCACCTTGGACCATGCACCCTGGGCCACTGGATGCCCTCACCCTTGGACTATTGCAAAAACGACAAGATTCTCCCTCCCCTGCTCCAGACACTTTCACTGGCTGCTTCCCCACCTGGGATGCTCTCCCCCATTCCCCTCTGCCTCCTGCTTCCCTGGGTTCCTTCCAGTCCCCACTAAAACCCACCTTCTGAGAGAAGGCTTGCCAGGCCCCCTCAAAGTCACCGCCTCCTTCTGAGATTTTCTCCATTTTCTCCTGCCCTTATTCTGTTTTTCATTTTTGTTTTTTGGGGGTTTTTTTTTTGGCAAAGTTTTGATTTTAAACTTACACAAAAAAATAAGGAAAAAAGAAACAAGCTTAAATAATAAAACTTAAATGCAAAACAAGAAAAGAAAAAATAATGCCATGTGCACAGCAGAACATGAGAGGATAAGAAATATAAAACAATAAATTTCCAACTCAAGGAAACCTGTAAACACTCCATTGTGTTGAGAGCTGTCCATCTATTCTTTACTTCCTTGTAGATTTCATTTTGTTATCTGCTGTGCACTTTTTACTTCATTCTTTCCCCCTCCCTTACTCCCTTCACTTCCCCAAGAAGGCTACAATTAATCTTGAACACATACACATTCATATACATATACACATACACGTATACATATATAGACACACACACATATATTTGTGCATACGTAGAAATGCATAGATATCATTTTCATATGCATATATACATATATACATTCATATGCATCTATGTACGAATGTATATTTGTTTGTCGTCTGTTTCTCTGAGGACAGATAACATCTTCCTTGATAAGTCCAGTGTTTCCCTATTTTTCTCAGTCCACCCAGTTGTTATTGCCTACATCACAATAATAATCCAACTTCATACTGTCTAGTTATTTTCAATAGTCTAAAACAATATTGATTAATATGGCTGACCTACAGTGTGGTTTTCCGATTTTTGCCTTTTGATCAAATCTATTTTAGCTTTAACTTTGAGATCATGATTTCTACCCCTGCTTTTTTCTTAATAAATTCTACTCTGATCTTTCTATTGTGTGTGTCTCTCTTATTGCATACCCATCCTAATTCCTCTATTTTACTTCTACCTGCTAACTTGTCCTCCTATTACTTACTGTACCCCTGCCATGGATCCCTCCCTTATCCTCTCCTTTCCTCCCCACCTTCTCCCTTATCCTCTTATTTCTATCTGAATTTAGAAGACTTTTATAGCCTTCCAAATATACATGTTGTTCCTTTATTATCCTCTTCCCATTAATCTAGACATCCTTCTATATCCCCTATCCTATTTCCTTACCCTCTTATTTCTTTATAAATCTAGAAGACTTTTATTCTCTTCTAAATGTCTATATCATTCTCCCTTTAATTCATATGTCATGTGAGTAGGGTTCACTCTAAAAATCCCTCTCCCCTCCCTATCCCATTATTTCATTGTGAATTTAAACTTTTATGCCCTTTGAGATATGTCTGCATTGTTCTCTCTTTAACCCATTCTCAATGAAAGTAGGGTTCCAGAATGACCAGCCCTCCTCCTCCATCTAATTCCTCTGTGTCATTTCTTCCTCTCGTACCTCATTTGTGTAAGATAATTACTCTTTTCTGCTTTTCTTAGATGACATTACTTTTTATAATCCCATCATACTCAACTGTAGCCTAATCTTTCTTTTGAACTACCCAATTCCTAGTTACATTCTTAGACATACAGTTTATATTTTCTCATATAAGAGGTAAATAGTCTGTCCTTATTGAGTCCCTTTTAAGTAGTCTTTCATGTTTACCTTACATATCTCTTTAATCTCATATGGCAAATTTTCTATTAAGTTCAGATATTTTTGCAATAAAATCCTGAAAGTCTGACAATTCATTAAATAGGCACGTTTTTTCATTCAAGATTATGCTTAACTTGGTGAGTATGAAATTTTTAGCCACAACTCCAGTTCTTTTGCTCTTCCATATATTGTGTTCCAAGACCTGTGGTCTTTTAGTGTGACTGCTGCTAGGTCTTATGTGATTCTAATTGTGACTCTGCCATATTTGAATTTTTTTCTTGTTTCTTATAGTATTTTTTCCTTGAGCTAGGGGTTTTGGAATTTAGCTATGATATTCCTGTCGATTTTCCTCATAGGATCTCTTTCAGGTGATAATAGATGTACTTTTCCCCATTTCTACTTTTCCCTCTTGTTTTAACACTTCAGGACAATTTTTTAAAAAAATATTTTTTTTAATTTTAGGGGGTGAAGTCAAGATGACAGATTAGAAGGATGGACCTGTAGAAGCTGTCCCCTCACAGCCCATAAAATACCTGTAAAAAATGACTAAGCAAATTCGAGAGCAGCAGAGGCCACAAAACAACAGAGTGAAAGAGATTTCCACCGCAAGACAGCCTGGAAGGCTGACAGGAAAGGTCTATCACGCTGGGCTTGCAGCGGAGCTCAGCCAGTGGAGTGCAGCCTAGCCTTGGCTGCAGTGCAGTAGGGACAGGATTGGAGCAGCCTCAGGGGATGGAATCCCCAGCCACTGCTGTGGTTCCCAGACTCTTCAACCCACAAACACCAAACACAGCTTCAAAGGTCAGTGAAAAATCTCTTTCACCTGGGTGAGAAGGGAAGGTGGTCTGGTCTTGGTCTCAGACAGTGAAGGGTTCGTTTTTGGAGCCCTTGGGCTAAAGACCCTGGGGGAACAGAGCTGCTGATCTGGATCTCAACCCTGAGTGTCGGTCCTGAGGTGAGGAGGAGCACTGGCTTGGTGGAGCTAGTGGAGGCTCTGGGGAAGGAATTCCACTTGCAGATCCTGGGCAGAAAAGTTTGTGGTTGCTCCTGGACCAGAGTACAGGCCAGGAGAGGAAGAAGTTCCTCTCCCTTGATTATGCCACCTTGGAGAAACTGAGAACTTACAGGTCCCTAGAGTATACCCTCCACTTGACAAAGGACTCAAAATCAAGTAACTGGCTGGGAAAATGCCCAAAAAGGGGGGGGGGGGAAGACTATAGAAGGTTATTTTCTTGGTGAAAGTATTTTCTTCCATCCTTTTGAATGAGGAAGAACAATGCATACCATCAGAGGAAAACATAAAAGTCAAGGCTTCTGCATCCAAAACCTCCAAAATAAATATTTAGTGGACACAGGCCATGGAAGAGTGCAGGAAGGATTTTGAAAATCAAGTAAGAGAAGTGAAGGAAAAACTGGGAAAAGAAATGAGAGCGATGCAAGAAAATCATGAAAAACGAGTCAACAGCTTGCTAAAGGAGACCCAAAAAATGCTGAAGAAAACAACACCTTTAAAAATAGACTAACCCAAATGGCAAAAGAGGTCCAAAAACCCAATGAGGAGAATAATGCTTTAAAAAGCAGAATTAGGTGAATGGTAAAGGAGGTTCAAAAGCTCACTGAAGAAAATACTTCTTTAAAAATGAGAATGGAGCAGATGAAAGCTAATGACTTTATGAGAAACCAAGAAATTACAAAACAAAATGAAAAGAATGAAAAAATAGGAGATAATGTGAAATATCTCATTGGAAAAACAACTGACCTGGAAAATAGATCCAGGAGAGACAATTTAAAAATTATGAAACTACCTGAAAGTCATGAGCAAAAAGAGAGCTTAGACATCATCTTTCATGAAATTATCAAGGAAAACTGCCCTGATATCCTAGAACCAGAGGGTAAAATAAATATTGAAAGAATCCTCCAATCACCTCCTGAAAGAGATCTGAAAAGAAAAACTCCTAGGAATATTTTAGCTAAATTCCAGAGTTCCCAAGTCAAGGAGAAAATATTGCAAGCAGCCAGAAAGAAACAATTTTAATATTGTGGAAATACAATCAGGATAATACAAGATCTAGCAGCTTCTACATTACAGGATCAAAGGATTTGGAATAGGATATTCCAGAAGTCAAAGGAACTAGGATTAAAACCAAAAATCACCTACCCAGCAAAACTGAGTATTATACTTCAGGGGAAAAAGTGGTCATTTAATGAAATAGAGGACTTTCAAGCATTCTTGATGAAAAGGCCAGAGCTCAATAGAAAATTTGACTTTCAAACACAAGAATCAAGAGAAGCATGAAAAGGTGAACAGGAAAGAGAAATCATAAGGGACTTACTAAAGTTGAACTATTTACATTCCTACATGGAAAGATAATATTTGTAACTCTTGAGACTTTTCTCAGTATTTGGATAGTTGGAGGGATTATACACACATATAAAGACAGAGGGCACAGGGTGGTTGAATAGGAAGGGATGATATCTAAAAAATAAAATCAAGGGGTGAGAGAGGAATATATTGGGAGGAGAAAGGGAGAAATGCAATGGGGCAAATTATCTCTCATAAAAGAGGCAATAAAAAGCTTTTCCAATGGAGGGGGAAAGGATTTGGCTTAAGGAGGGAATAACATTCACACTCAATTTGGTATGAAAATCTATCTTAGTCTACAGGACAGTAGGGGAGAAGGGGATAAGTGTTGTGGGGGGTATGACAGAAGGATGGCCAAATGAGAGAAGGGAGTAATTAGTAGTAAACTTGTTAGGGGAGGGACAAGGTCTAAAGAGAGAATAGAATAAATGGGGGCAGGATAGTATGGAGGAAGATAGAGTTAGTCTTACACAACATGACTATTATGGAAGTCTTTTGCAAAACTGCACATATGTGGCCTATGTTGAATTGCTTGACTTCTTAGTGGGGATGGGTGGAGAGGGAGGAAGGGAGAGAAGTTGGAACTCAAGGTTTTAGGAATGAATGTTGAGAATTGTTTTTGCATGCAACTGGGAAATAAGAAATATAGGTGATGGGGAACAGAAATTTATCTTGCCCTACAAGAAAAGAGAGAAGACAGAGATAAGGGAAGGGAGGGGTATGATAGAAGGGAGGGCAGATTGGGGGAAGGGGTAATCAAAATGCACAGTGTTTTGGGGTAGGGGCAGGAGGGAGATGGGGAGAAAATTTGGAACTCAAAATCTTGTGGAAATGAATGTTGAAAACTAAAAATAAATTACAAAAAATTATTTTTGTACTATTGTTCAAGATTTTTTTATTGTAGCTTTTAGGTAGTCCAATTATTATATTTTCTCTTCTTGATTTGCTCTCCAGATCAATCATTTTTGTTGTGAGATGTTTCATATTCTCTTCTTTTGTTTTATTCTTTCTATTTTGTTTATTATTTCTTGGTCTTTTCCTTGCCCAATTCTAATTTTCAGGGAGTCATTTTCTTCCTTAAGGTTCCAGATCTCCAAAAAAAAAAAAAATATTCTGGATCTCCTTTTCCAGTCGGTTAACTTTCTTTTCATAATCTTCTTGTTTTCCTCGAATTGTTCTTTCTTATTTTTATTTTTTTCTTTTCTTTTTTTAAAAATTTATTTTTTTTTAGTTTTCAACATTCATCTCCACAAGATTTTGAGTACCAAATTTTCTCCCCATCTCTCCCCTCCCTTCATTGTTCTTTTTTAAAAAAATTTCTTCAGTCTCTCTGATTTGATTTTTAAATACATTTTGAGTTCTTGTATGAATTATTTTTGGGTTGGTGACCATTTGACATTTACCCTTTGGAGGAGGAGGGGCTTTTTTTGCTTCAGTGTCCTCCTCTGAAGATGAACCCCGGTCTTCTCTATTCCCATAGTAACTTTCTGTGCTTGGACTTTTTCTCTTTTGCCTGCTCACTAAAAAAATTATAGCAATTTGTTGTAATCACCTGTAGTCCTGAGGTATGGGGTCTGGTGTCTCTGGTCTCAGGTCTTTCTTAGGTCTCTCTGACCTGGAACCAAAACATAGAACTCCATCCTCCTGAAAGTGGAGTCAGCCAGAGACATCCTCACTTCACTTCTGCGCTCACCAGGTGCGTGCTGGTTCCTTCTCACCCAGGGCTGCATTTCAGCAGCACAGCTGCATGTGGCATACCTTATCAGCAGAGGTCCCCTCAATCTTCCTCCACCCTCAGATGCTGGGGCCGAGGCTTCCTACCAACCCAGCTAACCCTAGGATTCTGTTTCAGTGGAATAGACCTGGAAGGTTTTCCACTTCACAGGAACCTCAGTCCTTGAACTTTTCTTCCATTGTTCTCCCAGGAACACCACTGTTCTGCCCAACTCTTGTTTATTTCTAACCTCTCTACATTTGCCCTGTGGCACTATTTTGTCTTATTTGTTGGGGAAATCTGGAGAGTTTGGAATTTTCTCTTTTTTTTTGCCATTAAATTAACTTTTATTTTATTTTTTTAACACAGTTTATAACAGATAAAGCAATTCAAACTTTTGGTCAGGTGATACATCTTTTTAAAGCATTTACAATATGGACCACAAAAGAATTTTTTTTTTCAAAAATCATTAACTGAGACACAGATAATATTTATGTTGCTAACTTCACAAGCTCTTGGCCTAACTGTTTCCACAGGATTACTAAGAATTAAAGGACCCTAACTTACTGTTGTTGGTCCAAAGTCCTATGCCTAATAGCTTCATTTTAGACAACTTCAGATGTTCCCCTACCCATAATCTATAATTGAATATCTCTGGTATTAAGCTTATAAATCTTTTGACTATAGGAAATTGCCACCGATAGTAAGGACATTGCAGGGATACAAAATCTCCCCAACTTCATGTCAGTTCAAGGCAGGATTAGATTATCCACTTGCATTCAGTCAGGCTTAAAGTCTGCCAGGTGTCAGTGGGGAAATTGAGTCAGGAGAATCCCACCTCAGCCCATGCTGAACAGCTGCTCTCCCACCCTTCCCTTGAGATCACCTATGCAGTTCATACCAGCATCTCACAGGCTTACTGGCATCATATATTGGAGGCTCAGATCACCTTTCTTGCTACCCATACCTAGAGTTAGACTCAGAAGAACAGTCACTTAATAGTCCCATAGCATCTAAAAATGGCAAGTTCCAATAACCAGGTTTCAAATATGATTATAATTTCACTTTGGCTAAGGAACATTCTTTTGAAGCGAGTCTTAAGTGGCTTACACATCTTTCTATACATGTTCTAGTTCCTGATTAAATGGCAATCAAAAAATCAAATTTACCATTAAAACCTTGACTTTTTCATCAATGCCAAATTTTACCCAAGGTTGCCTTCCTCTAGGAAATTTATACTGAAATTCTTTTTTCCAAACTAAAGATGTCATTGATTTATTCTCAGTAATTAATTCAGTCTGTTGTTTTAATACTCATTGCTTTTAGCTCACTATGTAACATGTCCAATTTTTCTCCCCATCACTCCCCTACCCCCATTTCCTAATACCTTGCATTCTGATTACTCCTTCCCTCAATGTACCCTCCTCTTCATCGCACCCCACCCCTCTCCTATCCCCATCTTCTCTCTTTTCTTTCAGGGCAAGATGAATTTCCATACCCCTATCCCTGTAGTTCTTATTTCCCGATTATATGCAATAAAAATTCTCCACATTCGTTTCTAATACTTTGAATTCCAACTTCTCTCCCTCCCGCCCCCCGCCAGCCCCACTGAGAAGGGAAGCAATTCAATACAGACTAAATATGTGTTGTTTTGCAAAAGACTTCCATAGTAATCATGTTGTGTAATACTAATTATATTGCCCTCTCACCTACCCTATCCCCCCTTATATTTCCCCCTTACAATTGACCTTATCCCTTCTTGAAAAGTGTTTATTTCTAGTGACACCCTTCTCCCATTTGCCCTGCCTTCTAACATTCCCCTTGCTCCACTTGTCCCCTCCTCTCCTACTTTCCTGTGGTGTATACAAATTTTCATATCAAATTCACTGAGCATGTTATTCCCTCCTTCAGCCACATGTGGGGAGAGTAGCTTTATCCCCGCCCCCCTTCTCCCTTATCTCCTCCATTGAATAAGATTTTTCTTATCTCTTTGGTGGGTTATAGCCTACCTCATTCCATTACTCCCTTTCTCTTCCTGGAATTTTCCTCTTTCACTCCTTAATTTTTATTTTATTTTGTGTGTGTGTATGTATGTGTGTGTGTGTGTGTGTGTGGATATCATCTCTTCTGATATAACACACCCTATACTCTCTCTCTATCTATGTGTATGTGTGTGTATGTGTGTACAATCTCTCCAACTACCCAAATACTGCGAAAATATAAAAGAGTTAGAAATATTTTGTTTCCATGTAGTAATGTAAACAGTTCAGCTTTAGAGAGTCTTTTATGATTTTTCTTTTCTGTTTACCTTTTCATGCTTCTCTTGATTCTTGTCTTGGGAAGTCAAATTTTTAAATACAGATCTGGTCTATTCCTCAACATGAAATCTTGAAATTTGTCTATATCACTGAATGACCATTTTTCCCCTTGAAATATTACATTCAGATTTGCTGGGTAGGTGATTCTTGGCTTCAATCCCAGTTCCTCTGACTTCTGAAATATCCCACTCCAGCCCTTCAATCTCTTAATGTTGAAGTGCCAGATTCTGTGTTATCCTGATTGTATTTCCACAGTACTCAAACTGTTTCTTTCTAGCTGCTTGCAGTATTTTCTTCTTCATCTGGGAATTCTGAAATTTGGCCACAATATTCCTAGGACTTTCTCTGTTGGGGTTTCTTTCTGGAGGTTATTGATGAATTCTTTCACTATCCATTTTGCCCTCTGATTCTATAACATCAAGGCAGTTTTCCTTGATACTTTCATGGAAGATAATGTCTAGGCTCTTTTTTGATCATGGCTTTCAGGTAGTCCAATAATTTTTAAATTATTTCTCCTGGATCTATTTTCCAGGTCAGTTGTTTTTCCAATGAGTTTTTTCACCTTATCTTCTATTTTTTCAAATTTTTGGTTTTGTTTGCTAACTTCTTTAACTCATAGTCATTCGTTTCCCTGAACTCAGTTCTCTCTTTCAATGAATTATTTTGTTCAGTGAGCTTTTGAATTTTCTCCTCCATTTGGCTAATTCTGCCTCCTTCTCCTCATTGACTTTTTGGACCTCTTTTTCCAATTGAGTTAGCCTCTTTTAAAGCTGTTATTTTCCTCAGCATTTTTTTGGTTCTTCTTTAGTAAGCTGCTAACTTGTTTTTTAAGATCTTCTATTGGCTGAGCCACATTTAAGTCTCCTTTGGAGGCAGGGCCCTTGACTTCCTCTGACAGTATGCCTTGTCCTTCCTCATCTGAAAAGATGTGGGGAGACACCTGTTCCCCAAGAAAGTAACCTTTTATGGTCTTATTTTTTTTTCTCCCTTTTTTGGGCATTTTCCCAGCCAGTTAATTGACTTCTGAGTTTCCTCTACACAATCACCTGGCCTCCAGTTCTGCCCAGCCAGCATTTGGTGTCTGAGATTCAAATGGTGCTCCCAAGGCTCCAGGGCTTTTGCCAGGGGTGGGGCTGCTATTCAGTGTGAGATTAAGTTCAGCTGCTCAGGTCTGGGCAGGGCCACCACAGGGTTTAGTTTCCTCAGGGGATTTACAGGGAGACCTTCAATAATGTACTCAGGCCACTGCCTGCTTTGGGAGCCCTGTCTGCTGCTGCCTCTGCTGCTGCCTCCTGAGGGGACCTGACTTATGTAGACACCCCACTCCCCTCTCAGCCAGTCAAGAATACCCTCTCGTTGACCATGTGGGTTGAGACATCTGTGCTGCTGCTGGAGTTTCTGTCCCTGAAGCCTGCTTGGATCTGCTCCTCCTGGTGCTGTGTGGCCAAGGCAGGGTTGGGCTTTGCTCCATGTCTCGTGTGTGACAGACCTTTCCTGTCACTTTTTCGTGTCTCTCTGGAACAGAAATCTCCTCCACTCAGTTGTTATGTGGCTTCTGCTGCTCTAGAATTTGTTGAGAGTTCTTCTTTACAGGTATTTTATGTGCTGTGGGGTAAGAGCTAAGCATCTGTGTATCTTTCTACTCTGCTATCTTGGCTCCTCCCCAAGCTTGGAATTTTTTGACCCACTCTTCCATCTTCCCAGAATCCTCTCTACCACACTGTGTTTTAACAGAGTTGTCACATCTTTTCTTCCCCAGAAGTTTGTAAGCTCCTTAAGAGCAGGTCCTTTTGTAGCCATTGTGTCCCCAGGGCTTAGCAAAGTACCTGGCACACAGTAGTTGCTTATTGAATGATGCTTTGAGTCGACTTGACACTCATCCAGTTGTGATGGAGGCATCTGGGAGTCATGATGGTCTTCCTGTGAGAAAGCTTCCTGATGTTGACAAAGTTGCTTTAGCTCTCTGGGCCTCAGTTTTCTAGTCTGTAAAAGGAGGTGATTAAATGATCCTTGGTGTGTGTACTTACTCTTGACCTCTTCAATGCCCCTTTGGCATGTACCTATGGAGTCATGCTTTGGGAAGATGGTTTGTGCATTTCCACAAGTCCCAGGTCCTCAATTTGTACATTGAACTTCCTTTTATGCAACTATGTGACCCAGGGGGAGAGAGCCCTGATTTTGGAATCAGTCAGTCCTTGCTTCATGGCTCTGCATGTGACATTTCCTGATGTGGGAGTCTGGGAAGATCTCTCAACCTGTGGGAACCTCAGTTTCCTCTTCTGGAAAATGGGGATAACACTGGCACCTCCTTCCCAGTCCTGCTGTGAGTGTCATGAGGCCAAGTGTACAAGGCACTTGACAAAGCTGAAATCACCAGAGACATTTCAACTATTATCATTAAATGCACTTTATTCCTTCTGATCATGCTTCATGTCTGTTTCCAACACTTGCCATGGTTGGGGATGGCTTCCCTTGTGCCTGTTGGAGAGAGCAGGCAATTCTCCCAGAGAAGATGGTGCCTGACACAAGTGTGGGGGAGAGGGAACAGAGATCAGTAAGGGGATGGGATCATTTCTGTTCAGCTGTTTAGCTGTTTCAGTCATCTTTGACTCTTCATGGCTTTATCTGAGCTTCTTTTGGCAAAGATACTAAGTGGTTTGTCATTTCCTTCTTCAGTTTATTTTACAAATGAGGAAACTGAGCCAAAGGGGTTAAATGATTTGCCCAAGGTCACATCGCTAGGAAGTCTCTGTGACCAGATTTGAGCTCAGGTCTTCCTGATGCCAGGCCTGACCCTCTGTCCACGTCAGCACCACTTAGCTGCCCATGTATACGATTATAATGTAACATAAAACCTGAAGAAACACTAAGACCAGAAGTGCCACATGGAAGTCTTCTAGCTGCCATGTCAGTCACTTTGGGATGCCTCCTACTTCCTCTGGGATTGCCTTCAGATCCTTGGGTGCACAATGCAATATCCCTACTGTCCTAGGAGGAAGGATTTCATTTTTGGAAACATCTGAAAGTCCCTCCAGCCCTAACCATTGGAGCTGCCACCTGTGTTGGTTGCTAAGTGATTGACAGATACTCCTTAGGGCTCAAACAGTCTGAGAGAATCTAGTAATCCAAAGTCAGTTTCTGCTGTAGATAAACATGGACTCTGCAGGTAACTCTCAAAGAAGAAACAAGAGCAAGCCTTGTAATGTGCACATGGCCACCTGAGCTGAGCTCGAAGGACACAAAGGTTTCCCCTCTGTGTCCCACTTCTCCCCTGTTTGGGCCATAGCCCTCAGGGCCGATACTCCTGAACAATCAAGTCTAAAACTGTCCGAGGTAATGGTTTGTAGGGTCCATGCCTCCCCATTTCATTCATTCACAGCATCTTATTTTTCAGTTTTGCTCCATTTTCTGTAGCATTTTGGGGGCTGAGGGAGAGGGACCAGGTGGAGACATATGATTCCCTAAGGGATTCCAAGGCAGATGTTTCATGACTTTTGTGTGCCAGGAGAGTAGCCTGGTAGATAAGCCTGTGGGCCCCTTCTCAGAATAATTAGGAGATTTCATTTAAATCATGAAACCTAGTCCATGGGAAGAAGCCGAGCTTGTTTCCTTGGTTACAGACAAGTGGACATGCACAGACCTCATGCCCTAGATATGTGATGCTTATCACCTCCATGTTCTCATCCTATGCTACCCACTCACCCTCTGAGACATGCAGATGTATGCATGTACCAGACACACACATGTACCCACAGACATCTGCAATATTATCAAGTCCCCCCTTTCCCTCCATGCCCATATTTATTGACATGGCATTAGGATATGGATTAGAACATTAGGAAAGGCTTGGGGCCAAATGAGGGGCTCATAGCAGCCAAAGGCAGGGCATTTATACGTAACATAATGACTTAGTGATGTTGGCCAAGGCCTCGACTTCGTGTTGTTCTGCTTCTGATGGAGAATTTCAAGTATGGGATTCTGCTCTTTTATCATCAAGATGCTGCCAAGCATTTCAAAATCTCTCCTTCTCAGGAATGGATAAAATGCTGCTTGTTGGCAAATCACTACTTCCTCCATTTTGCAAGTGCTTGTCTCTTCATTGTTTGTGTCTTACCGTTTTGTCACTGGCAGAAACTGATGATCTTTCCTAGTCTTCCCCTCTTTCATTCCTGGGTAATTTCCCTATTACCCACTGCATGGCCAATTGGTAACAGTTCTCTGACTCATATTAAGCACTGGAAAAAAGAAGGCATTGATTACCAAGAAACACCAATGTTCTCCGCCTTCCGATATTCCTTTGTGGGGAAATCTGAATCTTAGTACCAATGAAAGACAGGGAGGTGAACCCCGATTTGGCCCAGACCTAGTGTGTAGCACCATCCACAGAGCCAACAGTGACTCAGCTCCTGCTTGGATGTAGGCTCTCAGACCCCTTGGCAGGAGGGCTAAGGCACATACACAAATAAGTAAGTTACAAGAAAGAATGTGATATGGTCAAGGAGATTGAGGGAATCAGGGAAGGCTTCTTGGAGGTGACACCTGACTTGGTCCTAGGAGAAGGGAGGTTTTAGCAAGTGGTGGTGAGGCAGACGGTACAAATGCACAGAGGAGGAGAGAGCCCAGAGGAGGGTGAAAAGAAGCACCTGGAAACACAGGGAGCACAAGGTCTCAGGCTCTAACAAAACAGTTTGGGTATGGACAGATGGAGAGCCTTCAATGCCAGGCTCAGGCGACTGGCTCACCAGCCCATCAGGATGAAATAGACTGAAGGTATTTGAGCAGGAAAGAGGAGTGGTCACAGGGGTGAGGAAAGAGTGTTATTATCTTGGTGACTATTGACAAGGCTGAGTTGGAGAGGGCAGGCCCTGTTGTCTGTGACACCAAGTCAGGGGGCTTTTGGGATGGCCCAGATGACAGGTGGTCAGGGTCTCTGTGAGAGGGGTGGCCATGAGGATGGAGAGATCCCAATTGGCCCTTGTGATGCCAAGAGGTATTTGTTGATCATTTCAGGGCAAGAGCCTCCAAGAAACTCCCATGCCTTCTGTCTCTTTTTCTACCTTGCATCCCTGACGTTTTCAAGGAAGGAGGGTCTCTGATGACACTGTAACAATACTGTAAAGATTGGAGACCCAGGGGAGAGTAAACCATGGCTTGTGGGGCAGAGAGGTCAGTGCCCTCAGGACATTGTAGGGGGCTTGGGGATAGGAACTGGGGGCACTGCTTACCAGAAAAGTGGGAAATAGGGAGAGTGGAAAAAGTGTGGGAAATGGCTGGATTAGGAGTGTGGGGTCTGGCTACAATGTGGAAAACCAGGACCATGTACCTGGGACCATTGGATGTCATCATGCTCAGACTATTGCAAAGGCCTGCTGCTTGGTATACTTGTCACAAGTCTTTGTCCTCACTCCATTTCATCCTCCACTCACCTCCCAAAGTCATCTTCTAGCTATCTAACCATGTAACTCTCCTAATCAAGAAGATCCAGGGACTCTCTGTCCCTTCCAGATTCAGAACTCAAAGCCCTTCTTACCTTCCCTATCCCTTCCCACCTTCCCTATCCCTTCCCTCTCCTCCATGTAACTCAGGATCTAGCTGCACTTGCCTCTTGTGTGTTCTTTGTGAAAGAAATTCCATCTCCTGACTCTGGACATTTTCCTGGGCTTGCCAGCATGGCTGGGATGCTGTCTCCTCCCCACTGCCTCCTGCTTCCTGGCTTCCTTCCAGTGCCTGCTAAAATCTCACTTTCTGAAAGAAGCCCTTCCCGGGCCCTCAGAGTGACTCCCTCCCTCCTCTGATGCTCTCCACTTTGATGGCCAATGTCTTCTTTCTTCCTAGTTGGTGCCTGTTTTCTGCCCCCTAGGTTTGTAATCTCCTGGAGCCATTTTCAGCATGTAAATTAAGCTTTCTTTCATTATACTAAGTGGCACCATGGAGAGCGAGAGCTCAGAACTTGGTATCCTGAAACCCTTTGGTTCCCAGCCCTGTGTTTGACCCTTCCTAGGTGGGTGACTTTGGGAATATCTCTGAAACTCTCTGACCCTCAGTCTCTTCATCTGGAAAATGGGAATAATAGTAGCATTGACCACATTGGCCCACTCTAAGGAGCATAAGATTATGTATACAAGGCACTCTGCAAACATGAAATATATAGATATATGGATGGATAGATAGATATAGATATAGATATCTACCTCTCTATATTTCAGCTATTATTGGTAAGTAAATTGTATTCCTTCTCATCAAATTCTCTATTTGTAATGTTCACTCCAAACCTTCACATGGCTGGGGAAAGTTTCCAAATTGCCTTTTTGAGGGAGTAGGCATTTTTCCCAAAGAAGATTGTCCTTGACACTCTGAGGCACTGAGTCTGGTGGAGAGGGGACAGAGATCAGTATGAGGATGGGATCATAACGTGACATAATTGCCAAAGAAACACTGAAAGCAGAAATGCCACATGGAGCTGCTCTAGCCACCATGTCGGTCAACTTGGGAAGCCTCCTGCTTCCTCTAGGATTGCCGTTAGAACCTTGGCCACACAATAGGGTATGAGGAAGGATTTCAGTTTTAGAAACAGTCAAAAAATAATCAAGTCCCAAATGATGTGCCTGACTCTTAAGTTGATTGTTGAATGCGTGATTGGTCCTGCTTTGGGGTCCAAACAGGCTGGGTGAACAAAATAACCCAAAGACGTTTCTGGTAAATATATAAATAGTCCCAGAGGCAGTTCCCAAAGAGGGTTTTGGGCTTTTCTGAGCAAAAGTAAGGCTTGAAATGTGTATATGGCCACTCAAGCTGAGTGTTTTCCAGCCACCCTGTGTGAGCCTGTTTCGGGCATGGACCTCATGGAAAATATTCCTCACCCACCACATCTAAAGCCCTCTTGGAGGTAGTGTTCAGCACAACCCAAGGGCTCTGTGTCATTCATTTGGGTTTCCTTTCTCCCTTTGCATATTTCTGTGTTCTATACTACCTTCATTAGTGCTTTGGGGGGAAAAGGGGAGGTAGGAATTTGTGGAAGATGGCCCTTAAGGTCCCTCTATCTTTTACTAACATTAATTCTGAGTCCGAGTTTCTCACGTCTTTTGTGCCCTGGGCCCCTTGGGAAGCCTCAGAATGAGGCTTTGCAATTATTTGATGTCATTCAGCTTATCGAACCTCTTTCCAGGGAAGCATGAGAGCTCGTTTCCATGGTTACAGGAGAGGAGAGAGCCCCAGAGCTTTGCATCTACAAAGAAGTTCTATAAACAAGGAATGGATTTTGCTGGGAAGCGGGAGCCAGAACCCCAGGTAGTGTAGCTCCAACTATTCCTTCCTCCTGCTGCAACTGCCAATGGATGTGAGGCCCACAGGTGTGAGCCATGGAGGGCAAAGCCCCCTGGTTAAACTGCAGAGAATGAGGGGCGCATGTGGAATTCCTTCTGGAAAGATGCAGGGATGTGGCTGTCTGAGGTTTTCACAACTTTAGACCCACAATCCCTTTCCATTTTCCTCTAGTTAACATGATCTTAAAATTGAATGATTGATTGGACAAAGCCAGGAGAGTATGTGTGTATGTGTGTATGTGTGCATGTGTGTGTGTGTACGTGTGCATGGGTGACTGGCATTATGGACAGTCCTGTATCCCTTAATAAAGAGTTCCACTTAATTTTTAGATTCACAAGGAGGAAAGTTGGTGAGGAGTAGAAATCTATCCAGGGAACAATATGGCCACTATTATCACAGCAGCTGCCTCCCCTCCCCTCCCCCCCATTGTTTCACACCAGGTTCATATTTTCTCTTCTTTCAGATCATTTTGAGAGCTGAGATCTCCTGCTAGTAATCAGTGTTGAGGACATGATGAAGAATGGTCCTCTATTCCAATGATACCATCTACCATGTTGATGTGATCTAATTCTCACCTGGAAATGTCCCAATTTTTGGAAGAGAAGTCGGTGACGACCACAGCTCCCTTACTAGAGGTGAACTTGCCCTGAGACACTCAGGTTGGCCCCAGTCATTGCAATCTGAAGACAGAGCTAGTAGAAAGGATGGACAATGGGACATCAGAAAACCTGGGTTCTAGTCCCAGCTGTGCCACTTTTTGAGCACATACTCCAATGGGCCCAAGTGCCTTATGGACCTCATGGAGTCATTTGAGCATCAAATGGGATAAGAGGTGGGAAGGCTCTTTGTAAAGTTAAGCACTGCAGGAAAGTCAGGTGGTATCACCACTATCCTCATTAATGAGGCAGTGAGTTTCTGGGGAACCTATGACAGTAGCAGGCACACATTAGATGCCCAAGAAATCGGCTGATGATATCGATAGTGATAGTGACGATTCAGTGTTCCCCTAAAGCTGAAATGCTGCTCTGGCTTCTATTTAGCTCTTTAAAGAGGCCTCCATGGAAATCCCCTTCAGAGACTAAAGTTACAAGATAGGAAAAAGACAGGAGGCATGGGAGGCTCTTGGAGGCTCTTGCCCTGAAATGATCAACAAATACCTCTTGACATCACAAGGGCCAGTTGGGATCTATCCATCCTCATGGCCACCCCCTCTCACACAGACCCTGACCACTTGTCATCTGGGCCATCTCAAAAGCCTCCTAACTTGGTCTCTCAGACTAGGGGCCTGCCCTCTCCAACTCAGCCTTGTCAATAGTCACCAAGATAATAACACTCTTTCCTCACCCCTGTGACCACTCCTCTTTCCTGCTCAAATATCTTCAGTCTATTTCATCCTGATGGGCTGGTGAGCCAGTCTCCTGAGCCTGGCACTGAAGGCTCTCCACCTATCTGCACCCAAATGGTCCTGACAGAGCCAGAGGCTTTGTCCTTCTTATGTTTCAAGGGGCTCTTCTTCAACCAAACCACTTCAAGAGGCTCCAGATATAAAAAATGTCACTTGAGCACAAATAGGTCCACACATTTAAAACAATCTACAATTTTCTTTAAATATATTTCATTATGGAAAGGCTCTCAGATAATGAAACATGTTTTTGGCTCCAAGAAAAGCTGCTCAGCATTCTTGTCAACAAAGGGGATTTCTACAGAGCTTCTTTAAAGAGCTAAATGGAAGCCAGAGCAGCAGTTTACCTTTAGGAGAACACTGAATCGTCACTATCACTGTCAACATCAGTGTCCAGTTGCTTGTATGGTCCCCTTGGCCTTCCTGCAGTGCTTAACTCTACAAAGAGCCTTCAGAGAGCATTTGATGCTCACGATCATCCCATGAGGTCCTCAGGGTGCTGAGGCCATTGCAGTACGCACCCAAAAAGGGGCACAGCTGGCACTAGAACCCAGGTGTTCTAAAGGCCCATCATCTGCCCCTTCCATTAGCTCTATGTTGAGATGACAATGACTGAAGCCAACCTGAGAGTCTCAGACAGGTTTACCTCTATTAATGATCTGTGGTCATCACCATCTCTTCCCAAAGTTGGGACAGGTTTCCAGGTGAACATGGGGTTAGGTGAGTATGGCAGATGGTATCATGGGAATGGAGGGTCATTCATCATGTCTTAACACTGATCACTAGCAAGAGATCTCAGCCCTCAACATGAACTAAAAGAAAAGGAAATATGAACCTGGTGCGACTCAATCGGGAGACCACAATCATTGTTATAATGTCTTTGCTGTATCCCAGATGGATTTCTCTTCCCATACAACTTTGCCCCTGGTAAACCTAAAATAAAATGAGACTTTTTATTGAAGGATACTGGATTGTCCATAATCTCTCTCTTTCTCTGTCTCTCTTTCTGTCTGTCTTTCTGTCTGTGTGTTTATCTCTGTCTCTGTCTCTGTCTCTCTGTCTCTCTGTCTCTCTCTCTCTGTCTCTCTCTCTCTCACACACACACACACACACACACACACGCATGCACACTCTAGTTTTGTTTCCTCCATCACCCAATTTTATGTAGAGGAACATGGAACAGGATTATCGGTCTAAAGTAACCACATCCCTGTGTCTTTCCAAACACCTTTTGTTACAGGACCCTTGATTCCTGGCAGTGTAGCCAGGGAGGTCCTCTTTCCACAGCTCCCAGTCTGGGTCCTATATTGGCCTATAGCAGCAGACACCAGGAAAGTTGGAACTTGTTTACCTGGGATTCTGGCTCCCGCTTCCCAGCAAAATCCATCCCTTGTTTGTGGAACCTCTGTACACGAGAGCCCAAGCTGTGTGCCTGCATTGTCTCCTGTAACCATGGAAACGAGCCCTCTGGCTTGGGTCGGGGGAGAGGTTCCACAAGCTGAATGAAATCTAACAATTTCAAAACCTTATTTGGAAAAAAGATCCATAGGCCTCTCCACCAGGCTGTCCACACCTCAAAAGAGATACGGAAGGCCTCCTGGGAATTACCAACTGTTAGAACTAGAAGGACCTCAGAGGCCAAAGCACAAAGGGAAATGGGTTAATACAAAAAAATGAATAAAAGTGTGAAAAAGGACCCAGAAGAATGACATGGGGATGCCTAGGCCCTGCTCCAAAGGGCTTTAGGTATGGTGATATATATTTTTTAGTAAAATACAGTTAAGGTTCTCAGCTGAGTTGGGGGAGGCACTCGGGAGCCATGGGAGGTTTAAGACAAATGTAAAGGTCTCCTAGAGCTGATGGACTGTGGCACCCCTTGTACCAATTTTCCCCAGAGCCCCTGGAGTCTAGAGAGTCTCCCTGACTCCCAATGCCTCCCGTGGCCATCCCTGACATGGCAGGGGCTCAGGTGCCATGAAACCATAGCCAAGAGGAGACCACCAGGTGTGGGGCACTGCGGGCTGGAAGGCAACCCCAAAAGCAAACCCAGAAAGTCACACAAATTTGTGTTCTTTGCCACAAATACTTTTTTTTTGTCCAAAGTAGGATCTATGTAAGCAAAGTCTCAAAGCCTCTGGTTATAGGACTCTCTCATCATTGGTGGAGACCAATGCCTTGCACCTGCATTGCAGGTGGGGAGGAGAGCTTCAGTTGTCCCCTTGGGTGCTGCTGTGCATGGCACTTTGGGTTCCCGTTCTTGAGAGTAGATGTGGACAATACTAACCAGCTCAGGTTCCTGAAGAAAAGTCTCTGGGGCAAAGCTGCCACGAGAGCAGCTGGCAGTCTCCATCATGTCCCTACCCCCAGTTTGCTACACCAGATACTTTGGGGAACTTTCCCTTGGCCAAGATCTAGGACTCTCTTTCTCTCCCCCTTTCCTTTCCTCTCCTCCCCTCCTCCTCTCTCCTCCTTCCCTCTCTGCCTTTCTCCTTTCTCTGTTTCTGCCTGTCTCTCTCCTTTCTTTTTCCTTTCTCTGTCTCTCTCTCTGCCTGTCTGTCTCTCTCTCTCCCTCCCTCCTTCCCTCCCTCCCTCTCTCTCTTTCTCTCAGGCTGAGTTACCTCACTTCCAATAGGAGAGTTCTTCCTCTGTATTATCTAGTATATATTCTCCTAATCATACTTTCTCTGATTTCTCTTTTGCTACACTTGGATAAATTGATTTCTTTGCTACCTGATATGTGTGTTCACTGTCAAACTGGTGTTTAATGGGAAAGGAGTCTGGTCTTGTATTGTAAAACTTGGGTTTCTGTCCTGGTTTCCCCAATAAAGAGAAAGCAATCAGAAGTTAGCTTAAACCTGGAAATCATATCCCCTAGACTTAAAATATTTAGGGGAGCAGATAGATATAATTCCAGCCTGGTGCCCCTTGGCTCCAACCTCCTGCTTTCCTACCTACCAGAAAATAAAGTTTCCCTTGGAGAAGAGTGGGGAGACCAGAGTCTAAAGATGTGTGTTGTGCCTCCCTTTGAGCTATACCGGAGCACTCTCTGCCACCTGTGGGGAGATGCCACATAGATCCGACTGCTACCATTGGCCACACGGTGGGTACTAGAGGAATTCCCCAAGAATAGAAGAGGGATGATTGCTGAAAATCAATGGATTTTTGCCGATAGCAAATGAAGAAGAAATAAATAATGATAAAGAGATAAATACTCCCAAGCTGCAGGAACAGAGTTCTTAAAGAGCAGCATTTTATCCCATGGCTGAGAGCAAGGAGGGATTTCGAAATGCTTTGTGGCATCTTGCTGACAAAAAGAGCAGAATTCCATCCTTGCAATTCACAGTGAGAAACAGAATTCTACAAAGTAAAGGCCTTGGGCTGGTGTGATTAGTATAACTAAGAGGTTCTGCTGTGGGCAAGTCCCCTGCCTTGGCTTCTATGAATCTCTTATTTTATACCAAGCCCTTCCCAAGATTCTGCTGAGGTAAGCTGAGGACCTGTAAATAGTGTCCTGCGCAGATGTGTGGGTGTCTGTGGAAGACTTTACTATGTGTGTGCTGGTGTTTTGGCAGAGGAATTAGAGGAGAACTGGGTAAAGTTCTCAAAACCAGAATATATAGTGGCAATACTAAATTCTCAATCTCCACAAACAAACCAAAAAGGCGATTCCGACATTTCCACACGAGGACATTTAGAACATGACAAGGCTGTGCTTTGGCCCATCCACTCTCTCCATACCCTGGAAATGTTTCCTGGCATTGGGGATATTGATCAGGATGGCTGCAGAAGTGATGGGGCAAAGAAAACGGATGTGAACAGTCGTAACATAAACAAACCTGGTCGGAAAATTGACCGATATTTTCTGTTCATTGGAGATGCTTACTGACTGACCAACTGACCCACCAGCAACTCTCTTCTGAAGATACACTGAACTTGCAAGACCAGGGCGAGGGTAGTGACAAGGAGCACTTTCTGTCCCCAACCAGCTAAAGAGGCTCCAGACTTGAGAAATGTCATTGGCCAAATCCAGCCCTAGATTACACACCAATTTCAATTGTGATAAATATTTCATTCATAAAAAATATCAAATCATAAGCATGTTTTTGGCTCCAAGAAAAGCTACTCACCAGACTTGTCCTCTTGCTCCAGGAACAAAGGGTATTTCTAATAGAGCCCCTTCCTACCTTTCCTGTCTTTTTACTCGCCCCCCTACCCCACACCACACACACACACATAATTGATGATCAGCTACATTGGGCTCCTAACTGTTGTTCATACAAGAAACTCCATCTCCAGCTCTGTGTATTCTCACTGGTTGTTCCCAGGCCCAGACTGCTCTCCCTTCTCACCTCTGCCAGTCTTTCCTGGCTTCCTTTGTATCCCAGCCAAATTCCCACCTTCTACAAGAAGTTATTCCCAGTCCCCCTCAATGCTACTGCCTTCCTTCTGAGATGATATCCAATATAGTCTGTCTATAGCTTGTTTTTACATACTTGTTCATATGTTTTCTCCCCCATTCATGAGGACAGAAGCTGGTTTTGCCTTTCTTTGTGTCACTAGGGCTTAACTCAGTGCCTGGCACACAGTACATATACAATAAATACTTCTTGATTTGACATGATCCTTATTCTCTCTCTCTCCAGGGAACTTTATAACCTTCCACAAGTCACTTGATCTGTCTGGGCATCAATTTCCTTATTTGTAAGATTAGGTTATTAGATGCCTCTGGTGTGTTTTCTCTGTCTTGGAGTCTTACGTGCTAGTCTGACAAGTAACTATTGCATTATTCTGTACAAAGATTGCTTGTTAATTTCCATAGTACTGGTCTCAGTATCTCAAAATGTAAATAAAACTTTTTTTGTCATGCTGTGTGACACAGTGGATAGAGAAGCTTGAACTCAGAACAGAAAATCCTTGGTCCAAAGCTCTCCCTCTGACACCTTCTAACTGTGAGACCATAGGAAACCTCTCAAAATTTCTTTGAGCCTCAGTTTTCTCATCTGAAAAGTGGAGATAGTAATTGGCACCATCTTCCCAGGGTTACTGTGAGGGGGAATCAGTAAGGTAATAAACATTTATTAAAAGCCTACTGTACACCAGACCCTGTGCAAAAGACAGTCCTTGCCTGCATGGAGCTCATAGTCTAATGAGGGAGAAGCCCTATACCTGATAAATAGGAAATCAAGAAAAAAAAGAAAGGGACTGGAATTAAGAGGCCTTGGGGAAAGCTCAGAATTCATTAGGAGGTGAAATTTTTATTGGCACTTAAAGGAATCCAAGAAAGGCAGGATACAGGAGGGAGAGCATTCCTGGCATGGAAGCCAGGTAAAAAGAATGTCCAAAACAAAGAGTTCAAAACTGCCAGGGGCCAGTGTTGCTGGATCCAAGAGTATGTGATGGAGAGTAAAGTGTAAAAATGGAAAGGAGGAGGGTAAGTCTGAAGGGCCTTAAATGCCAACCAGAGAAGTTCATATTTGATCCTAGGGACAATCGGAAGCTTCTGGAATTTATTTAATGTGTGTGTGTGTGTGTGTATGTGTGTGTGTGTGTGTGTGTGTGAAATGATCAGCTATGTGCTTTAGAAAAATCACTTTGATGGCTGGAGTGGGGAGAGACTGGAGGTGGGCAGGCAGACCCCTCTCACCCCTCTCTACCAGGCTATTGCTATAGTTCAGGTGAAGAAGGCTGGCATCAAGTGGGTGGTAGAGTGAGAAGAGAAAAGGGAGCAGATTTGTGAGGTGTAGCAAAGGTGAAATCAATAGATATTAGAAACAAGCAAGATATAAAGGGTCAAAGAGAGTGAAGGGCAAAGGAGGACTCAGGTTCCGAGCTTGGGGCATACTGAGCACTAAGATGGAAGAAGGAGGTGGGGAGGGTCTCAGGAAAATAAGGACTTTGGTTTTGGACATGTGGAGTTTCAGATGCCAACAGGTCGCCCAGTTCAAGATGTCTGAAGGGCAGTTGGAGATACAGGAGTGAAGGTCAGCAGAGAGATTAGGACATGAGCTAACCTATGCAAAATACTGTGCAAAAGGGCAATCGCTGCAGATCAGCTATTATTAAAGGAATCTTTTTACTCACTGTTCACTTCTCACAGTTGGCATGGAATACTCCATGGTATGGGGAGGCTTCCCATGTGCGTGGTGAAGGATACATCTTGCTCCTGTGGAAGACGGTGCTTGACCTTCTGAAGAACCAAACCTGATGGAGATCAGTCTGAGACTGAGATTGGAAATGTGGCCTTAGAAACAACAGAATATGCTGGAGAGGAATTTGATACTATGCTCAAAGAGCTACAAAAATGTGTATACCCTTTGACCCAGCAATACCACTTCTAGGACTGTATCCCCAAGAAATCATAAAAATGGGAAAGGGTCCCACATGTACAAAAATATTTGTAGCAGCACTCTTTGTGGTGGCCAAGAACTGGAAATCAAGGGGATGCCCATCAATCAAATGCCCCTCAAGGGGAATGACTGAATAAATTGTGGTATATGAATGTAATGGAATACTATTGTGCTATAAGAAATGACTAACAGGTGAACTTCAGTAAAACCTTGAAAAACTTATATGAACTGATGCTGAGTGAAAGGAGCAGAACCAGGAGAACTTTGTACACAGTAACAACCACAGTGTGCAAGGAATTTTTCTGGTGGACTTAGTACTTCACTGCAATGAAAGGACTTAATTCCCAATGGATTTAAGGCAAAAATGTCTTCCACATCCAGAGAAGGAACTATGGAATTGGATCGCAGAATGAAGCAGACCATTTTCTTTTGTATTATGTTTTGTTTTATGATTTCTCCCATTTATTTTAATTCTTCCATGCAACATGACTAAGGTGAAAATGTATTTAATAGGAATGTATGTATAGAACCTATATAAAATTGTGTGCCATCTCAGGGAGGGAGTGGGGAGGGGGAGGAAGGAGGGGAAGGGAGGGGAAAAAAAAATCTAAGATACATGGAAGTGATTGTAGAACACTGAAAACAAATAAAATAATTTAATTTAAAAAGAACAACAGAATATGGAAACCAGAAGTGCCACATGGAACTGCTCCAGCCACCACCCTGGTCACCTTGGGAAGCCTCCTGCTTCCTCAGAGATTGCTGTTAGAACCTCAGACCCCAATGGGACATCTCCACTGTCCTAAAAGGATGACTTTTATTTTTGCAAAGAGCTGAAAGACGTTCAAGCCCCAAACTATGTACCTGGCCCTAAGTTCATTGGTGATTGGTCAGTATATATTATTTTGGGTTCCAACAGTCTGAGAGAATAAAGAAATCCAAAGCAGGTTTCTGGTGTGGATAGAAATTGACTCTAGAGACAATTCTCAAAGAGGGTTCTAGGACTCTTCGGAGGGACAAGTAAGCCTTGAAATATGTATGTGGCCCCTCAAGGTGAATATATGAGGGTCCAAAAGTACTCCTCTCTCTGCCCTGGTTCTGTCCTGTTTAGGACCTGGATCTCATGGGCAATATTCTTCAAAAGCCACACCTAAAGCCCTCTTGGAGCTAGACACCAGCAGGGTCCATGCATCTCTTGTCATCCCTTCGGGTCCCTTTCACATTTTTGCTTCTTTGTGTGTTTTCACTCATTTTCTTAATGGTTTGGGAGGGGTGCAGGAGAGGCAACAGGTTGGATAAGATGGTCCTTAAGGTCCCTCTAGAACCATAAGGTCAGTGATTCGAAGGCAGGGGTTCCACACTCTTTTGTGTCATGGCCCCCTTGAGCAGCCTGGTGCAGAAGCCCACGGACCCCTTCTCAGAACAAGGCTTTTAAATTATTAGATTTCATTCCGATTACGAAACCTTTTCCCTGGGAAGCCAGAGAGCTCGTTTCCATGGTTACAGGAAACAGGCCAGCCACACAGCTCATGCGTCAGTGTGCATAGAGGTTCGAAACAGGTGATGGATTTTGCTGGGAAGCAGGAGCCGGAATCCCAGGTTAGTTTGAAGCAGTCTTTTTTATCCATTTCATTTCGATTTATTGAAATATTAGGACAATATTGGTCTCACAAAAAGAGTCTGTTAGGGTGACTTACTTTCTCTGCCAGGAGTTTCAAGGTCTATTCTGCATTGGGTAATATTTTTCAATAAGTTTTTATTGATATTTTCTGTTTCTCATATCATCCTAGTTATTCCATGTGTATTTCATCCTTCCTTCTTCCAGAGAGCCATTCTTTATATGAAACAGTATATTTTTAGAGAGGAAAAAATAATCAGCAAAGCCTGGGCAGTGGGGGCCACTTGTGCCCCCCCAAGGGCTGGCTTTCATTCAGATTCCACTTGATCTTTACCATTTTGCTACATTGACTTGATTTTTTGACATATCCCTATTCTTTCCATTGATATCGTTGTAGTTACTATGTAGATTGTTTTATTGGCTCTACTCGCTTTACTTTGCATCAGTTCATGGAGATCTTTCCATGCTTCTTTGTATGCATTACATACATCATTTTTTATAGCACAGTAATATACCATGATGTTCGTGTACTACAGTGTGATTTAGTCATTCCCAATTGATGGGCATCTATTTTGTTTCCAATTCTATGCTATCACAAAAAATGCTTCTAGAAATATTTTGGTTTAGATGAGGACTGTCTTCTTCTTGTTGGTTTCCTCGAGATATGAGCCCCATATCTGAGTCTCTGGTCAAAGGGACGGACATCTTAGTAAGTAATGTAAATGTTTTTTATGATACCAAAAAAATTGTCTCTCAATGCCTATACTCTGTTGGGGTTCTTAGTACAAAAGACTGGTGCTGTATTTTCTTTCTAGAGGCTTTTTCTGCATCTATGGAAATGATCATGTGGTTTTGGATATTTAGGTTTTTAATATGATTAATTATGTTGATTGTTTTCCTAACATGGAACCATCCTTGCATCCCTGGTATAAATTCTATTTGGTCATATTGAATGCTTTTTTTTTTTTTTTGGATAAATTGCTGCAGTCTGCTTGGCAGCATTTTATTTCAGATTTTTGAGTCAATATGCATTAATGATATTGGTCTATAGTATTCTTTTGTGTTTTTAATTTCCCTGGTTTAGGTATTTAGGACTGTGTTAGTCTCATAACATGATTCTATTTGGGTGCATTTCTTCTCAGTTTTTTGAGAATAATTTGTGAAGTATGGTTACTAATTGTTCTTTAAAAGTTTGAAAGTATTCTCTTATGAATGCCTCAGGAGCAGGAGTTTTTTCCCTTTACAGCTAGATCTATTACCTTTCCCAAGATTAGGTTATTTAAGATCTCTGTCTGGTCTCCTGAGAGTTTGGGTGTTTTTGATTTTTGAAGGTATCCTCTATTTCTTTTGTGTTCACAATTTTGTTAGCATATAACTGTGCATAGTATGTTCTCATTGTCCTTTTTATTTCTTCTGGTTCTGTTATAATGTCATTCATTTGCTATTTTGTTGATTTGTTTTTCTGCCATCTTTTAAATCAGATTACCTAAGGGTTTATCAATTTTGTCAATCATTTCAGAGAACCAGGTTTTAGTTTTATTTATAATCTCTGTAAGGATTTTTGTTTCTTATTTATTTTTTCTCTCATTTTTAGTATTTCCTCTTTTATACTTATTTTATGTTTATTTGTTGACTTTCTAATTTTTAAATGCAAATTCAGTTCATCAGTACTCTCATTCTATTAGGTTAATGCATGTTTGCAGGGATGTGATTGAGTTAGTCTTAATATAAGGAGATGTTTTGAAAGACCTGAGTATTTGAAATCTTGTCGATTTCGTGTAGTGATTGTCAGCCTTCTGTCCATGGGCTCAATCCAATCTTACTGGTCCATCTGCAAACATTTTACTACTAAAAGGCATTTATTTCATACAATACCTAATCTGCCCCTAGTCTCCCAAGGGGGTTGTCACTTCAGCTCCAAGGTGATGGGGGAACAGCGTCTAATCAGAATTTGCTTCTTTGGTGGAAAAGGGTCACCTGGTCATCACCTCTGTGTACACATCACTCCCCATGGTTCTGTTCCTTGCTTAGTGGAACCATCTGGTTCTTATAATGCTGCATATGTTTTTAATGAACAACACCAAAAAAAGAAAAACCCAAGCGAAACATAATATTGATAGGTATTGCTTGGCTTTGTCTGTAAAAATGCCAGTGAACTGGACGCTGGAGATTTTCTTATTTCTGATGATACGAATGAAGCAGCGTCTGGCCAGCTGCAGGGAAAAGAGAAAAGCTCAGGTTTTGTCTGGAGAGATAATGCCCGTTAGGTTCAGATTCAATTTCCTCGTCTGGCAGGATCAGATGAGAGTTTCTCAATGCTGCAGCGTATGATATGTGCAGATGCTTGGTTAAATGAATGAATGCATGCAGCCAGAACAGCTTTCTCACATTTTAAGGCAACACATTTTAGAATGAGAAATAAATTCATTAATATTCGGGGGATGAAAATTTCTTGAAACACTAGAAGAATTATTTTAAAAAGTTGAAATGCTAACTACGAAAGCTTCACATGTGACTGCTTTCTGCAATTGCTGTGAGTGAGAAACCATTTTGGCAATTACCAAGGCAGTCCCCAAATGAGCTGCTGTCTGGCCCCGCTGCACCTGGATGTCACATCTGGAACTCAGAGGATAAGAGAGAGCAACGATCTCACCAATCAGCTTCAGTTTCTACACTTTCCATCACACATTCTAACATTTGCAGAACCATTTTTGAGAATTTTCATTCCCAACTAATAATCCCTAATAGCAGCAATCAAATGAGAAAATGAGAACCAAAATCTCAAAGCATTAAGTTCCAAAATATTCATTTTAAAAAATTTTTTGGCAACCCCCCCATTTTGGCTATGCACCCCCTTCTGCTTTCTCCCTGACAAATACCATAAGCAGTATGTTTTCTAAAAATTAAGTTTATATTGATATTTTCCTATTCCTTACATTATAGTTAGTGCAAGTATCCCTCTCTTCCCCCCACCCCCTGCCGACAGCTATCCCATACAATAAATAGTATTTTTTTAAGAGGAAAAAATCACTAGTGATCAGTAGATAGGAAGAATTCAAAATCATCTGCAGTGGATGACACTGTGGAGCTCCCTCCCATCTCCATGGTATCCTCTCATATCTCTTCATTTGATTCCTGCTTGATCTTAGCATTTTGTTACATTTACTATTTTCTAAAATCAATTTTTTATTGATATTCTCTGTTTCTTACATCCTCATAGTTATTTCATATATCCTCCCCTTATCCCCTCCCAATGGACTATCCCATATAACAAAAAAAATCAACAATAGTGATCAGTATACAGGAAAAATCATTAGTAATCAGTGTACAGGAGTTCAAAATCATCTGCAGTGTGGGACACCTGTGGATCGCCTTTCCACCTCCTTGAAGAGGTAGGTTGAGGGTGTCTTCTCATTGGTTGTTGTCCTTTGTGCTCAAAGGGGGCCAAATTGACATCATGATGTCCGACTCAAGGTGTGTCTGTGACCAAAACGAGCTCAGCAGGCTCTACCACAGATCAGTCACAAATAATCCATATGAACATATCATATTTTCTCATTGCAATCCTGTTTAAACTTTATAATTTTGTTACATTTACTTTTGATATTTTGGTGAGTGGTTGTTTTTCCCATTTACATTGTAGTTACTGCAAACATTGTTTTCTTGGCTCTGCTTACTTGACTCTGAATCAGTTCATATAGATCTTTCCATGCTTCTTTGTGTTTCTCATACATATCATGTCTTATAGCACATTTCATTACATGCATGTATCATTCTTTATCTAGTCATTACCTAATTGATAGGCATCTACTTTGTTTTGAATTCCAAAATGGCTATACTATTTCACAGCTCCACCAACAATGTAGGAGTGTGCCTCCTGCCATTCTACAACCTCTCTAATGTCAACTACTGCCATTTTTTGTCTTTTTTTTTTTTTTTGCCAATTTGCAGGATGTGAGGTGAAACCTCAGGGTTGTTTTGATTTGTGTTTTTCTTATTATTAGTGATTTGGAGTATTCTTTCATGTGGTTGTAGATATTTTGCAATTCTTTTGAGAATTGTTTATTTATATCTTTTAACCACTTATCTGCTGGGAACTGGCTCTTTGGTCATGTCCAGAAATGTATGACTCACTTAGCAGTTGAGACCATTACCTCTCTGTTAAGGAGGTAGATAGTAAGTTTCGTGGTTGGTCCTGTGCCATAGACCTTCATCACTATATTGATGAGAGCCCTTAAGTCTCTCAAAACTGCAGACCTCCACAGGGTTGTTTCCTGGTTCTGCTCACCTTACTCTGAGCCAGCCCCGACAAGTCTTCCTGGTTTTCTCTGCAATCATGCCCTTCACCACCTCCCAAAGTACAACAACACTCCTTTATGTTCATATAACATAATCCTCAGAGTCATTCACCAATTGATGGGTATCCTGTTAAGTCCCAGCTCTTTTTCATAACATTCTTGTACACACAGATTCCTTCTCACTCTATTTGATTTTCCTGGGGAATTGGCTAGATCAAAAGGCAGATGCACAGTTTAGGGACTTCTGAGTTATACCTCCAAACCATTTTGCATAATGAGGAAGGGGAGGGTGAATAATTCATAGCTCTAGCAACAGCACACCAATGTGCCTGTTCTCCCACAGAACCTCCAACAACTGTCACCTAGCTTCTCTGGCATTTTTGCCAATCTAGTGGAGCATGAGGTGAGATGTCAGAAGTATTCAATGGATATGCAATCCATTTTCAACCAGCTTCTTCATTGTGTGATCTTTTATATATATATATATATATATATATATATATATATATATATATATATATATATATATCCTCATCCATGCTTAGAGGCATTATGGCATAATAGCTGGAGAGCCAACCTTAAGGGCATAGAGAGTTGGGTTTAAGTCAAACCTCATAACTAATACATAACAGTTGTGGCAAATACTGGATTGGGAATCCTGGCAAGTCATTTAACCACTAAGTGTTCTAGGTTACAATAAAACTATAAGTTCCAGAGAAGAGGGGGTGGAGCCAAGATGGCAGAGTAGAAAGACTCATGTATGCTAACTCCAAACCCACAGCCCATATATTTCCTGCAAGAAGAACTCCCCACAAATTCTGGAGCAGAGCAAGCGTGCACCAGCACAATGGAAGAGATTTCTGTTCCAGAGAGCCCTGGAGAGCTGTCCCCAGGGGTCCATCATGCCCCGGAAAGCAGAGCCCACCCCTGTGCTGCCCTGGCTGTGGCCCCAGAGGAGCAGATCCTAGCAGGCTTCAGGGACGGAATCTTCGGCAGCCAGGAAGGTCCCTCCACCCACAGACACTACAGGTCAGTGAGAGAGACGTCTGGGCTGGCCAAGAGTGGAGCCGGGTGTCTCTGTGACTCGGACCCCCTCAGGAGGAAGCAGTGAAGGGAGTGGCAGAGGCAGCGGCAGCGGCCCAGAACTCCCCGAGCAGCAGGCAGAAGTTCAGGGCCATTACAGAAGGTCTCTGCATAAACCCCCTGAGGGAACTGAGCCTGGGAGGTGGCCCTGCCCTCACCCAAGCACCAGAACTTAAGCTCACATTGAATAGCAGCCCCGCCTGCCGTGGAAAGCCCATTTGAATCTCAGACCCCAAGCACTAGCTGGGTGGATCTAGGGGGGGGTGGACAGGAATCTCAGAACTCAAGTAACTGGCTGGGAAAATGCCCAGAAAAGGGAAGAAAAGTAAGACTATAGAAAGCTACTTTGATGGGGTACAGATGTTCCCACCTTTTAATTCTGATGATGAGGAAGAATTCTTACCATCAGGGAAAGATGTGGAGGTCGGGGCCTCTGTATCCCAGACATCCCAGGTGGATGTCCAGTGGGCTCAGGCCATGGAAGAACTCAAAAAGGATTTTGAAAAGCAAGTTAGACAGGTGGAGGAAAAACTGGGAAGGGAAATGAGAGAGATGCAAGAAAAGCATGAAAAACGGGTCAATACCTTGGTAAAGGAGACCCAAAAGAATGCTGAAGAAAATAACACCTTGAAAAATAGGCTCACTCAATTGGCAAAAGAGGGTCAAAAAGCCAATGAGGAGAAGAATGCTTTCAAAAGCAGAATTAGCCAAATGGAAAAAGAGGTTCAAAAGCTTACTGAAGAGAATAGTTCTCTCAAAATTAGAATGGAACAGATGGAGTCTAATGACTTTCTGAGAAACCAAGAAATCACAAAACAAAACCAAAAGAATGAAAAAATGGAAGAGAATGTGAAATATCTCATGGGAAAAACAACTGACCTGGAAAATAGATCCAGGAGAGACAATTTAAAAATTATGGGACTACCTGAAAGTCATGATCAAAGAAAGAGCCTAGACATCATCTTCCATGAAATTATTGAGGAAAACTGCCCTGACATTCTAGAACCAGAGGGCAAAATAAGTATTGAAAGAATCCATTGATTACCACTTGAAAGAGATCCAAAAATAGAAACTCCTAGGAACATTGTGGCCAAATTCCAGAATTCCCAGGTCAAGGAGAAAATATTGCAAGCAGCTAGAAAGAAACAATTCCAGTACTGTGGAAATACAATCAGGATAACTCAAGATCTAGCAGCTTCTACATTAAGGGATCGAAGGGCCTGGAATAGGATATTCCAGAAGTCAAAGGAACTAGGACTCAAACCAAGAATCACCTACCCAGCAAAACTGAGTATAATACTTCAGGGGAAAATATGGTCTTTCAATGAAACAGAGGACTTTCAATCATTCTTGATGAAAAGACCAGAGCTGAAAAGAAAATTTGACTTTCAAACACAAGAATGAGAAGAAGCATGAAAAAGTAAACAGCAAAGAGAAGTCATAAGGGACTTACCAAAAGTGAACTGTTTACATTCCTACATGGAAAGACAATATTTGTAACTCTTAAAATTTTTCAGTATCTGGGTAGTTGGTGGGATTATACACACATACATACACACATACATGTACACGTGTGTGCGTGCACACACATACACACATGCATGCACATACAGAGACAGAGAGCACAGAGTGAATTGAATAAGATGGGACCATATCTTAAAAGAAATTAAGGTAAATGGTGAGAGAGAAATGTAGTGGAAGGAAAGAGGGTGAAATGGAATGGGGTAAATTATATCTCATTCAAGAGGCAAGCAGGAGACTTTTTAGTGGAGGGAAAAAGAGGAGAGCTGAGAAAAAAACAAGGAGTTTACCCTCATCACATTCGACTAAAGGAAGGAGTAAAATGCACACTCATTTTGGTATGAAAACCTATCTTACAATACAGGAAAGTGGGGGAGAAGGAGATAAGCAAGGGGGCAGGGGATGATGGAAGGGAGGGCAATGGGAGGAGCGAGCAATTTGAAGTCAACACTCGGGGAGGGACAGGCTCAAAAGACAGAATAGAAACAATGAGGGGCAGGATAGGATGGAGGGAAATACAGTTAGTCTTACACAACACGACTATTATCGAAGTCATTTGCAAAACTACACAGATATGGCCTATATTGAATTGCCTGCCTTCCCAAAGGGAATGGGTGGGGAGGGAGGGATGGGGAGAATTTGGAACTCAAAGTTTTAGGAACAACTGTTTAGTATTGTTGTTGCTACTAGGAAATAAGAAATACAGGTAATGGGGAATAGAAAGTCATCTGTCCCTACAGGACAAAAGAGAAGATGAGGAGAAGAGAAGGGAGGGATGATAGAAGAGAGGGGCAGATTGGTGATAGGGAAAATTAGATTGCTCGGTGTATTGGGGTGGGGGAGGGGATAAAAGGGGAGAAAATTTGGAACCCAAAATTTTGTGAAAATGAATGTAAAAAGTTAAATAAATAAATTTTTAGTAAAAAAAAAAATTCCAGAGAAGATACTGACTTGTATTGTTAGAGTTTTCTTACCTAGATGTTTCCTATGATAAGGAAATTCTAGGTCCAGTATCTGTCCTATGCATTTGCAAATTATTATGGTCCATGGTATATGGTGCCTATTTTTTGCCAAAATAGCTTCCAGAATTCCCAGAAGTTCCTCTCCTCTCACTCATTTTTTCAAAGTAAGTTTTTGTCTACGTATTTAATTTTTTTACATCACCATAGTTTCCCCTGGTATCCCTTCCCATCTCAGAGAGTCATCTGATATAACAACTAGTATTTTTAAAGACAAAATAAAACAGAGGAGGAAAAAATCAGCATAACTGATCAACATATCACAAAAGTCTGAAAATATGTGCAATGTATGCTGTACGCCACATGTGGACCTCCCACCTCTGCAAAGGGGAAGGATGAGAGGATGAGGGTGTCTTCTCATGTCTTGTCTTTTGGGCTGTGCTCATTCTTTATAATTCTGCAAAATTCATTTTCAATGTTTTTATCCTTGCTTTTCCCATTTACATTATTGGAGTCATTGTTTAAATTGTTTTCTTGCTTCTGCGTAGTTCATTCTGCATCAACACATAGAGATCTTTCCCTGGTTTTCTGTATTCATCACGTCCATAATTTCTTACAGCATAGTAAGTAATATTCCATCACATTTATGTACCACAATTGGTTTATCCATCCACCCAGCTGATGGGCATGTACTTTGTTTTTAATTCTTTACTCTCACAAAACTCTTTATATTTCTGATATATTTGGAGATTTGTTTTTGATCAATGACTTCCTCGGGTTATAAGCCTAATAATGGAATTTCTAGATCAGAGTATTTGGACATTTTAGTCTTTATCTGTGCAATTCCAAATTCCTTTCCACAATGGTTATCCTGAGTCACAGCTCCACAAACAATGCACCGGTGTGCCTGTCATTCCACAACCCTCTCAGTAGGGACTATTCCCATCTTTTGTCATCTTTGTCTATTCTCAGGGTGAGAAGTAAAACTTTGAGATTATTTTCATTTTCATTTCTCTTGTTATTAGTGATTTGACCCGTTTTTATGTGGTGGTTAAAAGTTTTCAGTTCTTCTTTTGAAAATTGTTTGTTCATATCCTTTGAGTACTTATCTCTTGGTGAATGGTTTTTGTTCATCTATGCGTACAGGTGTATATGAATATGTGTGTATACATGTATACACACTTATTGTCTGCATATCTTGTGTACTAAACCTTCATTGGAGAAATTTGATACAAATGGTTTTTTATTTGACTGTTTTTCTTATTTTAAAATTTAATATGCTCTTTTATTTTTAATTTTATTCTTACTTTAAGTTCCACATTCACTATCCCCTCTCTCGCTCAGTGAGAAGGCAAGAAATATACTAACCATCATATATATGAAGTCATGAAAGCATATTTCCACATTAGCCAGGTTCTGGGGAGGGGGGAAAGCAAGAAACATAAAGAAAGGAAAAAATATGCTTCAGTATGCAACCTGAGTCCATCAGTTCTTTATCTGGAGGTGGATAGATAGTATTTTATATCATGAGTCTTTTGGAGTTGTGATGGATTGATGTATTGATCAGAATATCACAACTGATCATCATAAAAAATTGCTGTCACTGTGTACAATGTTTTCCTGGTTCTGTTTGCTTTACTTTGCATCAGTGCATATAAGCCTTCCCAAGTATTTCTTTATCATTTCTTACAGCATAAGAACTGTTTTTCTTCTAATCCTAGGTGCATTACATTTGTTTGTGGAGAAACTCTGCTGTTTCACATACTTCAAATTATGTAATTCATCTTTTATGTTTGCCTCTATCTCGTTTAGTTAAGAATCCATCTCCTGCTCATAGATGTGAGAGGTCTATGGTCTGCTTCTCCGAATTTTATTACAGTAATATCATATACACATTTCAGATGTATTGTGGAACATAATATCAGGTATTTAAATGTATGAGCCTCATTTCTGTTAGGTTGCTTTTCACTTTTCCCATCTGTATTTATCAAAAAGAGAGCTCTTTCCTAAATAATTTGTTTTTCTGTGTATCAAACACTGCATCGTTGAGCTCCGTTGTTATTCTCCTTTCTCTAGTCTGTTCCATTGATCTACCTCTCTATTTTTTAACCAATGCCAGGTAGTTTTGTGGCCTTCTGCTTTATATGTAGCTTTTATATAGTTTGATCTCTTGAAGTGATATTTCCCCTTTGTCCATCCCTCTGTTTCTCATTTTTCTTGATATTTTGTATCTTTTGTTTTTCCAAATGAATGTTGTTATTTTATCAAGTTTGATGAAGTATATTGTTGATGATTTGAGTGTATAGCATTAAAAGTGTAAATTAACTTTGGTGATATTGTCATTTTTATTATATTGTCACACTCATCATGAGCATGGAATATTCCTCCAGTGATTTAAGTTGTTCTTGATTTCTTTAAGAAGTAGTTCCTAATTAGATCTATGCTAGTATTTTGTGTGCTTTGGTAGACTGAGCCCCAGGTACTTTATGCATTTTGGATTAGGGTTATTTGCTATTTGAAGTGGGATTTCTCTATTATTGCTTCATGGATTTGGAGAAATGCAGTTGATTTTTGATTGTTCTTTAAAAGTTTGATGATTTCACACACCATTGGATATGGAAATACATTTTACCCCATAGGAAGGCAAGGGGGAAGGAGATAGGAGAGGGAAGATAATAGAAGGGACAACAAACTGGGGAAAGGGATAATCAGAAGCCAACATAATTGTGAGAAGACAGGTCAAGGGAGAGAATGAAAAAAATGAAGGGTAGGATAGGACAGGGGAAATGTGGTTAGTCTTTTACAACATAACTATTATGGAAGTGTTTTGCATTGTTACACATGTATGACCCATATTGAATTGCTTGTTTTCCAATGAGAATGGGTGAGGAGGGAGGAAGGGAGAGAATGTGGAACTCAAAGCTTTAATAATGAATATTAAAAATTGTTTTTGCATGCAACTGGAAAATAAGATATGCAGGCAATGAGGTATAGAAATATATTTTGCCCTACAGGAAAATAGAGGGGAAAGGAATGGAAGAAGCAGGGGTGTAATAGAAGAGAGGACAGACTGGAGGAAGGGGTGGATGGGGTGCATGCTTTCCTGGGGTGGAGGTGGGGAGAAGTGGGAAGAAAATTTTGAATTCGAAATCTTGTGGAAATGAATTTTGAGAAATGAAGAATAAATAAGTTCTCTATTAAAAGAATAAATAAAAGTTTGATGATTCTTCTATGAATCTAGCTGGACCAAGAATTTCTCTTTGGTAGTTACTTTGCAATAGTTCTATTTCCTTCTGAGACCGGGTTACTTGTGACCTCGATCTGGTCTTCTGTTAGTCTGGGTGTTTCGTATTTTTTAAGGCATCCCTCTGTTTCTTTTGTGTTCTCAGTTTTGTTAGCATATAACTACAGGACAGATCTGATAGCTTTTTTAGTTCTGTTTTGTTGTGATTTCACCTTGTTGGTTTGCTCTTTTGTTGATTTTAGTTTCTGTCCTCCTCTTTTTAGTCATATTGATAAAGGTTTGTCAATTTTTTCAAACAGCCAACTTTTAGTTACAATCACTACAGGGGTTTTGCATTTCAGGTTACTTGTTTCTCCTCTAATTTTTAATATCTCCTTTCTTGTGCTTATTGGAGCTTTGTTTATTTATTGCTTTTCTAATTTTTAAATGCACATTCTTTTAATTAGTCCTCTCTCTTTCTGTTTTGGTAATGTATGCTTTGTAGGGATATTATTTTTTTTTCCTGAGGACTGCTTTATCTGAATGTCAGAAATTTTGCTATCATTATGGTTTTCTTTCACATAATTATATTAATTCTTTTTATGGTTTGTTCTTTGACTCTGTTTAGGATTTCATTGTTGAATCCCCATTTGTGTCTGTGTGCTTTGTTTATGGTCCCTGAACCAAATGCTATTTTTATTGTATTATGGTCTGTAAGGAATATATTTACAACTACTGCCTTTCTGCTTTTGTTTTCAATATCTCTGCACCCTAGTACATGAAAATTTTGTAAAAATTCCATGTGGTACTGAGAAATACACATATCCTTTTGTGGTTCAATTTAGAAGAAACCATAAGTCTTTTAGGTCTAGTTTCCCCAGTATTTTGTTCAGGTTTTTATTCTTCTTGTTGTTTATATTTCTGTTAGACTTATCCATAACTGAGAAAGAAATATTGAGACCTCTGTCACTATTGTTTTACTATGTCTTCTTATAGTCCAGTTCATGTTTCCTTTATGAAATTTAGTGCTAAGTCATTTGGAGCATAGAAGTTTAATACTGATTTTCATTTATTGTCTATGGTTCCTTTCTGCATAATGCAGTTTCTCTTTGTCTATCTCTTTTTATGTTGTAAACATTTGTTTTTGCTTTGTCTGATAGTATGATTGTAACTCCTGGGTTTTGTTAGCTTTGTCTGATGCAGTCAATTTCTTCCTCCCAGCCCTCCATTTTTATTTTGTGTGTCTTTGTTTGTTTCTTAAAAGTACCTCCTGTAAGCAACATTTTGTAGGTTATTGTTTTCTTATCCAATCTACATAAGTTTTTCATTTTATTGGATCGTTAATCCATTCACAAAGTTATGAGAGTTAGGTTTATCTCTAATATATATTTTTTCCAAACTAAGATTTTTTTTCCCCCTTTATTCTTTTGGAAACATCTATAGAGAAGGTGTCATGTGGCTTAGTCCACAATGCTTCAAGCCTATTTATCCAACCTCTTTTTTCTATTTGACTTCTGCTTTCACCTTTGTCTTGTGGTATACATTTGGAAAGTCTCTTAATCATCTTTGTGTTGTTATCTGGTTGTCCTGAGTTGCTGTATTTGTTCATCCTTCTTGTATTTCTGTAGTCTGGAATGTTTGAAAAGAGCATCATTTCTTTTAGGAATGTTTCAAATAGCTCTTTTTTATTGAATGCCCTTTTAATTAACGTTTAGGCTAAATTTGCAGGGTGGGTCTCTTTGGAATATGATATTCAATTTCCTCTTGCAGGTTCTTGTAGGTACAGAATAATCTTGTGTTATTTGAAGTTCTTTTGCTTCAGATTTGAAGGTCTTTCTCTTGGTTACTTACAAAATTGGTTGATTCTTACTGCCTGTCTTAGAGTTTGGTTCTGGTTTGTAGCCAAGGTCTTGCTTTTTTCTGAAGGCAAGCTATGGATTTTTTCCATTGGCACTTTGTTTTCTGTGTTCAGAAGTTCTGGACAGTTTTCTGGTATTATTTCTTGCATTATGGTATTCAAGTTTTTTTTTTTGACATATTGTATTCTTCTGGGAAACCTAGAATCCCTAAATTGGCTCTGCACATCTTGTCTTTTATATCAATATGATTTGCTTGTATGGAGATCATGCCTTCCTTTAATATTACGCTTTTCGCATCCCTTCTTCCAGATTGCCCTTCACTTTCATGTAGTTGCATTCCCAATCACTCATTCCCTCTTTGATTTCTTTGTTGAGACTTGCCACTAGGAATTCAAGTTTTTCTATTATACCCATTAGTTCTGCTTTCACAATTTTGATTTCTCTTTCAAACTTTTCAAGGATAGCATGCTGTCTCTCTTGAAAATCCACAGGGTTCTCTGTCTCCTCAAGTGTTGGATTATTTTCCTTTCTCATGCAGAATTTATTCACAGATGACTGATCTTGTTTTGTATTTTACTGAATCTGGAAGCCATATTTCCTATTGGTTTATCTGCTTAAGCTCAAAGTCTTCAATTTAGTTTTCTTTTCTCTTTTAGTTCTCTTATAATGTCTTGTAGTTTCTTATAATCTTATAGTCCCTATCACTCACTTTCTGACTTCTTCCCTTTTGAGTGTGGTTTCCTTGGGGACTGGACCTCAAAGTCATTTCATTTTCCTCCCAGCTGGGCAGTTCATGGTTTTTCATGGTTTACCAGTCTTGGTCTCTATCTCAAGTGACTTCTGAGGTGGGGGAGGGGGAGAAACAGAGTTAATTCCTGTTCTTGGAGTCAGGAAGACCTGAATTCAAATCCTACCTCAGACACTTATTAGCTGAGTGACCCTGGACAAGTAACTTAATCTCTCTCCCCTTTAATTTCCATATTTCCTGTAAAATAAGAGGATAAAGTTCATTCAATGTTCTCTAATATCCTTTCAGCTCTAAATTTATGATACTGTGATCTTTTTATATTTATTTATAATTTTTCTATGTGCTAAAATATGGTCTGTTTTTTTTGTAAAGGTCCTATGTGATTCTGATGAATCTTCATGTTCTTTAATATTTCAATTCAAAAGATGCTATATGTCTTTTAGCTTATTTCTCTAATAGCTTGTTCACTTCTATCATTCGTCTTTTGTTTATCTTTCTGTTAGATTTACTCAGCTGTGAGACAAGACTCACAATTATCATTTTACCATCTATGTCTCTTTGCAATTTAGTTTACTTTTTCTTTATGGAATTATTTTAGGAGTGGAGAATCTGTGGTCTCAAGGTCACATCTGGCTGTCTGCATCCTCAAGTGGCTCTTTCACTGAATCCAAACTTCACAGAACAGATCACAAACAAATAAGGATTTGTTCTATAAAACTTGGACTCAGTCAAAAAGCCACACCCAAGGACCTAGACGGCCATATGTGGCCTGGAGGGTCATAGGTTCCCTATGTGATTTAGATGCTTTGCCATTTGGTACACCTATGTTTAATACTGATAGTGTCTTATTCTCTAACTATGCTATCTTAAAGCATAATGTCATTTCCCACTTTCTTGTGACATTGCAAATTTTTGTTTTTTTGTTTTTTTGTTCGGTAGTGTGATTATAACTTGTGTTTTTTGAAAATCTACTGGTATAAGAACTATAACTCCCAGGGTCTTGGTGAGGGCTGTTGCACATAGCAAATGTTCTTTTCACTTCTCATTTTCACTCTGAATCTGTCTCTTTTTTAGATATATTTCTTCTATTCAATAAGTTGTTTGACTTTGTTCTGTTAGACATTTTACCACTCTTTTATTTTTGATTTTGCATTCTTTAATCCATTCTCAATTAAAGTTATAATTATTAGACTTGTATTTTCTTCTATTTACTCATTTTGCATTGGGTTTTATACCCTTGTTCTTTAAGTCAATTCTTTGATTAATTTTGCTTACATAATTTATAACTTAGCTGTACCCATATGCTCTCCTCTCATTCCCATTTGCATCCCAAGTTCTCTGACTTTACTTAAATTGTAAATGTCTTTGCTTTCTTTTTCCTTTAGCTATTATTCTACCTATTTGGAACTTTTTCTTTCCTAACCCAACTATTCTCTGCTAATCTATTCTATGGGACCAAGACTGGTCATTCAGAGATAACTTTTTCAAGAAGTTTATCAGTGAAAAAGAAGAGTAAGGTGGATGGTGTGCTGAGAAATGTTTAACAACTGTCGTCTCTCCAAAAAAGATGTACAAACACACTTTTCAGCTTGATCTGAACTATTAACATTTTCTTAGGTTTAGAGTGACAATCAATGAAACAATTAAGCCCTGGTTTGTAGCCTTTGCTGATATCCAAGGTATAAATGTTCACAAGAATTTTACAGTTGACCCTCTTGAGTTGGTTGGAGCTAGCTCTAATATCACTGGCTAGAAAGATCAAATGAAACTTTTTTTTTTCAGGATTGGGAACATCTAAGCATGTATATAATATTAAAAGTTTGCTTTCTTTACAACACTTGAAGGTTCAAAAAATACATTACATTTATTATTGCATTTGATTTTCATAATAAGCCTATGATCTCATAGGCATTTTAGGGTTAGGGTTAGCCTAAATGCCTATCTAGGCATTGCCATTTTATAGACAAGGAAACTGAGGCCTAGATTGGTTGCATGACCTCTCTGGCCATGGTCCCATGGTTGATCAATGTCAAAGGGGGAATTTCACCCTACATCTCTCTGGTTGACAAGTCCAACGCTTTCTCCACTACAACACATCACAGAAAGGAACCCCATGTCCAGGGAGAGCTTGAAGATGCTCCTGAAGCAGGGTCCTAGAAAAGGATCAGGGAGGGACTAGGAGGAATGGAGAATTACATAGTTCTTTCTTCTGTGAGGAGAGTCTGAAAATACTAGGGACTGAGGAATGAAGAAGGGAGGCAGTTTCCATCTTCCCAGTGAAGTCTTCTTGCTCCAAGAGCCAAGTGAATGAATTGAATACAAACGTCTGATTTCTGGCCAATCCTACCTTTTTTCCTCTGACCCAGCTAGTTTTTGAACGGAAAAATGCACAAGGAGTCAGCTTTTTCACTACATTGATTTTTATTTATTTGCCATTCTTGCGGTCATTAGCTAAAAATATTGGTAGAGGTTTGGGGGAGGGGTGGATAGGAAAGATGAACATATAAAAAGAACATGGCTTCCCTCTTCACTGTGTGGATGAAGGGCTGCAGTGAAGACCAGTTCTTCAGGGCTTCTAAAGAGAAATGGTGAGAGTACCTCCACTTCTGTGAAATACCTGGTAACTACAGCTCTAATAAAGACAACTTAAGAGAGAAAGTCAATTAAAAATCCCTAGTGTGATTACATCTCATTCAGTTCAAATACATATGAATTGTTTCTTACAGAAAAATCATGTTGCATTCACATACTACAGCTAGCCCAGCCATTCCCCAAGTGCTATGCATCTACCCTGTTTCCAGTTTCTTGTTACCACAGAAGATGTTTCTTTAAATATTTTCGTGTGTTTAGGACATTTCCCTCAGTCTTGGACCTGGTGGTAAATGCCTAGCAAAATCATATCATTGTATCAAAGGATCTAAGCAATTAGATATCTTTATAGTAGAGTTCCAAGTTGTTTTCCTGAATAATTGGCCCAATTCCCAGCTCCACTAATGATATATTTTGGGGCTTTTCTGCCTACAACAGCCCTTCTAACATTAACTATTTCCATTTTTATCATCTTTGACAATCTTTTGTGTATGATATAAAATGGCAGAGTTGTTTTGATTTGCACCACTCTCATTATTATGGAGCAGTTTGTCATATTCATTGATCATTTACATTTCATCTTCTGAAAACTTTGCTTTGACCACTTATCTATTGGGGAATGCTTCTTGAGCTTATCTATTATCTTATATATCTTATGTATCAGTTCTATGTAATTATAGGCTATTAGACTATCAGAGAAATATACTAGGAAGATTCCCCACCCCCAATCAGTAGTTTCCCCTTTTAATTTTGTTAGTGCAAAGCTCTTTAAATTAATCCACAAAAAAAATCTATTTTGTCTATTGTGATCTCCTCTATGCCTATCAGTTATGACTTCTCCCCAAAACTAGAGATCCAAAAGTGTCCTGCCTTCCATTGTCTGCTGGTTTCTTTTTCTATGTTGTGGCCACATATCCAAATGGAGTTTCTTTTCTGCCTACTAACCCTTCTGCAGTTAGAGCCGCATGCTGGCTACAGCAGGCTTTCCTGTCACACACTACAATGCTGGTTGGTGTAAGCTAGAAGGAGCATTTCCAGCCTTTGGGTGGGGAGAAGGTGAATTTAAGTGTAACTCATGGTTTGAACAAAATGACTCAAGTGTGGTCAGCCTTTGCTTGTATAGCTCACCCCACTCCAGTCTCTTTTGACCTTGGCCCAATCTGACCATGCATGGCCCAAGCTAGGAGAGAGCTGGGGAGCAGCAAAGACAATGGCCCAGAAATGTTGCTCAGTATAGAGAGGGAAGTGACTGGGGTAGATGGGGGTGCTCCCTGGAAGGCCTGCCACTCTAACTTCCTAAAAAGCTCAGTATAAGGCAGGCACATGAGCCTCAGAATCCTTCATCTTTGGGTATTTTGTGACTTCAGTGCTTGGGTTGCTGCAGCCGCCTGGCCTTGGCCTGACCGAGGTGGCCAGGAAGGAAGCAGAAAGCTTCTCCTTGCTGTTGCACTCACAGGCTCCAGGGGCAGCGCTTTTGTCCTGAGATTTGCTCGGGATCTGTTCCTTCCTAAAGTTATCTTCAAAGATCTTGAGCTATAGAGGAAACAAAGGAGTGAATGGAGGGGATGGAGGTCGGCTGCAACGATAGACAGGCCTGAAACCCTAGAGAGCACTGGTGAAACTGATGCCTGGAGACAGGAAATGGCTTGCCTAAAGTCATACAGCTAGCCATGTATGATTTCCCACCATGAATACCCCTGCCAAGAAGCCTTTACTAAGAGCTTGTTTTGCATTTAAAATCAGGGCACCTGACTCTCTCTCTCTCTCTTTCTCTCTCTCTCTCCCTTCCCTCCCCCCACACAATCTATCCCTCACTTTCTCTTTCTCTCCCTGTCTTTCACTCTCTCTGTCTCCTTCCCTCCCTTCTTCCCTCCCTCCCTCCCTCTGTCTCTCTGTTTTTCTCCTTCACCTCATATACACTTTCTTTGTGTATCCTTCACTCTCTTTTTCTCTCCCTCACTGTCTCTGTCTCTCTTTTTCTCACTTAGTGTCTAGACAGAGATGATACCTTTTTCTATTTGTGAATTGTAGAAAGCGATTCTTATTCCTCACCCCTCACTCTCAGTTGAATTTTATTAAGTCCAACAAAGGGTTCTTAGGAGGCACCATTGCTAGGAACTGGAAAGGGTGATAGGAACATGTGTGCAAAGCCAGTGCTTCATGGAGCCCGATCTAACTGGATCCTGGGGGATGCCTCTTGACTGACTTTTTCCAGTTGAAGGAAGGGGAGCTGGTGGGGTTTGATCAAGTCCCATGGTCAAAACCTTGTGTGGGGATGCCCAGTCTGAGTACGAGCTCATTTTTGGCACTTAGCAGACTTCTAAGATGGGCTTGCCCTGGGTTTCTGGGCAGAAGACCATCCCTGCTAACAGTCTGAATTACCTCAACACTTCCCACAGACTCCGGGGCCTCACAGAAGAAGGGAATGCCTGAAGTGTGGGGCCTTGGACCAACCTGTTCTTGCAGAAGTGCCATTTGCTGCCTCATCTCCTTTTCCTTCTTGTAGAAGTTTTCATGTTCCACTTTCAGTGACTGCGGGCTTTTGTGCCCTGTTGGGGGATTAGCTGCAAGCATTTCAGTCTGTTGGAAAACAGAACTAGAGAGGTCACATAGGAAAACTGGGAAGAGGAGGCCCTAAGAGTAAGAACCCCCATTCTCTGACTGCTGAAGTATCCAATCAGTGCTCAGCAGCCAGGATAGACAACTTCCCAAGGGCACCAATGGGAGGGCCCATCAGAGCACCTGGAAAGGGTGGGTAACCACTGGGATGGGGCATAGAGAAGTGCAGGCCCTCCAACTAGCCAAGAAGTGCCCAAGGCAGAATCGACTGCATCAGCCCTGGCTCTGGTAGGGTCTGTGATCATAGTACCTGGCATTTTGAGGCCTGTAGCTCATCCATCAAGTCAGTCATCTCCTTTTCCAAGTTGGGCATGGCTGACTGGTGCTTATAATATGCAGTCTTCTGTCCTTTGGTGTTGCCTCGCCCATACCTGTACTGGGCACTGTCCTTTAAGCTTCTCCTGGTCATCAACATTGGAGAGGAGCCATAGCCTTCAGAGAAATTCTAAGAAAGAAGAGGGATTTCAGTTAGTCATCAGCTAATTCCTGCTCCTGCTACCCTGGAACTTCATGTATGGCCCCAAAGAAAGAGAAGCCTATTGCTAATGTGCTGTGTTGTGCTTACTGAGAGGCCTACTTCCCACTGTCACCCATCCACCATCCAGTAGGAATCTTCAAGACAGGAATGGCATTAGAACTATTGAATGCCAGAGTTGGAAGGGACGCCTCAGGGGCCATCTAGTTCAACACCACATGAGCAGAAAGCCTTTTTATAAAATGTCTGACCTCTACCTCCAACTCTGTAATTAGAGGCAGAATTATAGAATGAAGTTAGGAAGGCATAGATACAAATCCTACTTTGGATACTTACTTGCTGTGTGACCCCAGGAAAGTCACTGAACCTCAGTTTTCTTACCAGTAGAATGGGGTGATAATAGCACCTCCCAGAGCTATTGTGAGGATCAGATGAGTTAACGTTGGTAAAGTGCTTTGCAAACCTGGAAGCCGCCTGCGTTGGCTGCTCCTGCCTTTTGTGCTGTCGTCCTGGCCTGTGACCCTTGCTCATTGACACTCACCACCAGGTTTGGCCTCTCATGATTCTGCTGCACTTTGTGCTCGAGGTACTTCACATATTCCTGGAGTTGCTGGTTCTTTTTAAACTCCTGAAGAAGGGCTTGCTCGTAGTACTCCTTCTTGTTCTGAACAAAGATGCCCACAGGCTAGGGTCCAGTACCAAAGAAGGCCTCAAAGTATACCCTAGGCAGCATTTCTTAAACTGTGGGGTGTGACTCACAGTGGAAGAAGTACTGAAAGGGTGAGGGCAAACTTAGTGTTTCCTGTTCCTTTTGGGGCCACTGACCCTTGTCCCATAATCCCAAGGTCAGCCTTTGGGAAATGCCACACACACCATGGACTGACTCGGGGTTCTTACCTGCTCATATTCCAGCTTTACAGTCAGGCGCTCCAACTTCTGCTTGAGGTTGACTACCTCCATCTTCAGGGTGTTCATCTTTTGCTGCATTTGCAAGGTGGTTTTGTGGTAGGTGTGGTCCCATTCCTGATTCAGCTTCATAAGCTATAAGGGAAAGATCAAAGTGACATTGGGGATGGGGGATCCTCTAGGCCACAGAGTAAAACAAAACCCTCTGTAGTCCATGTTCATATTGTGGCCCCCAGACAGCTCCCTGGGAAATACTGACAATAATTCAGAACCCCTGGCCATCATTTTTCAAGTCATCTCCCATTGATAACCCCCTTATTCCTATCTCTCTCAACCCAACCCAATCCTGCCCCCCACCAACATTCCACTCTGAGGCTACCCACTCCTCCCACTATGCTGCCCACTCCATTGGTAAGGAACTCTTTTCCCACTCCTTCCATCTTTTGGCTCCCTCATGATGAACCAGCCTCCCTGGCCTCCCTTTCCAGCACTGGAGGCACTTTTCCTCATTTCTCTCTTTGTTCCCCATCACCACTCCCAGGCTCTCCTCCTACTACCATCATTCCACAGCCTCTCCTCCCTTGACCTTCACTCAAACCATATCTACTACCCAATCTGGAGAAATATCATGGCAACATCCAAAAGTAGACTGGGGTGAGTTCTTCCTTCTTTAGAGGCCCTCAACAATTTCGATCTGAGACTGAACTTTGATTTTCTTTTCTTTTCCCTCAGAGCTCACATTGGGGTCACAGGGTTTTTTTGAGGGGGAGGTAGGAGTTCAAGCCCTATCTTTATTTTTAAATTAATTATTTAGTTTATTTACTTACTTATTGTGCTTTTATTTTTTCTAATTACATGTAAAGATAGTTTTCAACATTCACTTTTATAAGATTTGGAGTTCCAAATTTTTTTCAGCCTCCCTCTCTCCTCTCCCTTCTCATCAAGACAGCAAGCAATCCAACATAGGTTATACATGTATAATCATGCTAAGCATATTTCCACATTAGTCATGTTGTGAAAGAAGAAACAGAACAAAAGAGAAAAGTCACAAGAAAGAAAAACCAAAAAAAAGTGAAAATACTCTGCTTCAATCTACGCTCTGACTCCATAGTCCTTTCTCTGGATATGGATGGCATTTTCCATCATGAGTCTTTTGGAATTGTTGCTGAGAAGAGCTCAGTCTTTCAAAGCTGGTCATCGCGTAATGTTGGTATGACCACATACAATGTCCTTTTGGTTCGGCTCACTTCACTCAACAAGTCTTTCTGGATTTTTCTGAAATCTACCTGCTTATCATTTCTTATAGTACAATAGTATTCCATCACAATCATATAGAACAATCTGTTCTGCCATTTCCAGATGATGAGCATCCCTTCAATTTCCAATTCTTGGCCATCACAAAAAGAGCTGCTAGAAATATTTTTGTACATGGGGGTCCTTTTCCATTTTTATAATCATTTTTGGAAGTTCTATCTTTAAAATGTGTGTATGAAGTCCAGCTTTGTCTACATGGTCATTTTCAAGATGGTTGTTGAGAAATTACGTGGTACCTTTTATATAATGAGTAAACCACTTTCATGGCAATTGGTTAATATTGCTTTTTGTGCAATATGTCCATCTTTGGAAAGATGGTTTTTTAAAACTTTTTTTTAAATAAAGAAGACAACTCTGGAGTATTTATTATAAAATGATTGTGATGCAAACCTACCCCCCATGCCAATGTAGCACAACACACACACACACACACACACACACACACACACACACACACACGGGAAGCAGTGTAGATCCATTACAAAGAACATAAACTGAAAAATACTGGTAGCATGCTGAAATATTGAGGTATATCCATTTGGATCAGTAATAGAAGGGCTCCCTAGAAAGCTCCAGGCTGTACTAGAGGTCTAGGAGGGCCCTTCCCCCTCAGAGAGCCTTGGCTTCTGCAGTTGGCATCCAGAGGCAGAAGAAAAGTTTGAAGGTACCTGCTGCTACATCCTAAAGACTGGCACAGCCCTCCTCCCTCCTTCAGCCTCTACTCTTGTACTCAGTATCACAGAGGCCTTCAGGAGTTCTTACCTCTTTGTTGAGCCTCCGGAGCTCCATAGCCTTGTTCAGCAAAAGCATCTTCTCCTCATTAGCTGAGGTTGCCATGCTCACTGAGACATAAGAGGTTCCCTCCTCTGAGTCATTCTTCTCTGAACCTCTGGGCTCAGGACAGGCATGCAGTTTGTTCTCCCTAGAATGTAAAAAGAGAGGGGGGAGGGGGCAAACCAAGTCAGAGAAGCACTTCTGAATTAGAGTTTAATGAGTAAGATGTTGTAGGACTGATGCTGGTCAGAAAAGAGGATAAGTAAATAACTCCACTCCCAGACAGAGAGTAGCTGCCTCCAGGGTATGAACTTGCTTGAAGGAGGGACTGTTAACCCAAAATAAATCTCCATTTGGTAGAATGTGGAAGGGGTGATGTTTCTGTAAGCAGAGGGTTCTTTCTTTCTTTCTTTCTTTCTTTCTTTCTTTCTTTCTTTCTCTCTTTCTTCTTCCTTTTTTCTTCCTTCCTTCCTTCCTTCCTTCCTTCCTTCCTTCCTTCCTTCCTTCCTTCCTGCTTTCCTTCCTTCCTTCCTTCCTTCCTTCCTTCCTTCCTTCCTTCCTTCCTTCCTTCCTGCTTTCCTTCCTTCCTTCCTTCCTTCCTTCCTTCCTTCCTTTCTTCCTTTCTTCCTTCCCCAAAACCTTAAACTCAGTGCATTCTAAAGCCCATAGATCAGACAACAATAGGTCCCTACCCAAACTCCACTTAATGGTTGTTTTCTGGACTGTGAGGTCGTTCAATTGTGTAGTGTTACAGCCAATTTATAGTATTACAATCAATTTGCAGAAGACAGACCACACAGAGATTAAACACAGTCCTTTGTTCATACCCCACTTCATACCTGTGAGACTACAAACAAGTCACAGCCTTTGAGAGCTTCTGTTGCCTCTTCTTTTCTCTCTTAATACTCCCAGACCCACTCCTTTCAATTCTCTACTGCTTCCCATCCCCCTGTTTTCTCCCAGCTCCACCCTTGTCCATGCCCTACCCACCTGGAGAGAGGATGAGAATGCAGAGGTGGAGCCTGGCTTTTCTGGGCCACCGGGGCAAGCACTCCGGTTTGGACCTGATTACCTCCATCTGGAAACCTTCTTTCCCGATCTGTCCAGAAGCTTGAGATATCCTCCTGAGAGACAGGCAGGAAAGTAGATGTACTGCTCATGCTTCTGCACAGGGACAGGACAGTCCCCAAAAGCCCTAGGTTTTGGTGAGGTGGCAGGTAAGTTCAGCAGTTAAAGTGACCAAAGAGCTGAAGTTTCGGTGCAAGGCAAGATGTGGTCTCCTTTTCCTCCAGTCAGAGTCTGGCAGATGCACCTGTCTCAGTAGTGGTGACCAGTTTTAGAAAGGAAGAGGCATCTGCTCCCTGATGAGACAGGGAGAGAGAGAGAGAGAATGATCATGTGCTATGTCAAATGAGGAAGAGCCCCTTCACATCAAGAACTTCACCTGATCTTTAAGGCTATGCTCCTCCTCCCCTGAAGAATCCCTTGGAATGTCTCAGCATTCCTTTTCCACACCTCTTTCCGCACCAAAACACACCCCCATCACCACTCTCTCCATCCCCAGGCATTCTCAACCAAAACATCTCTTGAACCATCTTAGTTTGGGGTCAAGTTTGGAGAGAAAAGGACCCTTTGGTGGTTTGGTAAGGACATGCCTTCTTCTAAGGACATATTTCCTGACCACTTGAAGAAAAGAGATAGCTCAAGTCTCTGTTCTACCACTAACTAGCTGTGTGACCTTGGGTTAATCACTTCCTCTCTGACTCAGTTTCCTCACTGGTAAACTGGGACTCCTTCTAAAACTTCTAAAATTCTGTTAATCTTTTGAGTCATCCTAGAGAGTGGACTTAGGTCAGAGGACAATGAGCCAGCATTCAAGAAAATCATGTAGCTCCTTTGTGTGTTTCTCTGTAAAGGATTCACCTTCAAAATAAACTCTAGACTCTCCTGAAGGTACTTTCCTTGGTTTCTGTCCATGTTCAGTGGGTTCCTGGTGTCATAGGAATAGTTACCAGAAAGTGAAAGGCTTGGCCAACTACTCCTTGTGTGACCTTAGGCAGATCACTCAACCTCCTTGACCTCGGTTTCCCCATCTGAGGTGGTTGGGCTAGATGACTTTTGAGGTCCCCTTCTAGCTCTCAATCTATGAAGGACCAAGGTTACCTCTGGTGGCGTGGGTTCCACACTTCTCTTGGATTAGACTGCCACCCAGAACTTTGAGGAGAATCTCTCAACCGAAAGCTAGGACAAATTTCCTAGTTCCAAACCCACACTGTTAGATTGAGCTAGGCCTCCCAGGAAGAATGGGAAGTCAAAGCTCCTCAAGGGTACATGCAGCCACTAGGTGGCTTTCACTTTACAATGGTGATGTCATTTTGGGCCTCTTTGAAGATGAAGGACAGCAACCAAGCCAAGGTAAGCTTTGTTTTGGGAAATTATTTGGTGACAGACCTTCTCCACAACCTCTTTACTCCATAGCACCTTACTCTTTCCTGATTGGATTTCTTCTTAGAGATATTATAAACAATCACTTCCCATCTCTTCCTAAGATCCTCCCACCTAGAGCCTGGATTCATAGAGCAGCCCCCAGGCAACCAGTCATTTTTCTATGAATCTTCCAAATACTGACCTGAGCCAAGGTCCCGGACCAAGGAGTTGATCTGTATGCTGATCTGGTCAGATCACGGATACTACAGCCTTCGGTGAAGTTCCAAGCTCCCACTGCGTATGCTGACGCAGTCTCAACTCAACCTCCTCAGTGGTGTCTTTTTATACCCTCTTCTCAGCATGCTCACCAGGAGGCACAGACCCATGTCTTGGCCTTTCTGGTGATAGGGCAACAATTAGGACACATTCCACAGTTATTACCTCTTTCTGTGGTTGCTGTTACTCTTTTCCCTTTAATCGGGAACAGTATGTCCATATCATCCTCCCATGTCCCAGAGATGGCAATCTTGCAACAGTGTATTCTGAAAACCATGCAGCCCCGGCTTGGACAAGTCCCAATGATGGATTTTTTGTTGCACTTCATGTTGGGGGAGGGAGAGTCAGAGATCAAGGGCTGGACAGGACAGAAACTGAAAGACTGGCTGGTGCAAGCCCTCCATTTTACAAAAAAGCCCAAAGTTAGGTAAATAACCATTATCTGAGATACAATTTCAAGTCCAGGTACTCTGGTTCCACACCCCCCCAGAGCAGTCATTTTCTAGCTAAGTGACCCTGAGAGAGTTAGGCTTAGCCTCAGTTTCCTTATCTAGAAAATGGGAGTGATTATCCATGCATCCCCTACCTCACAGTGGATAGAGGACAGGGCCTGGAGTCAGGAAGACCAGAGTTCAGATCCAGTCTCAGATACCTACTAGATATGACTTGCCCAAGATCAAATCATTTCACTTGTTTACCTCAGTTTCCTCAACTGTGAAATGGGGATCATGATAGCACCTGCTCTCAGAGTACTTGTGAGAATCAAATGAAATAATATCTGTAAAGCACTCCACACAGAGTCTGACACCAAGTAGGCATCTCATGAATGTTTATTTCCTCCCTGCCTCCCTCATCTCTCAGGTTTCTTTCAAAGTGGGATTTCCTGACCACTTGAAAAGAGATAGCTCATGTCTCAGCCCTACCACGAACTAGCTGTGTGACTTTGGGTTAATCACTTCCTCTCTGACTCAGTTTCCTCTCTGGTAAACTGGGACTCCTTCTAAAACTTCTAAAATTCTGTTAATCTTTTGAGTCATCCTAGAGAGTGGACTTAGGTCAGAGGACGATGAGCCAACATTCAAGAAGATCATGTCATTAACCAAGCTCCTGACTCTTTGCTTCCCACTCCCCAGCGGAGGGGTGGAGGTGGGGGTAGGGTTAGAGGGTGTATGGGTGGGAGGAAAGCCAACACTGTGAGCCAGATAGGCAGCATTTTAGAGGGGAAGAAACCAAGACTTATGGAGGTCAGAGAGGTCTCTCAGCTAGAGTGGCAAACTTTTCTATGAGAGACATTCTTACGGCCTCCCCCCCCCCCCGCCCCGCCCCCTAAACTGGCCCTTTCTGGTCAGTATTAAGGAGTGATTGCTTTCACAGTTGAGCTGTCTAAAGCACAATGTTTCTGGAGGTCTCAGAGCAGAGGCTGGCTAAAGAGGTTCCCCAGATGAAGTACAGGTTGCACTAAATGGCCTCTGGGCGTCTTCCTTAAACCCTATTCTCTATGCACAAGAGACTTCCCTCCCACCCCCCAGGCCCCTGCTGCTCTCTGATGTTCCTAGCTGTTGGTCCACTGAGGGTCCCCACCCCACCCCCATCCTTGAGTACTCTCCAAATCTCCCAAGTCTAGCAAAGGACCGCCTCCCCTGTCCTTGCCATTGTCTTCTGCCCTCCACTAGTGAGAGGGTTCTCTGAAGGAGTTCTAGCACCAGTGAGAGGAGAGCTCAGCGAGCAGTAAGTAATTGGGGACAGTTGGAATGATATGTGACCATTAAGGTCCTGGGAGATTCGGCTGAAAGGTTCTTTCATATCAGAGCATGGAGACCCTTAAAAGCTCGACTGGGAATGTGGGAGTTTTTCCTGTAAGCCCGGGGAGTTAACACAGCTTTCGGGGAAGGGGAATGAGATTATCAAAGACACTTTTCTAAAGATGGAGCCATCCTGTCACCTCTTCCCTTGGCCTTAGACTCTAAGTCCGTTGACGCTGACTGGTGGGAGCAGATTCCAGTAGCAGCGCTGGCCTGGGAGAAGGCAGAAGGGGTGTCCTGGTAGGTGGGCAGCTAGGAAGGTTGGCGTGGCCCAGACTCAGTGGCCTTCAGTGTATTCCTCCACCCTGCTATGGCAGTGACCCTCTTACAGAAAGGGCACGGTTCAGTCCTCCACATTATCTTGTTTTTAACATAAAAAAACTGTATTTCTGAGGCTTTTTCTGCATCTCTTGAGGCTGTGGTGGTTGTTTCGTTAAGAATGTGATTTATTCTGCCGGTTGTTTTCTTGGATGGCAGACCACCCTTGTGTTCCCAGCATCAATTTGACTTGGTTTTAATGAAAAGATGTGTTGCACATGTTTGGAGATTCGCTTTCCCAGTATTTTATTGAATAGTTTGGCATCGGCAGCATAGGCAATGTTGTTCTAGGGGGCCCTTCCTCTGCTGCACCATTCTTTAGGAAGCAAGGCTATGTTGGTCTCAGAAAGGGACTTTAAGAGAGGGCCTTCTCCCTCCAGGTCTGAAAATTCCGAAATAGCATCACGGGGATTTGTTTTTTAAATGCTTGCTCCAATTCATTGGCGAATGTGTCTGCACACAAAATGCGCGCTGTTCCAAAACTCCTTCCATTTGTCCTTCGCTATTTGTTTCTTTTCTCTTTCTGAGATCTGGCTGAACTCAGCCAGACCTGACCTAGGCTGTGTGCCCCTGGGCAAGTCTCCCCCTTTGAGTGCTTCTGTGAAAAGGCTGCAGAATACCTGTTGCGACATTTAAATAAGCTAGTTAAATAAGCTAGTGCAGGGAAAACTTTCTCCAGGCCTTAAAGCGCTCTCTCTATTTTAATGGCTGTTATTTGGTTAATTTCCATATTTTCTAGTCACTTGCCCATTTTGTTTAGGTTTTTAGTTTTGTCGTCTTCCAATTTAGGACAGTTTCTTTCCAATGGTTTCTTTAATTACTTCCCACTTGTTGAGGATTCCCCTTTTCAGTTTTGATTTTGCTATCTCTGAAAAAGGATCAAATTAGCATATAGAGACCGACGCTAAAGTCTTTCCCAAAACGATTCTGTTTTATTAGTTTAATTTTTTAAAACACTCTATGGGCTTTGGTTTTCCCAATCTCTTTTGTGCTTCTTTTGTACTCATTTGCTTTTTTGACAAAGCTGCACACTCAATTCATTAGTCCTTGTTTCCCTTTCATTAGTAGGAGTATTCAGGAATAGAAATCTTCCTCTCACAACTGATTCAGCTGCATCCCTTACATTTTGATGACATCATATTACTAGAATTCACTTGAAGAGAATTTTCAAATTGTTTTTAATGATCTGGTTTTTGGTCCTTTCATTATTGTTTGGCTTTGTTTGATTTTTGATTTTCCATCATGATCACCTCCAAATACTCTCTTCCTTGCCTCCTTCCCTCCTCAGGAAGCCTTCCCTTGTCATGATGAGAAAAAAGACAACACAGAAAACTCTCGCACAGGCTTGATAAGAATTCTAGGGGAAACTTCCATAATTCCACAAAAAAGAAAAGAACAATTCAGCCAAAGTAAATCAAATATGGCCCATATCTGACATCGTGCCTTCTGCTCTCATGGTTCCCCTCCTCTCCAATGAAAGAAAGAAGGTACATTTCTCCTCTCTTGGGGTGAGCTGGAGCATCACCCAACAGCTCAGTTCCACTTTCTTGTTCTTTTGGTCTATGTTTTGTTTTTTTTCCTAGTTCTATTTTCATCATTCTGCAACAATGCGTATGTGTCTTCTCATGTTTCTCTGAATTTCCAATTGTCTTGGCTTATTCCATAGTGGTACCACCATTTCTTTGGCCACTTCCCAGTTGGTGGGCACACACCCTCTAAGTCCTCAAGTGTGGCCCTTGGACTGAATCCAAACTGCACTAAACAAATCCCTGTAATGAAAGGATTTGTTCTGTAAAACATGGACTCAAAGGACTACACTTGAGGACCTAGAGGACCACATGTGGTCTCAAGGCTGCAAGTTCCCTATCCCTGTATTGGATGAACTCTGGTCTCTTCTAGTTCTAAAGCCTTCGTCTTCAGTCCTTCAGTCATAATACCAGAGAAGAAAGGTGGTAAGCGTATCTATTTTTTTGAGGGGGAGAGGAGAGGTGAGAGATTCCTTATTGCACATGGAGGAGGTGGTCCTGGCTTGGGATCACTGATGGACATGGGGCTCAAACTTTTATTTCTTGAGTCTTCCCCACCCCCTGGTATTTATGATCATTCTTGGGGAACTGTAAGGAGGTCAAGATTAGTATGGGCTGGATCACTTGTGGGGTCTATAATTGGGATCAGACAAGACCTGTGCATGAGGGCCAAGTGGAGAAGTTTTTTTTACACTGCAGTTCAAGACGACTGTTTGACTGTGTAGTGGGGGTGGAAGAGATTTGAAAATTGCCAATAAATCATAATTCACCAAGATAGCTAGTGCTCTCATCTCATGGGATTCCTATCTCCTAACTTCTGGTGACCCAAAAGCATGATATGTATTGTAGATTTTGGTATATTTGCTGGATGAAACTGAAAGGAAAAGATAGTGTCTTAATATACCCAAGTAACAGAGGTCCAGCCACTCCTGGAGAGGTCTGAAGACCTAAATTCCTGTTAAGATCTGCATTCTTAACTTTACTTTTGGTCAAGGAATACAATAGCCTTTTGTGGGGAAGAGTCATTCCACTTGGAAATCAAAAACTGAGAGATCTTGGCTGGTGGTTCTTACAGGAATAGTACTTGTTTTCCTGGCTGATGGTCAGCCGCAGCCTGAGGCTGATAAGTAACCACAGCATGGTTCTTGGAGGTTTTGGGGGCAAGAGCCATCTTTCCCTCTGTGGCCAATGTTGCCCAGAACCCTGACCTCAGGGCTAGCTTACTAGCTGCGCTGTCTTCATTTGGCATAGCTGGCATGTTTACCCTCCAGCATTTTTTAGTCTGTTTTCTATAAATCAGGTGACTGTGTTTTTAAGTCTCCTGCTATGGTGCTATATTATATAACTGCAAGCAACAACTTTGACAGTGAGTCTGTGGTCTTTTAATTTCCTGCTCCTGTGTTTTCCCTTCTCTCTGCTGCCTAGAAATGGCAAGAAAATGAAGGGGAAATGCTGAGCACCTTTGGCTTAGAAAGAGCTGCTGCATCCATGGGTAGCACTGAATTTGTATTAAGTTCATTATAATAATAATAGCAGATAGCTATAGTCAAGTCAAGGAAATCTGTAGTCTCATTGATTTGGAAGCTCTTTCCAATGATATGGGTTATAAGGGGATACAGACACACATATATATGTAGGTATATATGGGATACATATATCCCACCATGATAAGGAATTAAGAGTTATCCCAGATATTATGACCCACACTTTACAGATGAAACAGAGGCTCAGATAGTCTATGGTTTTCCCATGGCCACACATGTTCGAGGTAGAATTCAAAGGCAGGTATGTCGAGTCCTGCAGCTAGGTTAGAATGCCAGGTCTAGAGTCAGGAAGACTCATCTTCCTGAGTTCAAATTCAGCCTGAGACACTTCCTAGCTGTGTGGCCCTGGGTAAATCAGTTCAACCTGTTTGCCTCAGTTTCCCCCATCTGAAAAATGAGCCAGAGAAGGAAATGGCAAACTACCCTAGTATCTCTGCCAAGAAAACCCCAGGTGGGGTAATGGAGAGTGGGACAGGATGCAAAAAATGACTCAACAAAAACAATAATCCCTTAATTCTATCTTGTTTATTGAATTGAAGTGAAATGAATTGAAATGATGCCCAGAGATGTTAGAATGAGTGGTGTGGTCCCCTCTCTGGACCCAGCACTTTATTGCACCAGGTAAGTGACATAACTGAAATGACAGGATTTACTGATTTGAATCACTATGAACTGTGTGGCAGGGGACTGAAATGGACTGAGAGAGAACTGAACTGAACTGACCTGGACCAAAAGAAACGGATTGAACTGAATTCACTGGAATTGGGTTGATCTGAACTGAACAGTAAGGAGTGGGATCCCCCAACTGCCCACAGGGGTTTTCAATCCAGAAGTATTCTTGGATGACTTCTTGTAAGGGATACTGGGGAGGGTCCATGTTGGGAAAGGCATTTGTTAAACATGGAGGACGGCCTGTGATACGGGGCCCCATAATAGGGAAAGTTTACTGTGATTGGTGCCAATTTTAGGATGGGATGGCACTGTGGAGGAGTTGACCCTACCATAATCTCAAGCCCTAACATAGGCTTCCCTCACTGGGCGCAGCCAGTCTAATATCAGTCCGCATCTGCCTGCGTGTCCTCAGTCGTGCGGCATCGTGCGGAGGGAGAAGATGGCAGCGAAGCAGCCCCGACGAGGGGCGATGAGAGGTGGCGGCGGCCCTCAGACCCGAGGAGAGGAGATGGAGGCAATGATAGATGCCTGGCACAGACTGGGCACCCTCACTGAACTGCAAGGTGATTCTGGTGGCCGGCAGCAGCGGGGTCGCTCTCGCACCCGCTGGCCACGCTGGGGCCCAGATGGAACTCAGGCGCAGTTTGGGGCCTCTGGCCCCCCACTGGGTACTGGCGCAGCTCCGGAGGAGGGCTCCTCTCAGGAGGAGGGTGCCTGTGGCCCTGCCCGAGCTGTTGGGGATGCTGAGGCAGCGGCCTCCTCGAGGTACGTACGGTTCGCTTGGGGCTTAGGGGTGCGGGTTGGGGGTACGGTAGTGCGTGGTGTGTACGGTGACGGAGGCGACGCTCTCACTTCTAGTGTTTTGGGGGGCCCACCAAGGAGGCTGCGCCCTACTTCACGTGTTTGGGGGCCGCCACCGTCCCCGTGCAGGCGTCCCCTCCCCCACCCCCGCGCAGGCGCCCCCTCCCCTGCGTGCTGCGGTGGGCATATTGGCGCACGCGCCGTCTTCCCATTGTTCTCTGCAGGCCCTGCCCGGACGTGTCGGGAAGCCAGCAGCCGAGGGAGCACGAAGAGAGCGAGGGCAGCCAGAGGCGCCGGGAACGCCAGGCCGTCGCTGCCGCCGCCCTCCCCCAGCCCCTGTTCTCGGCCCCGGCCCGGGCCATGAGCGGGAACCCCAACTTGGCCCTCGGGGCCCGCCCCCGGCAGCCCATGGGCGGGCGGGGCCGGGGCCGCCCGCGTGGGCGGGGCCAGAGCCGGGGGGAGCTGCGGGAGGCCGGCGATGAGGCGGGAGCGCGCGCAGGCGCGGGAGGGGGAGGCCGGGGGCGAGCCGCCAGCCCCTCCCCGCCCCCCCCCCACCGGCCCGCTGCGCTACTCGCTGCGCTCCAGGGCACGCGCCGCCCTGGCGGCCCTGGCGGCCAGCCCGGAGGAGGGCCTTGGCTTCTCGCGCTTCGCGCCGCCCGGAGCCGGGGATGGAGTCGGAGTCGGAGCCGGAGCCGCAGTCGGAGTAGGAATCGGAGCCGGGCCCGGAGCCGGGCCCGGAGTCGGACCCGGAGCCAGGTGAGGAAGGACGCGAGCCGGCGGGAGGATGGGGGCGGGGCCGAAATCGACCCGGCGGCGGCATCCTCCATCTTCTGGGAGGGGCTTGGGCGGGGCGGGGCGGGGCGCCCTGTGCTGGGAGCTGGGCCCTGGGAAGAGCCGGTAGTGTTACAACCTGGTGGCTTCTGGAAGTGGGAGGGAGAAGCGGGTATGCTCGAGATGGGCGGAGGACATGGCGGCAAACGGCGGTCCCAGGAGAGGGGGACCTCGGCCGAAAGAATATGGGAGCTTCTGGAAGGGGAGGGGATTGGGGGAGGGGGGCAGTGCTGCTGGGATCTCATTCACTGAACGGGGGGCTTTGGCGGGGAGCGGGAAGGGCCTAGTGAGACACCTAGTGGTTCGGTTGGGCCTGCTGAGAAAGGGGGCTGTGTCCGAAGGTTCCTTTCAACAAGATGGTGGGCGTTGGGTTCAGTGGTGCTTTTCAGGATCTTGATGCAGCTGTGGAGCAAACATCACCAAGAAAGAAGAGGGGCCCACGCGGAAAGACAGTGCAGGTTCCTCCAGAGGTGAGTCTCCTCCCACCCTTTCTTTAATCCCCGCACTCAAGGCCCCTGCATAGCCTTGTTCCTTGTCCCTCTCGTTTGTCAGAGGACTCCCTCTTACAACCTATCCTTGGAGGTTCAACACCCATAGCCTTCAGGGAGTGCATTTGGAGTAATTTTTGGTCCTGTTTTCAATCACCGTTAGTCTTTCCTTTCACCAGCAGCTTCTGATGCCCCTTAGGCAAAGACAGCTTTCCTTTTTTTGGGAATACTTGCTTCCCAGAGGAAGCCAAAGTCAGGTACCTCCTGCAATAGGGAAGCCTGTCTCCTCTTTTTTTCTCCAACACTGTAGATAGAGAAATCTAACAGTGACGAAGAAACAGATGACGGCAGCAGATCAACCTGCCCTGAGGATGATGAAGACGAAGAAGAGGAGGAGGAGGAGGAGGAGGTTCCTAGGCCAAGTTTGGGGAGCCTACAGCAGAGACCTCAGTCCAGGCTTGAGAAGAAGGTATGAGCTTGGCTTTCTCTTTTCTTACAGCTCAACTTGTGTGTCATCCCACCAGCTTTCAAATCTCCATTTTTGTGCTTTGTCATCTCAGTTCCCCTTCTCTTTCCTTCACCTTCCTCCAATAGCCACAGCCTTCAGTCTCTCTTGACATGTAACCTCTCCCCAGGTCTGTGAGGTGGTTCAATATCTGCTAGTGAAGGACCAGACAAAAGTGCCCATCCAACGAACTGGTGAGTGCTCTGATTCCTCTCAGCTCACCCCCACAGGACCTACCTTTACCAGCTGTGCCCTGGGTGGGTTTCCTTCCTGCCATTAAAAGGACTGCAGACTCCTATTTGTGTATATGGGTTTAGATTTTTCCCAGCACCTCATCTAAGTCTCAGTGGCCGGGCAGAGGTACATACATTTTTACCTTAGAGATACCTTGTGTGAAGACCCAGTGAAGGAGGTTGAAGGAGCACACAGGTTGGAGAACCAGGAAAGAACAGTTTAATGAGAATCCAGACAGCAGCAAGTGACCAACCCATGCATAGTGCTAGGAAAAGACCAAGAATAAGAGCCTGTGGGAGGGGACCTGAGGCAGATTTGGGGTTTGGTGAGAAGGAAGTTGGAGCTGTGGCTCTTCTTTATTCCCCATAGATATTGTGAATACTATAATTAAAGAGTACAAGGATATGACTACAGAGATCCTCAACCGAGCTGGCCAGATGTTGGAGCAGGTCAGTGGATGCTCCCAAATCATCACATATTAGCTGGACAATAGCCAGTGTAATTCTCCCCTCATTTTATGACTGGCGACTAGAGCCCTGGACTCTTGTCTTCATGGGCTGCTCAAGCCCTTCACTCATCAGCATTTTAAGCCGATGCCCCACTTTTGCCATTTGCCCCAATTCCTCAGGGCATCTAGATGTTAAGTCCAGATCTACATCCTCTTTCCTACTGCCACCCTGACCCTAAATTCTACCCATCTGTTTTGCCTGGAGTCCTTTCTACTTCCCAAGTCCATCCCAGCCTCTCACCAGCCAGCCATCAAGGCCCAGCTCTATTCTCCCTTCCTATAACCTCCTCTAGTCCCAAGAGTTGGTGCTCTTTTGACCCCTTACCATCTTGTCTCATTCGCTGACATTGGGGTTTGGTGAATGCTGCTTGATGGCATTTTCCCACAATCCTCACCCCTTCCAGTCTTTTAGAGTCTTCCTCCATCTCCCTCTTATCCAACACCTTCTCTCTCTTGCCAGGTGTTTGGAATAGAGTTGAAGGAGATTGATGACAAGGCTCCTGCTTATGTGCTCATTAACAAACTGGAGCCCCTGGAAGATGACTGCATGAGACCGTAAGAGGGGGGAATCTGTCCCCTGTCCCCTATACCCACTTCCCAAATCCTGGGTTCTACCCTTCAGGCTCCTGACACTAAGCTGGGAGAACCATCCAGAGCAGGGAAGCTGACAGGAACCCTCAGGAGCCACCTAGGGCTCCCTGCTCCTACTTTACACAGTCCCAAAACAGGTCAATTGGCACTAAGGAACAGAACTCAGATCAAATGTAGAAAAGGCATTTTAGAATTGGAAGGGACACTAGTTTGAGTCTAGCCCAGTCCCCTCATTTTACAGAGGAAACTGAGGCCCACAGTGAATTGGCATGGCTGATGCTTAGGAGACATGAGGACTAGGTTCAAACCCTGAGAGCTTGGAGAAACAGGAGGATGGGGGCATGGGAACTCTGTTTGGTTCCCTGGGCCTTGAAAATCAGCATCTCATGAAATTGATGGCCTCCATTTATCTTCCAGAAAACATGAGACAGCAAAGATGGGTCTTCTGATGGTGATTCTGAGCCTCATTTTCATGAAAGGGAACTGTGCCAAGGAGTGTAAGTAGCACCCCAACCCTCCCCAATGGGAGGGAGGCAGGATGGGGTCTAAAGGAACCAACCTGCACCAGTTCACCCCCTTTCTCTTTGTTCTCTCGTTCTCTCTCTCTCCCCAACAGCTATGGTCTGGGATATGCTCAGGAAGATGAGACTTAACCCAGAGTACGGTGTAGTACTTGAATCCTTTCTCATTTCTCTGTCATTCTCCCCGCTGTGGATTGCATTTGTCAGTCTCCTGCATCCCCACCTCCCTGCACCAGGCTTGCAGGCAGGCTGACCTGTTTCTGATAGTGCTAGGAGTTGATATGGAAACCCCTGAAACCAGGTGTTCTCCCCCAACTCCTTGGATCTTTTTAGCTGTCCTAAGAAGGCCAGGCTAAGGGTAAGAATGAAATCCAGCCCTGGCTGCTTCACCAAATTCTTGGACTAGAAGTCTCATTGAAACTGTCTTGGAGAGGGTGAGATGCAAGTATTATCACCTCCATTTTTTAGATGAAAAAACTAAGGTTCAGAGAAGGCTCCACGTTTTAAAAATGTTTCTTAGAGAATAATACTCCATTTCATTACCACATGCTCATTTCTTCAGCAGTCCCCCTGGATTTTGTTTCCAGCCAAGAGTGTTGTCTGTAAATGCTTTGGTGTATACAGGATTCTTCCCTTAGTCTCTGACCTCGTCCCATGGTGTCATAGGTCCGAAGCTGGAAAGGACCTTAAGAGTCAGTCTTTGCTGAGTGGGGGGTGAGATAAAAGACATTCTTTAAGAGCAGGTCAGACTGGGCGACCTCAGTGGGAAGAGGTCAGAGAGGCACTCAGAGGCTCACGATTAGGGCAGAATCTCCCTTGCCACTTGGTTGAGAGGAAAGACTTATTCTCATACAGCTTGGGCTAAGGGGCATTCCAGCTCCAAATCCTCTATCACCATGATGGAATAGCAGTAAATCTTAAGTATGGCAAGTACCTTTCAAGGTTCTCCAGCCTATCCTCCCTCCCAGTGTGAGGAGTGTGCACCAAGGCCATCTCTGCTCAGAGACCTCCCTCACTGCCTCTATACATTCTATTGGGGGACATCTGTTATTTTTGGAAGGTCCTTTCTTGTGAGAATTTGATATCTACCTCCCTGTGATTCTCACTGCTCTTGACCCTGTTCTGAACCTGTACGGCCCTTTAGGGTGGCTTGAGCCCTGGGCCCAGAGTCAGGAAGGGTTTTCTCCCTGAATTCAAATCCAGCCTCAGACACTCAGCTATCTGGGTGACCCTGGCCAAGTCACTGAACCCTGTTTGCCTCAGTTTGCTCATCTGTCAAATGAGCTGGAAAAGGAAATGGCAAACTCCTTCAGAGTTTTTGCCAAGAAATTCCAAATGTGTTCCTGAAGAGTCAGACACAACTCAAAGCCATTGAATAACAGCAGCAGCTTTGGCTTTTCTTTCTCCGGGTAAACATGGCCTAGTTCTCTTAAGGGCTTATTTCCTTGGGAAATGTCTGTCCAACTTTGCTGCCCAGGTGATTCCTTTGCATAAGTTAAATCATTTTTTCCTTCTGTCTTTAGTAAAAAGCATCCTCTCTTTGGGGATGTGAAGATGCTGATCACTGATGAATTTGTCCGCCAGAGGTAAGTTGGTACCTGCCACCCGAGCAGGCCTCCCCAGAGCCCTAGCGGTGCCAAGCTTTGTGTTTTGAGAGGTTGGTTTGGACTCACATCCTCCTTTTTTAGTGGTTCAGACAGCTTGGTTCCCTTGGACAGGTCTCTTTCCCTCTCTGGGCTGTCGAATATCAATAATAAACCTTGCTCTGTCTCCCTTACATAGTAATTGTGGGTAAAGTGCTTTGTAAATCTTGGGGCATGAACCATTATCAGCTTCTTGGTTTCCGTGGCTATCTGTTGGTCTTCTTTTGTTACGAGCAGCCTTGTGCTTACACAGAGATCTCCCTCACCCCTCGGCTGGCAAGAATGGTGTGATCAGAGCAGTCGGCATTGAGTGTGGCCAGGCTGTTTACCACACACCGCACAGTAAACCCCATGAGGTCCTTCAATCACAGGGGGGCAGAAGTGTTTGCCTCACTGTCTCTCAGTTGACCATACATATCCAGCCCTGCCAGCTTTGTAGCTCGTGAGAGGATGAGATCGTGTAGGTGGCAGTGGTCCTGGGCCTGCAAAGAGGACTGACCCCATATGTATTGGGGAAGGTCTCCTGGTGCTGGCTAGGCCTCTGTCCCTGGGAGTCTGGGTGGAGGGAGAAGGCTAAGCTTGGAGATGAGGATTCTGTTTTCCCTCATCCCCAAGGTATTTGGAGTACAACCGGATTCCTTACACTGACCCTGAGGAATACGAGTTCCTCTGGGGACCCAGAGCTTTCCTAGAGACCAGCAAGATGCAGGTCCTTCGCTTCGTGGCTAAGGTAATAGCGTGGGGGACATCAGTAGCTGCTCACACCCTGAGCCTAAAGGAGAGGGGGGCCTGGCACTGCTGAACTCCCTGGCTTCTAACAGCTGCCTGCCTCTGCTTTCTCCCAGATCCAAAAGAGGGACCCTCGCAGCTGGACAATCCAATACAACGAAGCCCTTAGGGATGAGGCAGTCGCCGCTGCTGCCTCAGCCTCCACTGCCTCGACTTCCACCGCCGCGGCCTCGGCCTCAGCTTCAGCTTTGGCCGAGGCTGAGGAGGAAGCTGAGGAGGAAACTGAGGCCGAAGCCTGTGCCTCCGCATCTGCTTCTGCCAGTTTCCTGGAGTAGGAGAGCAGTCAGCGTGAGTGCCGCACGGAGGTGGCTTTTCCAAAGCACAAGAAGCATCGTTGTCCACGAGCTGTGTGCGCAGTAGTTAAGAATTTTAGGACCTATCCCCTCTGTAGTCCAGGTCCAATAAAATTGCAAGTTGATCTCTGTGGTTTCATTGTGTGTCTCCGGGCCTGCTCCTGTGGGCTTTGGGGATGAGGCTCCCCAGACATTCTCTGGACTTGAGGAGTTGGGCTTCTTGGAGGGGGATTACTGGCTTGGCCTTGGGACCACAGACAGGACATGGTCTTGGTTCTGCTCCCCTCTGTCCCCCCCCCACCCCCTGCAGGTTGTCCAAGTGTGTCTATTTGTCCTCTTGAAGAGCCCAGGCCTGGACTGTGGCTTTGCCATTTCTTAGGGGTGGGTGGAGACACGAGATAGTATTTGGAAAGCGCAGTGCCTGGAGCGTCATAGGAGCTTAATAAAAGGTTGTCTTCTTCCCACCCAAGTAAATAGATCTTGTTTAAATAGCTTCGGGACTCCGGGTGTGCTGAAAGACTGAGCTGTTCTTGGATGGTGTCACATTAGGGTTGTCGCTTCAGTCATGTCTGACTCCATGAGCCCCTTGGGGAGTTTTTTTTTTGGCAAAGATCTGGAGTGGTTTGCCATTTCTTTCTCCAGCTCATTTTATAGATCAGGAAACTAAGGCAAAGGGTGAAGTGATTTGTCCAGTGTCACATGGCAAATAAGTATCTTAAGCCATGTTGGAACTCAGGAAGATGAATCTTCCTGGCTCCAGGCCCAGTGCTCTGCATACTGTGCCACCTAGCTGCCCCATCCTGTCAAGACCTCCCTCAAACAGCGGTGGGTGGCCACCCCTTCTGTCCCTGGGTCTTGGGGTTAGCTGGTTTGAGTAACCTCAATTGGGAGGCAGGAGGGAGTCAGCAGACAGCCCCTAGCCCAGTAAAGCATAGGTAGAGATGGGGATGACCTGGGATACTGCCCTGTGACTTGGAGTCAGAGTTGCCTAGAACACCAATGGAAAGTCACACAGGGATTTGGGGTGGGGCTCAGCCCAAGTCTTGCTGGCTTCCAGGCCCATTCACTTCTCCGTAGATATTTAACCATGCATGGCAAGACTGATGCAGTGTTGAGCTGTGTGATTTTGATTCTGAGGTGGGAGAGGACTCCCCCTTCAGAACTGGCCACTTCCTGAAGCGTTGTCTAATCTGACCTCAGTTGGTTCAGAGGAGGAAAACACCATGGGGATGATCAAGTCTAAGCCTCTGTATTTGCAAGAGGGGAGAAATGAGGGCTGTGATTTTGCTGGTGTCCCCAAGGAAATTGGGGGTCTGCTGGTGGCCAGGGAGTATCATGAGAAAGCACACTAATGTCCTTACCCCACCCCACCCCCACCCCATGGAAGCCCCGGATTATTTTGTGATTGGCTGGTAAGTCTTGTTTCACCTACAGAAGGCACCCATGGGAAGTGCTCCAGAAATGCCAGTGGGTTGAAATGAGCAGGTTGACCATTTCAGACTCTCTCCACACACAGAATTTGGTGATTTTATTGTATTGAAAGGTAAGTCCACATGGAGGGGTGGATCAACTGCTTTGGTTTCAGCATGTGAACTAGAGATGCTCCTCATCTGACAGGCCCAGTGGATTTGGGGTCAGGCCTCAGCTGTGCCCCTGGGAATCCTGGGTGCCTGTGGCCATGGCCTGCTTGGGAGCAGTATAGCTGGCTGCTTTTCTTCGCTACCCTTTTGCATCATTGGCTTTTCTGCTTCTCCCCATTGCCCCCCACCCCTACTCCCACCCCCTTTTCTTGTCTTTCTTGGTTTCCAAAACTAAACCAGGGCCTGGCTTTGGTCTCTGCTCAGCTGGATGGGGGATGTAGATCCCTTTGCCTCCAGCTGTGGGAATGAGAAGAGAAGGCAGCTCTGTGGCCTGTGCTGAGATGCTTAGTAGTGAGCTGGCACAGTATCCAGGGCTTCCTCGGGTTCACGGGTGACATCCACATTCTGAAACAATAGGGTGGCAATATAGGACCAATTCTGGACTGAAAACCCAGGAAACCTGTGTCTTGACCTGACCATTGCTATCTTACTGTGGGAACTTGGGCAAGGACTTTCTCTTCCCTCAGCCTCTGTTTCCCCCCATTCCCCACCCCTCTGTGAAACAAGGAAGCTGTACTCAACTCAGGTACCTTGCCTTCAGTCCTGACATTCCTTGTGGCCCTGAGGGAGCTGGCCAGGCTTCAGAACTATGGACAGAATGCTGGGCCTTCGGGGCCTTTCTCTGCCTTTCTCTCTGGCCTGATTTCTCCTTTCTTCCTCAGGGGCACCTTCCATTTCTCTAACACTGTGCTTTGCATGCAATGAGGATGGCAGTGGCAGGACAAAGCTCTACTTAGTGGTACTGACTAGGTGCAGCCGGGTGGCACAGTGGGTAGTGCCATGGATATGGAGTCAGGCCAGAGTTCCAATCTGGCCCTAGACACTTCCTAGGTGTGTGACCCTGGGCAAGTCACTTCACTGCTGTCTGCCTCAGTTTCCTCATCTGTCAAATGGGGACAAAAATAGCACCTACCTGCCAGAGGTGTTGTGAGGTCCCAAAGAGATAATAATTGTAAAGTGCTTAGCAAATGCCTGGCACCCAGTAGGTACCTAATAAATGCTAGTTATCATCTGCCTTGAGGCTGGATGGGAAGGAGAGACACCGGAGGCCTGGCCAGGAGGCTGCCTCCTGACCTTGCCCCTCAGCACATTCTTGGTTTGAAGAAACAGGTGGAGTGGTAGCCCCCCAAGACACTCCCTGGGCCGAGGGAGGGGAAGGGAGGTTTACCTGAGCATTCAGGGAAGGGAGGGCTTCACTCAGGTCTTCCAAGTAGGGCTGTTTGGTTGGTGGGGGGCTGGCCAGAGGAACAGGATGGAAGTTCCTGTGTGTGGGAGCATGGCTCACTGAGAGAGGGAGGGTTGTGGGGCCGGAGAGGGAGGACAAAAATACACGTGACAGCCCCCATTTCCAGCCCAGTGCCAAGGCCAGCCCTCTGTGAAGCCTTCCTGGATTACTCTAACTCATGGAGGGGGAGACACAGGAAAAGAGGGTGACTGGACATGAGACTAAGGTGGGGCCAGCTATGTTTCGGGGGGCACAGACATTAACTCTTTCAACCAATCACCACTAACAGCCATAGACTCTTGGAGCCAAAAGGAACTTAGCGACCTGGTCCAACTAACACAGATGAGGAAACTGAGACCCGACAGAGAGAGGAAGATACCTTCCGGTCTCTTGCCTCTCCCCGGCCTCTCCCCTGGAAACATGACAGCAGACACAGGTGCTCTCTCGGCTGTGAGATCTCACTTTTGAGGTCACTGTGCCCAGCTATCTGCCCACTTTCTAGATCAGAAGCTCAGGATCCAACAGGATGATCGACCCATCTCCCACCCCTAATGGCAACACGTGGAAGGACTATGTCCCTTAGCAGCAAGATCCCACTTTGAATTAGGAAACCTGGTGGGGATCTTTGGCTCACATCCCTGAAGTCGCCCGTTGGAGGCCAGGATAGGCAGCCCCAAGCTTGGCTGACCTGGCCCTGAAGAGGAACAGGGTGACCGGCTGGTAGTCGAGGCAGAGTCAGGCTGTGGCCACAGGGAAGGGTCTGCCAAAATTTCTCCTGTTGGCTACGCTAATCTTGTCTCGGGGTGCTGCCTTCCCTTGCAGTGGGAAGGGACCCAGCCAGATGCTAACACTGAGGCAGCAGCTTTGGGTGCCCACCTACCTCGGGCTTCTCCCGGTGGGTGTTCACTGCTTCCACATTCAGGTAAATGGATTCAACTTTGCAACCTGAGAATAAGGGAAGGGGAAGAACAACCCATCAATTCTACCACACTCACGAGTGGAAAGGGTCTTGAATGACACCAGGTTTAACCCCTGCATTGACAGAGGCAGACATAGAAAGGAAGGGGAGGGAGGGAGAGAGAAGGGAGGAGGGGAGAGAGAGAGGGATAAATAGAAAGGAGGGGGAGGAAGAGAGAAAGGAGGGGGAAGAGAAAGGAGGGAGGAGAAAGAAGGGAGGGAGAGAAGGGAGGGGGAGGGACAGAAAGGAGAGGAAGAAACAGACAAAAGAGAGGGGGAGGGACAGAAATGGGGGGAAGAGAGAGAGCAAGGAGGGGGAAATGACAGAGAAAAGGACAGAGAGCCCAGGGCAACCACTGGCCCAGCAGAGGAGCCTGAGAAGCAGTGGGCAGACAGGGAGGAAGGAGGAAGACAAAGGTAAGGGGGCAGTTAGGCTGAGGCAGGTCCCAAGAGAAGACAACCATCCTGCCTCAGGCTGGAGGGAAGTCAGGGATGCAGAGGGAGAACAGGTCCTTGAGTTTCACAGGAATGAGAGGAGCAGAACCTTTGATGCTGAGGGAATATTGAGGTTGGAAGCCAGACTGCCAAGAATTAAGAAGAGACTGGGAGAGGAGGAAGCAGAGACTGCCCTTAAGAAGTTGAGCCATGGAAGGACCAGGAAGTAGAGAATGAGAGCTTGAAGTGCTAGTGATGCTAGGAGTCCGAAGGCCTTGCCACCAGCCCTGTTCTCTGCCCTTGACTTGCTGGATGGCATTGGGTGTGCTCCTGCACCTCTCTGTCTGTAAAATGGGTATGCATGTGGCTGGAAGGGGAAGAGGAGGAGCGTTGGTGTCTAGGAATCCCTTCCAACTCTGATCTGCACTTGTCTGGTGTTGGGTATAGGGAGAAGAAAGTTGGGGAACCTAGGGTACATTGTGGCACTCACCATAAGCCACTGGGGTGAGTTTGAGTACCGTGTGTAGGGGACATTTGAGATACGGCAGCTCCTCTGGAAGGGAAGGAAGAAAGGGTCAGCCAGAGGAAAGACCATCTGTCCATCCATCCACTGTCTTTCCACCCATTCATTTCCCCTACTCCCTAGCCCCTTTCTTCATCCATCTATCTACCCATTACCAAAAGTACATGCCAACATATCATTCTGGGGTGGGTGAGCATGGTGGAGGTGACAGCCCTACCCACATTCCTGAAGGTTTCTACCAGTGGGAGGCAAGTCCTTCCTGCTACCAGATTGTCTGTGCCAGAGTACAGGTCCTCACTACCAGCAGATTAGCTCCTAGGTGATAAGCTCTTTGGCCAAGGCAACCCATGAAACAGAGACATCCACACTGTAAAACCACAAGTGGCCTTGTCCTTGAGTGAGCCTAAAGGATAGCATGGCCAGCCCACATGATATCCAAACTGGAGGACTGGGAGGAGATGACCAGGAGAGAATCCATCTGGATGATAGGGCATGGTTGGACTGAGATCTGCACCTACCTTGGAAGGAGGAACTCCATAGACAAGCTAGGGCTTGGGACGAGCAGAGAGAGCTCACTGGCGAGGAGACTCCCTGTGTCAATGCAGACTGGCACCTGCTTTGCAACATAGTTTCACAGGGTGGCCTGGGGCCCTGAGAACTGCAGCGACTTGGCCAGAGTCACTCGACCAGTATGTATCAGAGATCTCAAACCCAAAGAATACCTCTCATTTCTCAATTGAAAATGTATAAAGTGCTTTCTTCGCAGCAGTCCTATAAGATGGCTATTGTATTATCTCTGTTACAGAGGAGGAAACAGGCTGAGGGGCTAAGGGATGGATGCAGGGTCACTTCCTAGCTGGGGATTTTCAGAGCTGTTTGTTGCCCTCCCCACTCAGGTATGCTGTCCCTTCTCAGGATGCCACAGGATGCAAAGCCTAGCCAACAGACACCCAGATGAATGCGGATCTTGGTGTTCTCAGAGCTGCCAAAGGATGCATGCCAGTGACATCATCTTGGAGAACTCAGGTGCATCTCTAAGTCACGGCATCCTTTTTTTCTTGCAATAATGCTTCTCTGTTAATCGATAAAGTGCATCCCACCCCTACGTAGCACTAGGTATGCTACTCTGCAGGCTTTACCCGCTCCAAGTCTTTGAAGGTTTCCTGGTGGGTAGCATCTTTTTTGCAAATGGCATTTAGTAGTAATGCTAGTCTATGTCTTTTACTAAAGAAGTCTGTTCATTTTTTTAATTAAATGTTTATATATCTTGTCCTAAGCAAGCCACTGTTAGGACCACAGCAGACTTATCGAGGCCATCTCCCACTGTCTATGTCTGCTTTGAATTTAAGGGTGTCCTCTAAAGACTGTTTACCAATATCTGGTGAGTGCCTCTGGTCTCCCCTTACCAGCCCCCCGCCCCATCCCCCACATACCCACCCATGCTGAAGTGGGCCAGTCCTTGCCTGGGCTCTGGACTGGGCAACATGTTCAGGGTTACCTGCACTCTTATCCAGAAAGTAGGCCAGGAGACAACGCATAACAGCCTGGTGGCAGATCACCAACACGTTCTCCTGACGCTCCAGTTCCATGATCACGGGCTCTAGACGCTGTACCAAGTCCTCATAGGACTAGAAAGGGGAGAGGAATGCTGGTGTGAGCAAGAAGGGAGAGGAACAGAGACCCACAGGCAGGTCAGGCCATCCTTGGGGAGCATCCCTGGGAGGTGTCCCGGGGGGGTGCCTTTGGGGGCATCTCTGGGGGTATGGAGGCTTCCCTGGGAGGTGGCCCTGATGGGTATCTCTGGGGGCATCCCTGGGGGCATGGGGGCTTCCCTGGGAGGTGGCCCTGATGGGTGTCTCTGGGGGCATCCTTGGGGGGGCACATCCATGGGGGCATCCCTGGGAGGCGTGACTTCTTGCTCCTGGCTTTGTTCTTGAACTCCCCAACTAGCTCTGGGAAAGCCCTTCCAACCTCCCCACCTTATCCCCCCTCTCAAACCCACTGCTTGCACCCCTGGTCCTCAGATTCTTTCACAGTACAATGAGCCCGATGCCTCTGGTCTGCAGGGCATGGGGTCAGGGGTAGGAAAGCTATAAAGGGCATTGGTGTCTCCCTCACTCCACCGACCAAGAGAACATCTTGGCTTCCCAGGGAACTCAGAATCAAAATGGCTTAGGGATGAGGGAGTGAGATGACCTGTAGTCATGTGTAACTTGTTTGTCATCCACATGAGGCAGGTCATCGGGGGGTGGGGTGATGATCATGGGCTCTCCCTCTTGGGGTTTGCTGTGAATGGAGGCTCAGGGTAAGCAGCAAGTGAGTGGGAAGTGTGGGGGGAGGAGGGGACCTGAAACCATTCCAGGAGGCTCCTGCCAGACTGTGGAGCACAGCTAAGCCTCTGGGTGCTCCCCTTGGGTGCCTCTCACCTCTCCCTTAGGGTAGCGGTAGCGATATTTGTCCTGGTCTCGGAGTGCAAATTCCTCTGGATAATGCTCTTGGATCTCCTCATAAGTCATCTCCTCACAGACCCCCTGAAATGCAGCCAGTATCAATAAAATAGGGGCAGGAAAGCCACCTGGGCCATGCAAATTGGGATGTGGGTGCATGCACGTGCAGGTATGCACAGAATAGGTGTGAACCTGCTAGTGTCTGCGAGGGTCTGCTTTCCCTCTGTCTCTAACTTCAGTGTGTATTTGGGGAATGTGTATGTATGCTTCTGGAGTATGTATGTGTGTGTGTGTGTGTGTGTGTGTGTGTGTGTGTGTGGTATGTGCATCTGTGGGGTGAGTGTCAGTGAGTGTGTTTGTGAGAGGGTCTGTATTGATGTATTCACTGCCGTAGCTCTGTGTGTGCATGGTGGGGGTGTCTACAGTATCTGTGTGTGCTTTTAGTGCTTGTGCTTAGTTCTTGTTGTACGTGTGTATCTGGCACATCTATAGCTATGTGTCCTGTTCAGTGTGTCTGTGGAGCGTATGTGGATGGCTTTACTTTCTGCCTGTTTGGGGTATGTGCACTTATATGCATCTGTGTTGTGTTTGTGTGTATGTACATACATGTATGAATGTGTATTGGGATGGTATGTGTGTACATGCTGGGGTCTCTGCAGCAAGTTACTGTCTTCAGGGACCTTGCTAGGCTATCTCTCTTGCCCCACAAGGCCATGTTCCCCCAGTAGCATCTGGGGTAGCACCCTTATCTTGAGTTGCCAGGCCTCTCTCCCTCTATCCCTTCTTCCCTCTGTCCCTTCCTCCTTCTATCCATCCCTTCCTCCCTCCAGCCCTCCTTCCATCCATCTTTCCCTCATCTCTCCTTCCCTCCCTCCCTCCCTCATCCCTCTATCCTTCCCTCTCTTCCTCCCTCTCTCCCTCCATGAATCCTTCCCTCCCTCCATGACTCCTCTTTCCCCCACTCCTTCTCTCCCTCCACCCATCCATCCCCCATCCCTCCCTGCATTCCTCCCTCAGTCACTCACAGCATCTATCTCATTCAGGGCTTTCCACTGCTCATAAGGGACCCGCAGGGCTTCAGCTGTCTGAATTGTCCTCTTCATGTGACTTGTCCAAACCTTCAGGGAGCTGATGTCCTGGGACTGGATGAAGTTAGCTAAGGTGTATGCGTACTGCAAAGGAACAGGGAGAAGGGAAATGGAGACTTTCTCTTTAGGCCCTGCCTGCTATGATGTCAGGAGAAATCCCATTCAATTCAGCCCACGTTAGTTAGACGCCTACTTTGTGGCAACACTGTACTCAATTTTGGGGACAGAAAGGCCCAAAGGAGACCATCCTTGCCCTCACAGTGCTTCCATTCTATCCAGAGCACGTTTGTGTGCACACACTGAAGCAGATTCCAAGTGATTTGAGCATTAACAGCTGGGAGGACTCAGCAAAGTATAGGTAAGAGATCTAGTTACAGATTGAGGGGGAGGGTTGGTGGAGGTAGACTATGGAGTTTGGGGAACTGCTGGAATATAGGGAGTGTGGGGGGATAAGGATGGATAGAATGAATTAAGACTAAAAGAAAGAAAGACAGGTAATAATAATGCCAGTCTGAGGAGCTGGGCTTTGATTCAAGTAGGGGTGGCATACAGCATGTTAGGATGGTCTGGAGGGGGAGGGTCCTCTGGAAGCAGAGAGCCCAATAAGGAAGTGACCACACTGGGACAGGTACATCGTGGGGAAGGCCTGATCCTGGGAAATGGGGAGAATCCTCAGGACAAGATGAGGAGGCTTTAGGAAGGAAGAAGAGTGCCAAAAGGCAGAGGCAGGGAGAGAAGGAAGAGAGAGAGAAAGGAAGGAAGGAAGGAAGGAAGGAAGGAAGGAAGGAAGGAAGGAAGGAAGGAAGGAAGGAAGGAAGGAAGGAAGGAAGGAAGGAAGGAAGGAAGGAAGGAAAGAAGGAAGGAAGGAAGGAAGGAAAGGGGAGGAAGGGAGGGAGGGAGAAAAAGGAGGGAAGGAAGAGGAAGAATGCAGTTAGGTAAAGGAGAAGGTGGCAGCCCTGAGCCCACTTGCCCATGTCTGGGGGCCCAAGGCCCTACCTGCTTGCCCCTGGCGGAAAGGCCTGAGTCCCCCCCAATGCGGCCCTTGAGGTTCAGTTCGCTCTCCCCGTGTCTGCACAGGTAGATGGAGCGTGGTGTGACATGGATGTTCATCAGGTAATACACAGTGCGGCTCTGGATGTGGTCCTGTACCCGGTTCACCAGATAGCGGGTCCCCACGTCAAAGATCTTGATGTAGGACAAATGGCTGCAGGGAGGCCAGGGAGACTCAGAGAAGGGGCCTTTCCTACACCTTAAGCCAGCCTCCAGGAAGGCCAACCCCATCCCCCTTGGTGTCTTCTTTTTCCCAAGAGGTTCTGAACCTCCTTTCTGTGTCAGAATGGGCCTTTCTCCCCCAGCCATGCCCAGAGCTGTGCTCTACTCTTGCTAAACACTGCACAACCCGATTCAGAAACACATGGATTTACATGGAAAAGAGATTTGGGCTATGATTCTCCATTTTTCCAGAACAGGCATCTGAGACAGGAGCCTCTTGGCATTTCTGCCTATGGGGGGAGGACTTGCTGCCTCTGGAGACGGGGAGGCCCCAGACAGAGGGATTGTGGGCCAGTCTGAAGGGCACTATCATCCATTTTCAGAGGTTGATTGCTATGGGCTGCACTGCCCCCTCACCCCCAGGGAGAAAGTCCACACACCTCCAGCCCTTGCTTCCCTCCCTCTCCCAGAAACCCCCTTGACTTCACCTCTGCTCCTTCCTTGGGTTGGCTGGCATGGTGGCCCTTCTTTTAGTGGATCCTTGGAAGCCCAGCTCCAGGGCTGCGGGGGGCACAGCATCTCTTTCCCCAACCCCCAACCAGTCTACCTCACCACCTTCTTTTGGTCCCTTTCAAGTCTCTTCCCTCATTCTCTCCTTTTTATTTCCTTCCTCATGAATTCAGCCTTTCTCTTCTTCATTCATTTCTTTATGCAGTTTACTCTTTCCTCACCCATTTATCCCTTCCTCCATTCAGTCCTTCCTTTGTTCCCTCGGTCATTCCTTCCTCCCCTTTCTTCAAACTTTCCTTCCCTTTTTCTTTCCTCTCTTCCCTCACTCATTCATTCCTCCACTTAACCATTCTTTCACACAGTCTTTCTTTCCCTTGTTCTTTTCTTCCACATTTACTCCCTCATTCCTTTGTTCTCCCACCTAGTGCTTCCTTCACTCCTTCCTTTCAATCCTTTCTTCATCCTTTTTTTATTCACTTGATCTTTTACAGTCCTTTATCCCCTCCTTCAATCACTCCCTTCCAGGCCTCTTTCTCTGCTCTTTTTGGGGACCTTCCCCCCTCCCACCCTCCCCTGAAGCAGCAGCGGAAGCAAAACTCCAGTTCTCCTGGGTCTCGGACCTGTCGAGTTCCTCATCAATAGGCTGGTAATTCATCTCATAGCACTCAATTCTCTTCAGAAAGTCTTCCACTACCTTCTCCCGGTCGCAGTCTTCGTAATCTGGGCTGCTCAGCTTGACTTGCTGAGAGAGACAGAGACAAGAATCAGAGAGAGAGAGAGAGAGAGAGAGAGAGAGAGAGAGAGAGAGAGAGAGAGAGAGTCAGAGAGACAGAAAGATGGAAGAGAGATTTAATTGACATCTCTCAGACTCCTGAATATAAACAGTCTGGGCTCCCTTTCTAGGGAGGATGATAGTCCACTGTGACCAGACTTTCTCTTTCTATATAACTTTGAGTCAATATCATTTCCCTCTGTGGGCCTCAGTTTCCTCATTTGTAGAAAGGAATTGAACAAGAGTTTCTAAGGTCCTTTCTAGATCTTAATCATGAGTTGTTTTCACTTTGTGGGGCTCAGACCAGAGCATAGTAAGGTGTTGGGGGCAGGCTCCCCCAAAGGAGTGGCTGTGGAATAAGGGAGTTGGCCCTTAGGTTGAACTTATGCCAGAATGGGGCTTGCTTACTGTGATGTTCTCAGCAATGATGTCTGGGTCATCACAGATGGACTCAATGAAGAAAACCTGCAAGGGAACAAAAGAGGAGGTCCTCATTTTCCCTTATGGGCCTGGCATGGACATATGACCTCATGAAATTCCCTGTAAACTTAAAAACAACACATTTTAGATGGAAATCTTGCTGAAATATCTGGCTACAACCTGAACAAGGACTCAGAACACCCACACAGAAGTTCTACTATGTGTTTCCGGCAAATCTCTTGCCCGCTCCTACTTTCAGTTTCCGCCTCTTTAAAATAGTTTGGACTGTATGATCCCTAAGGGCCCTTTGCCCCCATGGCTCTCTCTTTTCACCTCTATTTGTGGCAGTTTGGAGGGAGGGAGGAACAAGACTTAAGTCAGCCCTGAATGAGAGTTCTTTTACCTTGTACCCATGCTCCTTGGCGAACTGCAGAATGAGTGAACGTCTTTCCCTGGTAGTATTTGTGGCATCAAAAACCTAGATACACAAGATAGTTTAGGGCATAGCTGAATGACTGGGGAGGATTTCTGAGAGGAGAAGGAAGAGGAGGAGGAGGAGACAAGGAGATGGGGCTGGAATTGGTGACACCGAGAAAGAGAAGTCTCAGGCTCAAGGCCAGAGGCTATGGTGGAACTGCTTGTACATGGCCATATGTGTGAACTTGGATGTTTTCTCGCCCCTCTCTGGGCTTGCCTCCATCTGCCTCCTCTGTGATGACTTCATGGGGTCTCCCTTCTAGCTCTTATGCTTGGCAATTCTGACCCAGCACAGATAGACCCTTAGGTCAATTTACCGCTACATGGCCTTCTTCATGGCCAAGGTAGTCATGGACATCCTTCAAAGCTGCCAGTGCGCACTGCCTGAGAGAGGACAAAGAAAGAGAAGAGGTCTGATGGAGGTGATAGAGGAGGGAGAAAGAAAGAGAGAGAAGGTGATGGGAGTGGTAGGGAAAGGGAAAGTCAAGGAAGGGAAGAGGAAGGGGTCAGAAGCCAAATGCTAAAGGTTGTCATGGGTGGTCTGACAAGCAGGAGATCAGTTTGAGTGTAGAGCCTCCTGGTCAAGTCGGCATTAGCAGAAGGGGTAGAGGCAGGGGCAGGAGGCCCACTGGAGGTGGAGGGAGGTGAGCAGATAAGAGAAGGCTGGTGGAGTGGGGAGGAGGGGAGGGGAAAGGAAAGGACGGCCCATGAACCAAGGTAAGACTACTTACTTCCGGATGACCAAAGCTTCCTTGTTATCTGGTCGAAAGAACTCGTAGTTCTTGTAGTGGACGGCCTCTCGGCGGTACTGGCCTAAATTGAACACTGAACAAAGAATTGGGAGGAGGCAGCTTTGAGTGGGTGAGTTTAGCTCATTGACCTTAGGGGCAGAAGGGGCTCAGGATGTTGTGAGTTCATCTTTTCTTCTCTGGGGAGGGATCCAGGATAATTCAAGGCGGGAAGGACCACAAGAGTGTGGATGAGATTTAGTTCTGGGGACCACATTAGGAAGTGTGTCCAGGAAAGGGCAACTAGGCTGCCAAGGCAGAGGAGGGACTGGCCTCAGAGGACAGAGCTGGAGCCATGGGAGGAGGATCTCCTCCTTGTGCCCACCAGGCTTCTTGAGGCTAAATGCCCCCAATTCCTTCAGTTGGGTCCTTGTATGACAGATTCCCTAATCTGCTCCTCACCCTGGTCTGCCTCCTTTGGCCATGATCCTGCTTCCAAGGGCCTTTCTAGAACGTGTGATCTGACAAAGTGCCTCGCACCCCCTCATCCTCAACACTTGAGATCATGGGTTTGTATCAGGATGTAGGTTCACATTTAATTCTCTGAACATTTATTTAAATGCCTACTACATACAAGACACTGGGGATACAAAGGCAAACACAGAACACTTCCTGCTCTCAAGCAGGCCCCAGTCTCTGTCTGGGGAGAGGAGGAAACCCTGAATTGCCTTGGAGTCATAGAACCTGAGTTCAGCTATTTGGGACTCCTGGGAAAAGCTCAAAGCAATTCGCTTTGGGCCAAACGTTGTCTTGTCTTTATCGGAGCCTCGAAATGGCTGTGTACATCTGAAAGTCCTAGGATGAGAGTTCTGCTCATTACCTTGGCATCTGCCTTCTCATCTCTGGAAGATCCTGTCCAGTGCTATGATCCCCTGAGTCCACTAGATGGGGATGGGGAAGCCACTAACTCTGGGATCCTAGGGAAGGGGGATCTCCATGTCCCTTCCTAGGAAAGGAGTGGCATGGGAACCTCCTTGGCCAGAAGACTGTACGTACCTTTGGTTGGGGTCCCAATCCAGTTGAGGTACCTGGTAAGCTTTGTAGAGATATAGGTCTTGCCCCGTGCAGGCAGCCCCACCATGATCACCATCGTGGGGGAGTTGGTGAACTGGGGAATGGATGCTGAAATTTAATTCAAGTTGAGAAGCATTTAGGAAGTTGCCTGGGATGGTGCTTGGTGCCAGTTCCTTTCCTGCACCCAATCCTTGCCCTCCAGGAGGAGATGATCTAATGAAGCTGGGCTGGGACTAGGAAATCAGAGACCGTTCACAGTAGAATACAAGGTAGCTTGTGGTGGGGCGCAGGAGACACCTGGGCAAAGCACCCAAGGAGGATGTGAAGACGGAGAGATGGTGGGGCTGATGGAGCCGTTCACCAGGGTGGGTTGGGACTTGGCAGAAGGAATTGAGATGCCTCATCACCTGGCAGCTGTTGGCCCTCTTTTCCCTAGCTCCAGGGTGTTTCAGTCCTCAGTGGCAGTGATTATCCATTTACTCCCTTAGGAGCTCACCAGCATGGTGGAGGGGAAAGGCCTTTAGAGTTGGGGGAGGCCTAGGCTTAAATCTCAGCTCTGGCTTTACTTACAGGACACAAGTGACTAGGCCTCTGGGCCTCAGTTTCCTCCCCTTTACAATTGGAGTGATAATGCTTGAGCAGGGGAAGAAAGGGCTAGATGAGCCTTCCAGTTGACAGCCAGGTGAGGGCCTGGCTTCGAATCCCAGCTCTGTTCCAGTGTCACCTTGGAACACTTCAGCTTCCCAGGCCTTAGGCTCCCTTTTGTAAAATTAGAAGACTGGACTAGGTGTACTTTAGGGTCCTATGCATCTCCCAATACTAGGATTGCAAAGGCAGGCCTGGCATTTTTTGTGCCCACTGCCTCCCACAATGGCCTCCAGAGGTAAGGTGGGCATTTACTAAATGCTCAGGCTGAATTGAGATGACTGATCTCAGGAGAGGAAAGAAGTATCCCCAGAGCCTGGGGTGGGCCTGAGGGAGCCATTAAGGGAGGAGGTGGGGGCTTCAGGGGACAGCAGGGTGCTACTGGAAGGGGCCCTTCGACCAAGGCAAGTCACACACTGCCCCGAGGCCTCCCGTGCCCAGATCCTCTGTATAACTGCAGCTGTGGCCTTATCTGCAGAGAATTTGCAACACCCAGCCCGGAAAGCTGAGCGAAGGAGCACTCCCAGCACAAGGGCAGGCTGTTATCTTTGGGGAACTGGCCCTCCTCTCTTCTTTGAAAATATTTATGGCTCTTGACCTTCTCTCTCAGCCCCCTTCCCATTGCCTCCTCCTCCCTCCATCTTCCTCCTCCCCATGTAACTCCCCCACCCCCCCCCCGCCCACCCCCGTTCTAAACTGAATTTCAAATGAATTTTCCACTACCTTGATGTCCCTGAGCGCTGGGGCATCTCCTTCCTTCCCTCTCTGTCCCCTTTCTATGCCCCCTCCCGCAACTTTTGGTTCTGAGACAGTGGGACAGTGTCCTCCCATTAGTGGAAACAGGACACTCTGAAACTGAGGGAGGACTGAGGGAGGGAGGGAGGGCCCCACATGGTGGTTTTGTGTAACCAACACCTGTCTCCCGCAGCCAGAGGGACTGAACTTAGCCACGTCACCTCGCCTCACCCCAACCCCCAGCTCCCCAGCTAGGGAGAGGGGCACCCAGTGAAGGAACAAAACTTTTCCAGTCTTCATATGGGAGCCAGGAGAACTGGGTTCCACATTTGGAAGGACTCCTGGCCCATGGAACCTTGGGCAAGTTCCTTTCCTCCTCTGGACCTCAGTTTCCCTGGCTATCAAATGTTGGGCTAGGTGATTTCCGAGCGATTTCCAACTCTCAAGTTCAATTCTATTTACTTGCTGGGTGACTCGCAGCAAGTCACTCCTACACTCTGGGTCTCAGTCTTCCTGTCTATAAAAGGGTGTGTGCAGGTTGGTGGACAGGGTCTAGTCTGAACCCCTGATATCCCGTAATTCCAATTTGTAGCTTTGGGGAAACTTAAGTGCTGTGTTCTCAAAGAGGAGAAACAATAGAAGGTTCGAAAAATACAGGGAAGGTTCTAAGTGGGAGAGGAAGGTTCTGAAGGAAAAGAGAATGTTCTAAGCAATCTGTCCCAAGGAGATCGAGAAACTTCTAAAGGAGAGGGACAAAGCCTCCGAGAGCCAGGTGAGGGTGCAGGCTCAGAGTACGGTAGAAGGAGAGAAACACATGGACATCCCCCTCCTGTTCAGCTGTCTCTGGCTGCCCCTACCCTCACCCTGCCAGCCCCACTGACAGCTCCCCCTACCCCACTGGGGGCCCAGCCCACTGACAGTCCCCCTTGTCTTCCTGGGGGCCCCAGCCTACTTACAGCTGTCATTCCCCTGGGGGGCCCCAGCATCCCCCTACCCCAACCCGACTTACAGCCCCTGCGCTGCTGCACATGGCTGCTGCTGGCATGGGGAATCCAGATCTTCTGTAGCCGTGTCTGGGTGAGTTCCCCCATCTCTTGGGACATGTCGGGTCTCCCTTTCTCTGTTCCCTCCCTCCCTCTCTCTCTGCTCTCCCTCTCTGTTTCTCTCTCTCTGTGACTCTCTCTCTGTTTTTCTCTCTCTCTTCTCCCCCCCCTCCCTCTCTCTCTCTCCCTCTCCGTCTCTCTCTCTCTCCACTTTCCCACCTCCTCCTGCTACTCCAAGGTCCTAGACTGCCTTGGCTAGGTCTCAGCTGTGGCTTTGCCGGAAGGGATCCTGGGGGAGGGAGTGTCTGTAATACTGTCCTTCCCCTGATGGCCCCAGGCAGGACAGAGGTCAGTAAGGGAGGCCTCTGAACTGCCCCCACCAAGTTCCTGTCCCCTAACTGTGTATGGAGCCGATAAACTCCAAGCCCCTTCTCCTCCCCCTCCCTCTCCCTCCAGGGCTGCCAATGGGAAGAGGGCTTTGGGTGTCAGTCCCCTCCCTCCTGCAATGCACACCCTACTCCAGGGGTTGGGACCAGGATGGCCCCCTGGGGTCAGAGAAGGCAGAGGTGACTGCTGCCCTCTGAGGAAGCTGTCCCAGGCAGTATCTCCCTCTCCCAGAATGGGAGGCTCAGGAGAAAGAGAGAGGCAGGAGGGAAGGATGGAGGTACAGAGTACCCAGAGGACTGAGGGACTGAAGGATAGATGGGGAGACTGAGGCACAGAGGGAGAAAGCAAAGGAGAAACTGAGGAACAGAAAAGGAAAGAGGGAGAGAAGCCCAGAGGGATATAAAGAGGAAGGAAACAGAGAGACATTATAATGGAAGAAGGGAAAGCGAGATGAAGGAGTCAGTGAAGGAGAGGAAGGAGAAAGGGAAGAGGAAGAGAGAGAAGACAGGGTCCTGGTGCTCACTACTCATGTGGGCAAGGAGGAAGAGGAGACTTGGGGTTGTGGGAGCCTCTGAATGGGGAGCCTGGGGCAGGATTGGGGTCACTGCACTACCCTGGCCCCAGGCCCAGGGCTCCTCTGGGAGCAATGGCCTGTAAGTAGGACAGATGGGTCCCTGGCCCAGAGAGAGACCACACAGCAACCTCCCCCACCCCACGTGTGGGGCCCGTGGGTCTTACTGCCCTCTCAGCTACGAAAGTCTGGCTCTGTTCCCACTCCCGCCTCTTTCTCCCCCCAAGAAGAGGGCACAAGGCCAAAGCTGGTCTCAGCGTGTCCCCCTGCCTCAGCTTAGAGCTCCGGGGGCAGGGTGGGGCTTGGCTACTTTCTTTCTCTCTCCCTTTCTCTCTCTTCCTCCCTTTTTCTCTCCCACTTCTCTTTCTCTCTCTCTTTCTCTCTCCTTCCCTCTCCCTTTCTCTCCTCTTTCTTTCTCTCTCCCTCCCTTTCTCTGTCTCTTGCTCCCCCTATTCTCTGCCTCTCCCCCCTCCCCTTCGTGTCTCTCTCTCTCTCTCTCCCTCTCTCTCTCTCTCTCCCTCTCTCTCTCTCTCTCCCTCTCTCCCTCTCTCTCTCTCTCTCTCTCTCTCTCTCTCTCTCTCTCTCTCTCTCTCTCTCTCTCTCTCTCTTCACTCTCTCTCCTCTGCGTGTCTCTTTCTGGCTCTATGTCTCTTTTTCTTTCACTGTCTCTCCTCTGTATGTCTCTTTCACTCTGGCTCTGTGTCTCTGGCTCTGGCTCCCTCTCCTATATCTCCAAGATTAGACCCATTTTTTCGGTGGCTCCCTGAGACCCCAGCCCTCCTACCAGCTCCAGGATCTAAAAACAGTTGCTTGGCCTACCACTAACTCTGATGTCCCGGGAGCAGAGCTGGAGAAGAGCTCCCACTTACCCTGGGATTGTACAGTGAACACTAAGATCTTTCCATAGGAACCCTGAGAGTGGCCTAGGGTGTTTAAGGGGGACACAATCTTCCATATACTTCACAGAAGGGAAAACAGGTTCTAAGAGAAAGGGCCTCACCCAGATTCACAAGACTGCCTAGTGGCAGAGTTGAGATTTCAACCCATCTACAGACACTTCTTAGCTGTGTGACCCTGGGCAAGTCACTTCACCCAGTTCTGTCAAATGAGGTAGAAAAGGAAACAGCAAAGCACTCCAGTATCTCTGCCAAGGAAGCCCCAAATGGGACCATGAAGAGTCAGACATGGCTGAAACCACTGGACAGACAGGACTCTTTCTGCTCCCTGTTTTACAGAGGAGGAAATCAGCCTCAAGAGGGGCAACAGCATGCCTGAGGAGTTACAGGCCCCTCGAGGTAAGCCAGTGTCTTGGTCCTGCTGGACTTGCAGGCCACCACACACTGCCCCTCCTGCTTGACCACCTGAGTGCTGGAGGAAGATGCTAATTGGCTTAGATTTAGTCCCACCTTTTACTGAGTGGGGAACCCAGGATCAGAGCAGATGATGGTGAGGAGGCAGTCCAGCGTCCTTATTTTAGTTCTTGATAGAGGAAACAGAGACTGAGACAGGGGAAGGGACCTAGAATCACAGAACATCAGACCTAGAAGGACACTTAAAGGTCGTAGAGTTTGACCCTCCTAGAATTACAAAGGGAGAAGGTCATTGCCTATGACTCTTGTCACATCCCAAAAGAGGGAGGGGAGACTCAAAGCAAAGGATCTAGACTTAGAACAGCCCCCTGCTCTAGTTAGTGAACAAAAAGGGCTCCCCATATACCTCCAGTTTGGTAAAGAGGTGGTGGTGCAGGTAGGGGGAAACTGAGTCTCTGAAGGGCTTGCCCAAAATAACCCCACTGGACTGCCCCACACCTCCACCCTGAGATACTCCAAATTTGGTGTGTTTCAAAGGGCCAGTTGATCCCCTCGATTCCCTGGGGAACCAACCTTTCTCCAAACCTTGGGGACAGAGAAGGACCCCCACCCTCATAGCTCTGCCCAGTTTTTGCCTCCTCCCCAGTCATCTACACCTTCCTTTGTGAGCCTTTATGCCCCCCTACCCTTACCTGCTCTCTTCACTCTTCTGTCCTCCATGGCTTAGCTAATTCGCCCGAGACAGCCCCAGGGGGGCTTTTGATTTGAAAATGAGGTAAAGTTGCCGTGAGCCTGCTTCCCCAAGAGAGTGGAGAGCCAGGGAGCACCCCTTGGATAGGGAAGGCCCGATGCAGGGGGGGTTCAGTTAGGCTGCGATCAGCTGTTCCTAGCTCTTGCTAAAACTGTCTGTAAATCTTTCTCCTGAGTCCCCCCCCCCAAAGGTCAAAGCTAATTTTAAACATGTCCTGGCTTGAGAAAGGAATATAAAACCACACACACACACACACACACACACACACACACACACACACACACACATCCCTCATCCCTCAGTTGAGATTCACTGGCTGTAGCCAGTATAGAACAAGAGATGTTGGCCAATAGCTTCACAGACTCCGAACCTAATACAGGGAGCTGGGAGATTTGAGTTTGAGATTTGATCCCAGTACTTGCTAGGGATGACACTGTATGCCTTGAACTTGCACCCTCTCACTAGGTCTCAATTTCCTGTCTACGTAAAAAAAAGAGCTTGAGGTTGAGGGTTGTTAGGCTCTCTTTTTCTCTTTAGGTCTTGTCTATATAATGAAAGATTGGAATCCAGGGACTCTGGCAGGGTGGGGTGGTGGCTTTCCTTATCTTTGGGATTCGGTTTCCCTTGCCTGTAAGATGAGGGGGAGGTTGGAGTCAATGAGATTTAAGCTCCCATCTTCTCTTTGGGACTCACTTTCCCTTATCATAAAATTATGGGGTTGGAATTGATGGATTTCTAAGTTTACTATCTCTTTCTAGACCTCAATCTATAAAATGAGGATGTTCAGAGTTAATGGGACTCCCCTAATTGGTGGAGATCGATTACTCGATGCTTTTTACCTTCATGAGGAACAGGTTTGGTGAGAGCTTGGGAGAAGAGAGATCTTGATCTGCTGGCTTCTAGCTTTGAGAAAGAAAACGTGGTTCCAGTCTATCTTCAAGTCTCCGAAGGGAGAGAAAGACTCTAGGAAGTAGTGGACATGTGGCAGAGCCAACACCTCCGTCATGTCCCTATCTTCAGCTTACTATGGTAGAGACTTCAGGGAATTTCTCTTTGAGTGAGCCCTGGGATTCTGGAGAGCTCATTTTCTCTGTGTATTTTCTGATATATTCTTCTATGATTTCTGTTTGCTATTGGCTTGAATAAATGGGGTTTATTTGCTGTTTATGTGTGTTCTTTGTGGAAGTAGCATTTGGTAGGGAGTCAAACCTTGGATTGATAGCTTGGGGTCCTCCTCTACTGTTAGGGATAGTGATTACCTTCCCCAAGACTAGTGCTATTTAGCAGATTTAAATTTCTTTCTAGCTTTCTCTGAGAAGAGCAGAGTGGCCAGCCTCTGGTGGTCATCTCTTGCCTCCCCTCCTGACAGGAATCAAAAGTCTTCCTTGAAGAAGAGTGAATGGAGTAGACTTAGAGCAGCAATGAATTACATTCCATCACAATCATCTACCACAACTTGTTCAGCTATTTCCCAGTTGGCATCCCTTCAATTGCCAGTTCTTCACCACCACAAAAAGAGCTGCTGTAAAATATACTTTTTTTACATTCCAGTCCTTTTCCTTTGATCTCTTAGGGATATAGTCCCAGTAGTGATATTTACGGATCAAAGAGTATGCACAGTTTTATAGCCCTTTGGGCATAGTTCCAAATTGCTTTCCAAAGTGGTTGGACCAGTTTACAACTCTACCGACAGAGCATTTGGGTCGCTATTTTTCCATATTCCCCTCCAATACTTGTCATTTTCCTCATCTGTCATTAGCCAATCTGATAGGTATAAGGTGGTATCTCAGTTGTTTTAATTTATATTTCTCGAATCAATAGTGATTTAGAGAACTTGTTTCTTTTTAAGATATTTTCTTTTTTCCAATTACATGTTAACATTTTAACATTTGTTTTTTTTTTAAGTTTTGAGTTCCATAGCTGGCCAGTTTGTCTCAGTTTCCTCATGTAGAAATGAGCTGGAGAAGGAAATGGCAAACGAATCCAGTATCTTTGCCAAGAAAACTACGAATAGGGTCCCAAAGAGTCGGACACAATAAATAACTGAACAAGAACACGTGTGTTCTACAGAAGGCCAACCAGCGGTGGGGATTGGTCAGGATGCCTCAGTACACTGAAACTGCTATCAAAACGTGTCAGACAGAGCTTATGGGGTGCGGGGAGCAAGTAAAAAAAAGATTTTTGAAAGAAAAAGTTTCTTTTAAAATGAAAATGTAGATAAATATTTTAGAGCTTAATGCTTTGAGATTTGTTTCTCATTTTCTCATTTGATTGCTAGTATTAGGAATTACTAGTTGGGAATGAACATTCTCAAAAGTGGTTCTGTAAATGTTATGATGTGTGATGGAAAGTGTAGAAACTGAAGCTGATTGGTGAGATCATTGCTCTCTCTTATCCTCTGAGTTCCAGATGTGACATCCAGGTGCAGCGGGGCCAGACAGCAGCTCATTGGGGGACTGCCTTGATAATTGCCAAAATGGTTTCTCACTCACAGCAACTGCAGAAAGCAATCACATGTGAAGTTTCATAGTTGGCATTTCAACTTTTTAAAATAATTCCTCTGGTGTTCCATTAGCTGATAAGAAGAGAGTGACTTAAGGTCTTCAGAGCGCTTTGCATCTCTTGCCTCTTGTCCCTCAGAGACACCAGCGTTGATTTAATAATACTAACTGATGGATATTTCTGTAGTGATTTCAGATAGGCAGAGTATGTTGCAGGCACCTTATTATCCTTATTTTCCAGATGAGGAACTGAGTTTCAAAGACATTGAGAGGCTTTGCTAGAGTCCCAGTTAGGAAATGTCAGAGGGAGAGCTTTGAACCAAGATTTTCCTGATTCCAAGTTCGGATGAAAGAAAACTCAGTTTATATATGAAGATCCTGGGATTAATACTGCAGAAAGTCATAAGCCATCTTCTGAAAGCAAGAGAAGATCCATTGCAAACTGGCATGTAAACTTCAAGGGTGAGAACACACACCAGGGCTATCTAATCACCTCCTTTTACAGACTAGGAAACAAGCCCAGAGAAATAAAGCAACTTGGCCAATATCAGAAAGCTTTCTCATGGGAAGACCATCGTGACTCGCAGCTGCCTCTGTCACAGCTGGATGAGGGTCAGGTCGACTCAAAGTATCATTCATTAAGCACCTACTGTGTGCCAGGTACTATGCTAAGCAGAGTACAAAAGGACCTGCTCTCAAGGAGCTTACAAGTTTCTGGGGCAGAAAAGATGTGACAACTCTGTTAAAACAGAATAAGGGCAGGAGAAATTGGAGACAAATCTCAGAAGGAAGGCAGTGACTTTGAGAAGGCCTGGTGAGGCTTCTCTCAGGAAGTAGGTTTTAGTGGGAAAGGAAGTCAGGGAAGGAGGAGGGAGAGCAGAGCATAGAGAACATCCGAGGTGGGGAAAGCAGCCAGTGAAAGTGCCGGGAGCTGGGAAGGGAGAATCTTCTGGTTTTTGCAATAGTCCAAGGGTGAGGGCATCCAGTGGCCATGAGTGAATGGTCCAGGGTTGTCAGCATTATAACCAGGTCTCCCTCTTTCAATTCAGCCATGTCCTACTCCTTCCATTTCCCACTGCTCTGGTAAGCAGGAATTCTGTCCCTGTCACTCTCGTCCCTCAGTGTCCTGGGGGCACTGACCTCTCTGTCCCACAAGCCATGGCCCACTCTCCCCTGGGTCTCCAGTCTTTACAGTATTATTTCACTCCCACCAGAGGCCCTTGTTCCTTGACTGCTTTAGAGATTAAAGTTACAAGATAGAAAAAAGACAGGAGGCAACAGAGTCTCTTGGAGGCTCTTGCCCTGATATGATCAACAAATACCTCTTGGCATCACAAGTTCCAATTGGGATAGCATTTGGGCAGCATAATTTATCCATTCTAATGGCCACCCCTCTCACAGAGACCCTGACCACCTGTCATCTGGGCCATCCCACAAGCCTCCAGACTTGATCTTTCAGACAACAAGGGCTGCCCTCTCCAACTCAGCCTTTGCCAATAGTTAATAATAGATAATAACACTCCTTCCTCACCTCTGAGACCAATCCTCTCTCCTGCTCAACTACCTTCAGTCTCTTTCATCCTAATGGGCTGGTAAGCGATTCTCCTGAGCCTGGCACTGAAGGCTCTCCACCAACTGCACCCAAACGGTCCTGATAAAGCCAGAGGCCTTCTCTTCCCTATATTGCCAGGTGCTTCTCTGGTTTCATCCTCCTCTGGTCTCTCTCCTGATCTGTGCATTTGTGTGGGCACTCTGTCCCCCAGGATGATAATATCCATCTGTCTCACCACAACCTGCTAAAACCTCCCTTTTCCTAGGACCAAGTCAAGTATCACCTCCAAGAAGCCTTCCCTGCCTCCCCCCAATCTGAACCTCTCCTCTCCCTTCTCCCTTTGCATCTCTCCTTCACCTTGTCACATTCTTTCTTGTATCCTCCTTATGTGTGTGTGTGTGTGTGTCTTATTCCCCCTCCAAAAAGAGTCTGAGAGCAGAGCAGCCTGAGGGCAGACACTCTCCCAGTAAAGCTCTGTGCCTACAATGAAGCAGGGGCTCAGTCACTGTTGGCCCAATGCACAGGCACAAAATGCTAAGATGAGACTGCTGGGTCTGGGCCACTTTTGGGTTTAGCTCCCTGCCTTTCATTGGCACCAAACTCCAAGTGACCCTCAGAAAGAACGCCAGAAAGCCAAGGACATTGGTGTTTCCTTCTTAATAGTAACCTCTTTTCTCCAGTGTTGAATATGGATAATGGAAGACTTACCAATTGGCCATGGGGGGTAATAGAAGAATCCCCAGGAATAAAATGGGGATGGACACACAAGATCCATGTTTTCTTCCCCTGGTGAAGGGAGAAGAAATAAACAATAAGAGATAAGCACTTGGAAGCAGGAGGACCTAGGGATCTCCCACAAGCTCCACTTTGTTCCATGGCTAAGAACAAGGAGTCATTTTGAAATGCCATGTAGCATCTTGCTGATAAAAGAGCAGAATTCTGTCCTTGAAATTCCCAGTCAGAGACGGAAGAACACAATGTCGAGGCCTTGGCCTGCAGCACTAAGTTACGATGTTATGTATCAACGCCCTGCCCTTGGATGCCAGGAGCCCCTACTGAGACACAAAGTGCTTCCTCAGGTTCCACTGAGTATTGGGATGACCTGCAAATACGTGTGGCCTAAGTGTGAGAGTGTGTGTGCTCCTGTGGGACTGTGGGGGTCTGTGTGTACAGGTGTTATGTGTAAGTGAGGGAGGTATGCATTTTATAGGGTAAAGGGAAGAGCACAGGGAAAGCATTTAGAGGGCATGATGAACAGCATTTATCTCAAAGCCAGAACACACAATGATAAGACAACATTCTCCAAACCCCTCCAAACCAGAATCCCCGCAATAATCCCAACATTTCAAGGCAGATGGATGATGCAGTGGATAGAGCACCAGCCCTGGAGTCAGGAGGACCTGAGTTCAAATGCAGCCTCAGACACTGGACACTTACTAGCTCTGTGTTCCTGGGCAAGTCATTTAACTGGGACTGCCTCAGAAAAAAAAATCCCGACATTTCCAAAATGGTCACAGGAGGACATTTGGAGCATAAGAAGTCTGTGCTTTGGTGCACCCACTCTCTCCAACCCCCTGAAATGTTTGCTGGCATTGGCGATATTGTTCAGGGTGGCTGCAGATGTGATGGGGGAAAGAAAAGAAAATAGACATGAACAGTAATAAGAAAGATAACTGGTTGTGAAGCCGAGCAATATTTTCAATGTTTATCAGAGAGTTTATTGACTGACTGACTGACCAGCCTCTGTTTTGGAGGTACGCTGAACTTTAAAGACAAGGGCATTGCTAATGACAAAGAATACTCTGTCCCCAAGCAGCTAAGGAAGCTCCTGACATGGGAAATGTCATTCAATTACAAAGAGAACCACAAATTGAAAATATTTCTTTAAAATATTTCTTTTGAAAAAGGCTACCAAGTCATGAAACATGTTTTTAGCTCCAAGAAAAGCGTTCATCAGACTCATCCTCCTGGTCCAGGAACAAAGGGGTTTTCCATGGAGCCTATTTAAAGAGCTAAATATAATAAGCCAGAGCAGCATTTCAGCTTTAGGAAAATATTATCATCACTTTCACTATTGACATCATCATCCAAATTTTTGGTTAATTTCTTCAATCACTTCAGTTGTGTCTGGCTTTTTGTGACCCCTTGTGGAATTTTCCTGGCAAAGATAAGGGGGTAGTTTGCCATTTCCTTCTCCAGCTCATTTTACAGATGCGGAAACTGGGGCAAACAGGGTGAAGTGACTTGGTCAGGGTCACACAGCTAGTAAGTATCAGAATCCGGATTTGAACTTGAGAAGATGAGGCTTCCTAAGTTCAGGCCCAGTACCCTGTGTACTGTGCCATCTAACTGCTCCATCATCCAATTTACTGAGCATTTAATGTGTACCTGCTGCATTGGCTCCCCAGAAACTCACAGCCTCCACCTGGCCTTTCTGCAGTGCTCAACTCCCCCAAGAGCTTTCCCATCTCTTACCCCATTTGATGCTCACAAAACAGTGTGAAGTCCAGAGGGCATCTGGGCCCATTGGAGCATGTACCCAAAAATGGCACAGCTGGGACTAGAAGCCAGGTGTTCTGATGCCCCATCCTTTGCTCCTTCCACTAGCTCTATCTTCAGATGACAATGACCGAGGCCAGCCTGAGAGGCTTAGCACAGGCTCCCCTTTAATAAGGAAGCTGTGGTCCTCACCAACACCTCTTCCAAAAGTTGAGACAAGTTTCCAGGTGAAAATGAGTCAGCCCAGCAGGGCAGACAGTCTGGTTGGAACGGGATCATTCATCATGTCTTCAACCCTGATTACTAGCAGGGATCTCATCTCTCAAAATAATCTGAATGAAAAGAAAAGGCTTCTCTATAGTCTATATAATGTGTGTATAATATGTATGTGTATACAGTCCATCCCCTGAACAGATAGATGTCTCTTTATATGTGTGTGTATGTGTGTGTGAATATATATCTGTGGGGTGGGGGAGCAGCCATGGCAATCATACATTTATTGTCCCAAGGATGGATTTTTTTCCTTTCTACTTCATGAACAGAAAAATGGAATGGCACTCTCCTTTAAGGGAACCTGGGTTGTCCTTCATGTCACACACACACACACGCACGCACACACACACACATACACCCCTTCAAGCTTTGTTCCATCAACCATGCAATTTTGAGATCAAAGTTTCTAGAGGAAGATGGAAAGGGATTGTGGTTGTCTAACGTAGTGACAATCTCACACAGTCACATCCCTGCATCTTTCCAAAAGGCCTTTCCTTTGGAACCTCTCATTTCTTACAGTTTGGCCAGGGGGCTTTTCCTTCAATGGATCCCATTTGGCATTGGGAACTTATATCTGCGTGCAGCACCAGAACAATGGGATACTTGTACCTTCTCTACCTGAGATTCTGGCTCCCGTTTCCTAGAAAAATCCATCCCTTGTTTACGGAACCTCTCTAGACACAGGACAAGCTACGTGGCTCTCTTGTCTCCTGTAACCATGGAAATGAGCTCTCTTGCTTCCAGAGAAAAGATTTCATAATTTAAATGAAATCTAATAATTTCAAAGTCTTAGTCTGAGAAGGGGCCCATAGGTTTATCCACCAGGCAACTCAAAGGCCCCCACAAACACACACACACACACAAGACGTGTGGAACCCCTGACTGGGAATCCTTGAGTGTTACAGCTGGCGGGAGCTTAAATGCCATCTTAGGCTACCTGTTGCCTCCCTTTCCACCCCCAATTCACTGAGGAAATTGGTTAAGACAAATAAACAAGGTGTGAAAAACGGCCATAACAACTGATACAGAGATATAGAGGTCTTCTGATGTAGCTATTAAGGAACATTGCCCATGACGTCCATATCTTAAACAATCCTGAAGCAGGATGCGGAGGGGAGTGTTGACTGTCCTTTAGGACATTCACCTTAGGTGGCCATATTTCTATTTCCAGGTCAGTCCTAGAACTGTCGTTGGGAATTAACCTTATAGCACATTTCTATCCTCACTGGAATCCTGCTTGGGAATATTGTATTTTCAGAGCATGTTTAAACCCTGACATAGGGATTATCAATCAATCAACGTGCAACTTAGGTGCCAGGTACATTGTTTGGGACATGAGTATTTCTCGACTGTTTCCAAAAAGGAAATCCTTCCCCTTGGACAGCAGGTATATCACATTGTGTGCCCAAGGATCTGAAGGCAATCTGAGGGGAAGCAGGAGGCTTCCCAAGCTTACCAACATGGTGGCTACAGCAATTTCAATGGGTACTTCTGGTCTTAGTGTTTCTGTGGCTTTTATGTTACAATATAACCCCATTTCCATAACGATCTCTGTCCCCTCTCCACAGACTTGATGCCATAGAGGGTCAGGCATGATGTTCTCTGGGAGAATTGCCTGCTCTCTCCAACAGGCACAAGGGAAGCCATCCCCAACCACGGCAAGTGTTGGAAACAGACATGAAGCATGATCAGAGGGAATAAAGTGCATTTGATAATAACAGTTGAAATGTCTCTGGTGATCTCAGCCTTGCCAACTGCCTTGTACACTTGGTCTCATGACACTCACAGCAAGATTGAAAAGGAGGTGCCAGTGTTATCCCCATTTTCCAGAAGAGGAAACTGAGGTTCCCACAGGTTGAGAGATCTTCCCAGACTCCCACATCAGGAAATGTCACATGCAGAGCCATGAAGCAAGGACTGACTGATTCGAAAATCAGGGCTCTCTCCCCCTGGGTCACATAGTTGCATAAAAGGAAGTTCAGGGTACATATTGAGGACCTGGGACTTGTGGAAATGCACAAACCATCTTCCCAAAGCAGGATTCCATAGGTACATGCCAAAGGGGCATTGAAGAGGTCAAGAGTAAGTACACACACCAAGGATCATTTAATCACCTCCTTTTACAGACTAGGAAATTGAGGCCCAGAGAGCTAAAGCAACTTGGCCAACATCAGGAAGCTTTCTCACAGGAAGACCATCTTGACTCCCAGATTCCTCCATCAGCTGAATGAGAGAGAAGTCACCTGAAAGCCTCGTTCATTAAGCACCAAGTGTGTTCCAGGTACGGTGCTAAGCCGTGGGGATACAGAGGGTACAAAAGGACCTGATCTCAAGGAGCTTACAAGCTTCTGGGAAAGAAAAGATAGGAAAACTTTTGTTACAAGAGAATAAGGGTAAGAGAAACTGGAGAAAAATCTCAGAAGCAAGGTAGTGGCTTTGAGGGGCCTTTTAAGGTTTCTTTCAGGAGGTGGGTTTTAGCGGAAACTGGAAGGAAGTCAGGGAGGCAGGAGGCAGAGGAGAGTGTGGAGAGCATCCCAGGTAGGGGAAGCAGCCAGTGAAAGTGTCTGGAACTGGGGAGGGAGAATCTTGTGGTTTTTGAGGGCATCCTGTGGCCCAGGGTGCATGGTGTAGGGTTGTCAGCATTATAACCAGATCTCCCTCTTTCAATTCAGCCATGTCCTACTCATTCCATTTCCCACTGCTCTGGTAAGCAGGAATTCTGTCCCTGTCACTCTCGTCCCTCAGTGTCCTGAGGGCACTGACCTCTCTGCCCCACAAGCCATGGCTCACTCTCCCCTGGGTCTCCAGTCTTTACAGTATTGTTCCACTGTCAACAGGTATCCAGCTGCCTTGACTGCTTCAGGTACTAAAGGTACAAGATAGATAAAAGACGGGAGGCGTGGGAGGCTCTTGGAGGTTCTTGCCCTGATAAGATCAACAAATACCTCCAGGCATCACAAGGGCCAATTGGGAGAGCATCAGGGCAGCATGTTCTCTCTATCCTCATGGCCACCCCTCTCATACTAACCCTGACCACCTGTCATCTGGGCCATTTCAAAGGCCTCCTGACTTGGTCTCTCAGATTACAGGGTCTGCCCTCTCCAACTCAGCCTGGCCAATAGTCTCTAAGGTAATAACACTCTTTCCTCACCTCTGTGACCAGTCTTCTCAACTGCTCAAGAACCTTCAGTCTATTTCATCCTGATGGGCTGGTGAGCCAGTCTCCTGAGCCTGGCACTGAAGGCTCTCCACCAACTGCACCCCAGCTGTCCTGCTACAGCCTGACTCCCTGCTGTTCCCTTCTCTGTGCTGCTAGGTGCTCTTCCTCAACTCTCTGTGCATTTATGTAGCCTCTTTGTCCCCCAGAATGGGAATATATAACTACCTCATCACCACCTCCTAAAATATCCCTTCCGTTAAAAGGTACAATAGATAAAGAAAAAATATCAATACTAAACCTATATAGAACAAGTACTATAGCATCCACATTTCAAAGGAAAAGCTAAAAAAATTAGAAGTGGGAACAGAGAGCAAAACTCCCACAGCAAGAGACCTTAACCTTCCCCTCTCAGAACCAGATAAATCTAAATAAAAAATGAATAAAAAACAAGTCAAGAAGATGAAGAGAATCTTAAATAAACTAGATATCATAGATTGACAGAACTAAAGGGAATAACAAGGAATACAGCTTTTTTCAGCTGCACATAGTACCTTTACAAAAATTGATCGGATGTTAGGGAATTTAAAACTTGACAGTTAAATGCAGAAAAGGACAAATGTTAAATACATTCTTTTCTTACCATAAGAGAATGAAAATTATGTGTAATAAGGAAGTTTGGAAATATAGATTAAAAATTAATTGGAAGGTAAACCACCTAATCTAAAAGAATAAGTTGAGGAACAAGTGATAGAAACAGTAAATAATTTTATTAAAAAGAATGAAAAGAATGAGCCAACATAGCAAAATCTATGGGATGCAGAAAAAATGCAAAGAAGAGGAACGTTTATTATCTCTCATTGCTTCCATCAATAAAACAGAGAAAGAGAAGATCAATGAACTGGGTATGCAATTTAAAAAAAAAAAACTAGAAAAACACAAATTTAAAATTCCTGATTAAGCACCAAATTGAAAATTAAAAAAAGTGATATTAGTGCAACTGAATGTCAAAAAACCATTGGATTAATAAATGAAACTAGCAAATGGTTTAATAAAACAATAATAAAATAGATAAATCATTGGTTAATATAATTTTAAGAAAGAGAATATAAAGCTGTATCAGGAGTTTCAAAAATGAAAAGGTGAATTGGAATACATCCCTAAGGTGAAATCAAATAGGATGCCCAATTATATGCCAAAAAATTTAAAGGAAGAATACTTACAAAAACATCAACTGCCTAGATTAACAGAAGAGGGAAAAGAATATATAAAAAATCTAGTTTAGAAAAAGAAATTCAACAGACAAAAAATAAGCTTAAGAATAAAACATCAGGACCAGAAGGATTTACAAGTGAATATGACCAAACATTTGAAGATAACTAAAATCAATAGCAAAAAATTTATTTGGAATATTAGGAAGAAGGAGTCCTACCAAATTTCTCTCATGAAATGAATATGGTGCTGATAACTAAAACCGGAAGGGCAAAAGCAGGGAAAGAAAATTATTGACCACTTTCATTAATGAATATTTATGCAAAAATCTGAAATGAAAGATTAGCTAGGAGATGACAACAATGTATCACAAAGATTACAAATTATGACCGAGTGGGATTTATACCAGGAATGTGAAGATGGCTTGACAAAAGGAAAACTATAAACATTATTGATTATATCAATAACAAAAATAATTAAAATCATATGATTAGATCAACAGAGGCAGAAAAAGCTTATCAAAAAATACAACACTCATTCCTATCAAAAAACAACTGAAATCACAGCTAAAAATGGGATTTTTCTTAAAATGACAAGAAGCATCTACGTAACACATCAGCAAACATTCTACATGACAGGGATCAGTCAGAAGCCTTCCCCAGAAGATAAGGTGTGAAACAAGGATGCCCACTGTCACCAAGGCTGTTCAGTATTATATTAGAAATGCTAGCAAGAGAAATAACAGAAGAAAAAGAAGTTGAAGGAAGCAGATTTGATAATGCCAAACCAGAACGACAACAGTGATCCCGGCACTTCCAGAATGGTCACATGAGAATATTTGGAGCATGAGAAGGCTGTTCTTTGGTGCACCCACTCTGTTCTACTGATCTACCCTTCTATTTCTTAATTAAATTAAATTAAATTGAAAGAAAAAAAATTTGTTGAGTTAGAAAACATAATAACAAAATTCATTTGAAAGAGCAAAAGCTCGAGACTATCATAAGAAGTAGTGAAAAAAATGTAAAGGAAGGAGGTCTAGCAGTATCAGATCTTAAAGTATACAAGAGGGCAGGAATTATCAAAACCATCTGGTTCTGGTGAAGACACAGAAAGGCAGAGCAGTGGAAGACAACAGACGTACGATACACAGGGCAAATGGTTGGAGCAACCTTGGGCTTGACAAATGTAAAGATTTAAGCTTGGTGCATAAGAATTCTACGTGTGATAAAAATTGTTGGGAAAACTGGGGAACAGTCTGGCTTAAATGAGGTGTAGAGACTATAGATGGATATCTTGCAGCATTTACCAATGTAAGGTCAAAATAGATACATAACCTAGACATAAAGGCAGAGATCATAAGTAATTTAGGAGAACCATAACATACAAACCATCAGATGTGTAGGTAGGAGAAGAATCTATGAATCAAAAGGAGAGAGCTTTGTGATAATGGATAATTCTTATTATATGAAATTAAAAAGGGGTTGTACAAATAGAACCAGTAGTAGCCAAGATTTAGAAGGAGAGCAGTGAATGGGGGAAATTTTTTGATAGAAAGTTTCTTGGATAAAGGTCTCACATGTCTAATATACAGGGAACTTTGTCAAGTTCTTAAGAACATGAATCATTCCCCAATTGATAAATGGACAAAGGATATGAACAGGCAGGTTTTGGGTGAAGAAATCAAAGCTATCTAGAGTCATATTAAAAATGCTCTAGAGAAATGCAAATGAAAACAACCCTAAGGCACCATCTCATATCTATCAGGCTGGCTAAAATGACAGAAGGGAAAAATGACAAATGTTGGAGGGGATGTGGAGAAATTGGAACCCTAAAAAACTGTTGGTGAAACTGAACTGATCTCCCCATTTGGGAGAGCAATCTGGAATTAGGCCCAAATAGTCACAGAATGTCTATACCCTCGGACCCAGCAATACCAAGGTGATCAGGGAAACAGGAAAAGAACTTCCATGTTCTAAAACGTCTATAGCAACTCTCTTTGTGGTGGCAAAGAGCTGGAAAGTGAAGGGATGCCTGTCAAGGAGGGAACGGCTAAGCAAGTTGCTCTGCATTACTGTGATGGAATGCTACCAGGCTGTGAGAAACGAGGAACAGGATGATTTTAGAAAACCATGGGAAGACTCACATGAGATAATGCAAAGTCAAAGAAGCGTAAATAAGAACATTGTATACAGAACAGTAATTGTGTTCAAAGGATAACTGCAAATGACACAGCTATTCTGAGAATTATCTACATTAAAATCAACCATAAAGGACAGATGAAGGAAGTTATGATCCACCTGCAGAGAAAGAACTGATACACAGAAGGAAGGATAGTTCAGGAACTTAGAATGTAAAAATAATAATAAATAAAGTTTAAAACAAAGAAAATTTCCCTTCCTTTTAGGACCAGCTGAGGGGTCACCTCCAAGAACTTTTCCCTGATTCCCTCTCATCTGAACCTGTTCTGTCCTCCTCAAAGTCTCCCTGCAACACTCTGCATCCCTCCTTCACCTTAGCACATTCTTTCTGGCATTGTCCTCATTGGTGTGGTGTCCTCACTGAGACTGCTGGGCCTGGGCCACTTTCGGGCTCACCTCCCTGCCTTTCACTGGCACCAAACTCCAAGTGACCCTCAGAAAGAATGCCAGAAAGCCAAGGACATTGGTGTTTCCTTCTTGATAGTACCTTCTTTTCTCCAGCGTTGAATACGAATAATGGAAGACTTACCAATTGGCCATGGGGGGGGGTGGTAATAGAAGAATCCCCAGGAATAAAATGGGGATGGACACACAAGATCCATGTTTTCTTCCCCTGGTGAAGGGAGAAGAAAGAAACAATATAGAGATAAGCACTTGGAAGCAGGAGGACTTAGTGATCCCCCACAGGCTCCATTTTGTTCCCTGGCTGAGAACAAGGAGTCATTTTGACATGCCATGTAGCATCTTGCTGATAAAAGCGCAGAATTCTGTCCTTGAAATTCCCAGTCAGAGATGGAAGAACACAATGTCAAGGCCTTGGCCTGCAGCACTAAGTTATGATGTTATGTATCAACGCCCTGCCCTTGGCTGCTATGATCCTCTCACTATGAGATAACACTCTGGGTGTCCAAAGGACATGTTACCGTCTGCTACATAAGTATGTATGTGTGTCTTTGTTTACATGTGTGTACAAGTGTGTATACGTGTATATGTGGCGTGTATGTATTTTAGAGGGTAATAGAGTGCTTCACTCCACAAAAAGCTTTCCCATCTCTTATGCCCCATATGATGGTCGTAATGACTCATTGAGGACCATAGGACACTTAGCACCCATTGAATGTGGATCCCAACCATGGTGCAGCTGGGACTAGAACCCAGATGTTCTGTTGTTCTGTTGTCCATCCTTTCTACTAGCTCTGTCTTCAGATTGCAATGACTGCTGCCAGCCTGAGATTCTCAGGGCAAGCTTATGTGTAGTAAGGGAGCCGTGGGCATCGCTGACTTCTCTTCCTAAAGGTGGAACAAGTTTCCAGGTGAAAATGAAGTAAGATCAGCATGGTAGTGGTATCATTGGAATGGAGAACCATTCTTCTGCATGCTCTGAACATGAATTAATGGTAGGGTATGTTAGCTCTCAAAAGGATCTGAAAGAAATAAACTGTATATATTTCTGGTATGGCAGCAGCCATGACAATGCTCTTGCTGTCCCTAAGTAGATTTTTATTCCTTTGCAACTGTCTCCTTTGAAAATCTAAAATTCAAACAGAACTCTTGAGGATGGGATAGTAGATTGTCTGCAATCTCTCTCTCTTTCTGTGTCTTTCTGTCTCTCTGTCTGTCTTTCTCTCTCTCTCTCTCACACACACACACCCACACACAGACACAATCTCTAGCTTTTTTCCATCAATCATTTGATTTTCAGATCAAAGTTGCTAGAGAAAGTTGGAAAGGGATTATAGGTGTAAAGCAGTGATAACCCGAAAGAGTCACAACCCTGTGTTTTCCAACAGCCTTTCTTATGGGACCCCTATTTTGGGTAGTTTGGCTGGGGGACTTTTCCTTCCATAGCTCAGACTTGTGGGCCTCTTATCCATCTACAGCCACAGCAGGAAGAAGAGGCAGTTGGAGCTTTTGTATTTGGGATTCTGGTCCTTCTTTGGAATAAAATTTACTCCTGGTTAATAGAACGTCTGTACACAGCAGCCCAAGTTGTGTGGCTCTCTTGTCTCCTGTTATCATGGAAAGGATCTTTCTCGCTTATGGAATGGGTGGGTTCCATAAGTCTAATAAAATCTAGTAATTGAAAAGTTGTATTCTGAGGAGGGGTCCATAGACTTCTCTGTCCAAGGAGGGGAGCCCATGATGGCCCGCAGCGCATTCGTTTCATAGAAATGGCCATGCTCTCCAAATCAGACACCGCTCTATAAAGCTGGACAAAAACGACAACACTTGTTATTAAGTGCCCAGTGTGTACCAGGCACTATGCTAGGTACATACAAGGATAAAGAGTGAAATAATTCTGAATTTCCAAGTACATGTGTAAATATATACAGCACTGAGCTGGAATGACTATGTGTAGATTAGAGAGGAGGAGGGTTTGACTGTAGTGCAGGAGGAGGTTGGGGCCAGGCTAAGAAAGGCCTTAAAAGCCAAACTGAGGAGTTTATATTTTATCCACTATCAAGTGGCAAGGCCTGTCTTTCACCTGTGGTGCCTGCACGTAGTAGGTGCTTGGTAAATGTTTACTGACTGATACTAGAATTCATAGATTAGAGAAGTTACAAGGTTTGCCCTTAAATATGACAATAGACTACATAGAGAAGAATCAGAAAGAAATTAATTCAATAATCTCAATAATTCAATCTCCCCATTTCCACTTTTGAAAATTGGAGAGGGCATCTAGAAATTAGTTTTGTCAAAATTAGTTTCCAAACATCTTACACCATGTACCATAATAAGTGCAAAATAGACACATAGGATCAGAATATTAAAAGTCACATAATTTAGAAAAAGGAGAGAACCACATCAGGTATCTTTCACAACCATAATTAGGCGGAAAATTCTTCAAACAAAGGAGAGAGGCAAACATAAAAGACAAAATGCATAATTTTGATCATATCACATTGAAAAACCTGCATGACCATATTGTAACAAGGTTAAGAATGGAAACATTTGGGGGAAAAAAATCTTTCCATCACACATCTTAGTGGGTACAGCCAGAACATAATGATGAAGTATCATCCAAAGAACAGAAAGTTCTCATAAGAATTGTAAACTATTAACTACATGAAATATTGTTCCAAAATATTCATGATATCAGAAATGCAAATCAAAACAACTTTCCGGTTTCCCTCTCATGCCCACAAATTGGCAAAAAAGAAAACTCTGGGAACAGTCAATGTTATGGAACACAGGCACCAGGCTTTTATTATTGGTAGAGCTGTGAACTGGTAACATTTCTGTAAATCAAACTGAAATTCTTCTTTTTAAAAAAGTGTATCCTCTGGCTCATGGATTTCATTACTTGCCATATACTCTAAGAAGTTCAATGACAAAAAAAAGGTCTTCAAAGGAACATACAGCAGCCTTGCTCAGGGATCTGAGATGTATTTGTGAGACCTGGTATCAGGATCCTCAGAATTTGTAAACATTTTTCTACTAGCAACAACAGAGAACAAAGTGTATACCCAGAGACTAGAGAAGATCAGAACAAGTCCAGATTTCGGAATGATACTACAATAGATATTTCCTTCACAGCTGCTTAATGTGTTCATAATATGATCATTCATACCTAAGTGATGTATTATTTGGAATTTATCTTATACGGCGTGAGAGAGCAATTTAAAACTAATTTCTACTAAACTGATGTCCAGGTTGTTTTGTCTTTACAATATTGATGTTATTTTAGAAATGGTGCCCTCATTCCATTCACTACTGTGCATCAGGTCACACAAGCCGCCCTAGGCTTATTTCTTACAGCACAGTAGTGTTCTATCACATAAATATACCATAATTCATTCAACCATTCCCCAACTGATGGGCACCCTCTCAGTTTCCAAATTTTTACTACCACAAACAAAACTACTAGACCATTTTTGTACATATGGGTCCTTTTCCTCATTCTCTGATGTCTTTGAGGTATAGACCTAGTAGTGGTATCACTGGGGGCAAAGGGATGTACAGTTTAATAGCTTTTTGGATCCAGTTTCCAATTGCTTTCCACAATGGCTGGACCAGTTCATAACTTCACCAACATTACAACTGTTTTCTGATAGCCTCTCCAGTATTTGTCATTTTCCCTTCTTTGGGTCCAATTTGCCATTCTGGTGGATGTGAGTCATTTTACTTCCCATTACTCTCATAGTTATTTTAATTCACATTTCTCTGTTAGTTATTTAGAGCATTTTTTCAATATGGCTATTTTGTTATTTTTATTTTATTTTGGAGCAGTTGCTGTGGTGAGCAGGACAAGGAACCAATTAAGGGACAATAGGGGATCACCTCTATAGTTAAGGGCCCAGTTGAGATTGGCTAGAATCAATTTCTGGTGGACCTGTTATGAAGGGGATTTGTCCTATGAAGGTTGGATTCAGTCAAAGAGCCTCACTTGAAGACCTAGAGGGCCACATGAGGCCTCAAAGCTGCACATTTCCTACCCTTTGGATTCTACCAATCAACTTCTCAATTTTTTTAAACCAGGACCAAATTATTTTGCAGGTTACTGTTTTGTAGCACAGTTTAAGGTCTGGTACTGCTAGTTTTCCTTTTATCCCACTCTTTTCATTAATTCCCTTCAGACTCTTTACCTTTTGCTCCTTCAGATGAATTTTATCATATTTTCTAGATCTATAAAGCAATTCATTGGTAGTTTCATTGGTATGGAATTGAATATGTAAATTAATTTGGGTTGTATTTTCATTTCAGCCTATCCATGAGCAATTAATATTTCTCCAATTACTTACCTGTCTTTATTTGCATAAATATGTTTTATAGTTGTTCCCCTGTGTGTTTTGGAAAGTAGACTCCCAAGTCTTTTATGTTTTCTGTAATTATTTTATTTTTTTTAAAGTTTATTTTTAGTTTTCAACATTCACTTTTATAAGTTTTAAATTTTCTCCCCCTGCCTCCTCAAAACAGCATGCAATCTGATATAGGCTCTACATATACATTCCTATTAAACATATTTTCATATTAGATATGTTACATGGAAGAATTGGAACAAATTGGAGGAATCATGAGGAAAAAAACAAACAAAAAAGGAAAATTGGCTGCTTCACTCTGTGTTCAGACTCCATAGTTCTTTCTCTGGATGTGGATGGCATTTTCCATCATGAGTTCTGTGCAATTATTTTAGGTCCTTGTCTTGTTGAAAAGGACTGACTGTTAAAGTCAGTCATCTCATGCTGTGGTTGTTACTGTGTACAGTGTTTTTCTGGTTCTGCTCACTTCACTCAGCATCAGTTCATACACCTTTCCAGGTTTTTCTGAAGTCTGCCTGTTTTTCATTTCTTATAGCACAATAGTATTCCATTACATTCTTATACCACCACTTGTTCAGCCATACCCCAATTGAGGGGCATCCCCTTCAATGTCCAGTTCTTGGGCACCACAAAAAGAGCTGCTATAAATATTTTTGTACCTGTGCGTCTTTTCCCCATTTTTATGATCTCTTTAAGATACAGTCCTAGAAGTGGTATTGCTGGGTCAAAGGGCATGCACATTTTTGTAGCTCTTGGGGCATAGTTCCAAATTGTTCTCCAGAATGATTGGATCAGTTTATAACTCCACCAATTTCCAATTTTCTCACATCTTCGCCAACATTTATCAACTTCCTGATTTGTCATGTTAGCCAATCTGACAGGTGTGATCTGATACCTCAGAGTTGTTTTGATTTGGATTTCTTTAATCAATAGTGACTTAGAGCATGTTTTCTTTTTCTTTTTTTTAAAAATATTTATTTATTTATTTAATTTTTACATTCATTTTCACAAAATTTTGGGTTTCAAATTTTCTCCCCTTTTATCCCCTCCCCCACCACAATACCCCAAGCAATCTAATTTTCCCTATCTCCAATCTGCCCTCTCTTCTGTCATTCCTCCCTTCTCTTGTCTCCATCTTCTCTTTTCTCCTGTAGGGCCAGATGACTTTCTATTCCTCATTAACTGTATATCTTCTTTCCTAGTAGCAACAACAATACTAAACAGTTGTTCCTAAAACTTTGAGTTCCAAATTCTCCCCATCCCTCCCTCCCCACCCATTCCCTTTGGGAAGGCAGGCAATTCAATATAGGCCATATCTGTGTAGTTTTGCAAATGACCTCCCTGATAGTCGTGTTGTGTAAGACTAACTGAATTACCCTCCATCCTATCCTGCCCCTCATTGTTTCTATTCTGTCTTTTGATCCTGTCCCTCCCCGAGTGTTGACTTCAAATTGCTCCCTCCTCCCATTGCCCTCCCTTCCATCATCCCCCCCACCCTGCTTATCTCCTTCTCCCCCACTTTCCTGTACTGTAAGATAGGTTTTCATACCAAAATGAGTGTGCATTTTATTCCTTCCTTTAGTCAAATGTGATGAGGGCAAACTTCTTGTTTTTTGTTTTTTGGTTTTTTTTTTTCTCAGCTCTCCTCTTTTTCCCTCCACTAAAAAGTCTCCTACTTGCCTCTTAAATGACATATAATTACCCCATTCCATTTCACCCTCTTTCCTCCCAGCACATTTCTCTCTCACCATTTACCTTAATTTCTTTTAAGATATGGTCCCATCCTATTCAATTCAATCTGTGCTTTCTGTCTCTGTATCTGTGTGCATGTCTGTATGTGTGTGTGCGTGCATGCGTGTACATGTGTGTGTATGGACCCACCAACTACCCAGATACTGAAAAGTTTTAAGAGTTACAAATATGGTCTTTCCATGTAGGAATATAAACAGTTCACTTCCGGTAAGTCCCTTAAGAGTTCTCTTTGCTGTTTACTTTTTCATGCTTCTTCACATTCTTGTGTTTGAAAGTCAAATTTTCTTTTCAGCTCTGGTCTTTTCATCAAGAATGCTTGAAAGTCCTCTATTTCATTGAAAGACAATTTTTCCCCCTGAAGTATTATACTCAGTTTAGCTGGGTAGGTGATTCTTGGTTTGAGTCCTAGTTCCTTTGACTTCTGGAATATCCTATTCCACGCCCTTCGATCCCTTAATGTAAAAGCTGCTAGATCTTGAGTTATCCTGATTTTATTTCCACAGTACTGGAATTGTTTCTTTCTAGCTGCTTGCAATATTTTCTCCTTGAACTGGGAATTCTGGAATTTGGCCACAATGTTCCTAGGAGTTTCTCTTTTTGGATCTCTTTCAGGTGGTGATCGATGGATTCTTTCAGTACTTATTTTGCCCTCTGGTTCTAGAATGTCAGGGCAGTTTTCCTTGATAATTTTATGGAAGATGATATCTAGGCTCTTTTTTTGATCATGAGTTTCAGGTAGTCCCATAATTTTTAAATTGTCTCTCCTGGATCTATTTTCCAGGTCAGTTGTTTTTCCCATGAGATATTTCACGTTCTCTTCCATTTTTTCATTCTTTTGGTTTTGTTTGGTGATTTCTTGGTTTCTCAGAAAGTCATTAGACTCCATCTGTTCCATTCTAATTTTGAGAGAACTCTTATCTTCAGTGAGCTTTTGAACCTCTTTTTCCATTTGGCTCATTCTGCTTTTGAAAGCATTCTTCTCCTCATTGGCTTTTTGAACCTCTTTTGCCAATTGAGTGAGCCTATTTTTCAAGGTGATATTTTCTTCAGCATTTTTTGGGTCTCCTTTACCAAGGTATTGACCCGTTTTTCATACTTTTCTTGCATCTCTCTCATTTCTCTTCCCAGTTTTTCCTCCACCTGTCTAACTTGATTTTCAAAATCCTTTTTGAGCTCTTCCAAGGCCTGAGCCCACCCGACATCCCCCTGGGATGTCTGGGGTACCGAGACCCTGCCCTCCACATCTTTCCCTGATGGCAAGAATATGTCCTCGCCATCAGATCCAAATGTTGGGATCATTTGCATCTGTTCGAAAAAACTCTCTATAGTCTTATTTTTCTTCCCTTTTCTAGGCATTTTCCCAGCCAGTTACTTGACTTCTGAGATTCCTGTCCACCCCCGCCTAGATCCGCCCAGATAGTGCTTGGGGTCTGAGATTCAAATGGGCTTTCTGCGGCAGGCGCGGCTGCTAATCAATGTGAGCTTTAGTTCTGGTGCTAGGGTGGGGGCAGGGCCGCCTCCCAGGCTCAGCTCCCTCAGGGGCTTTATGCAGAGACCTTCAGTAACGGAGCGGGTGGAGCAGGGCCGTCTCCTAGGCTCAGCTCCCTCAGGGGGTTTATGCAGAGACTTTCAGTAATGAAGATCCTGCCTGCTGCTGGGGGAGTCCCGGGCTGCCACTGCAGCTGCTGCCTCCGCTGCCACCCCCGCCTCTGCCTCCGCTGCTTCCTGCCCCCATCTCTGCCGCCGCTGCTTCCTCCTGAGGGGGCCGGAGACACCCCGCTCCCCATCTTGGCCAGCCAGCCGTCTCTCTCACTGACCTTTAGCTTCTGTGGGCGGAGGGACCTTCCCGGCCACCGGAGCTTCTGTCTCTGAAGCCTGCTCGGATCAGCTTCTCTGAGGCTGCGGCCAGGGCAGCGCTGGGGTGGGGTCCGCTTTCCGGGGCGTGACAGACCCTGGGGACGGCTCTCCAGGGCTCTCTGGAACGGAAATCTCTTCCACTCTGTTTCTGCACACCTTATAGTGATCCAGAACTTATGGGGATCTCTTTTTACATTAATTCTATGGGCTGTGGGTTCAGAGCTCGTAAATGTGCGTCTTTCTACTCCTCCATCGTGACTCCGCCGGCGTGTTTTCATATGACTATAGATAGCTTTAATTTCTTCCTCTGCCTGTTCATGTCCTTTGACCATTTATCAATTGAAGAATGAGTTGTATTCTTAATGTGACTCTATATATTTTAGAAATGAGGCCTTTATCGCAGACACTGGTTGTAAAAATTCTTTCCTAGTTTTCTGCTTTTCCTCCTAATCTTGGTTGTTTTGGGTTTATTTTGTGCAAAAACTTTTTCAATTTAATGTAATCAAAATTATTCATTTTGCATTTCATCATGTTCTCTATCTCTTGTTTGGTCATAAATTTCTCCACTCTCCATAAATCTGACAGATAAACTATTCCTTGCTCCCCTAATTTGCTTATAGGATTAGCCTTTATGTCTAAATTGTGTACCCATTTGGACTTTATTTTGGTATATGATATAAGATGTTGCTCTATGCCCAGTCTCTGCCATAGTATTTTCTAGTTTCTCCAGCAGTTTTTGTCAAATAATGAGTTCTTATCTCAGAAGCTGGGGTCTTCGTGTTTATCAAACAGTAGATTACTTTAGTCATTAAGTACTGTGTCTTGTGTACCTAACCTTTTCCATTGATCTACCCCTCTATTTCTTAGCCACTACCAAGTAGTTTTTGATGATTGCTGATTTATAATACAATTTAAGATCTGGTATGGCTAGACAACTTTCACTAGCATTTCTTTTCTCTTGGTATTCTGGACATTTTGTTCTTCCAGATGAATTTTGGTATTATTTTTTCTCCTTCTATAAAATAATTTTTTGGTAGTCTAATTGGTATGGTACTGAATAAGTAAATGAATTTGGGTAGAATTGTCATTTTTTATTAGCTTGACCTGCCCATGAGCAATTGATACTTTCCCAATTATTTAGATTTGACTTTATTTGTGTGAAAAGTATCTTGTAATTGTGTACATATACTTCCTGGATTTGTTTTGACAGGTAGACTCCCAGATATTTTATAATGTCTTCAGTAATTTTAAATGGAATTTCTCTTTCTTTCTCTTGCTGTTGGGCTTTGCTAGTAATATATAGAAATGCTGATGATTTGTGTGGGTTTATTTTATATCCTTCAACTTTGCTAAAATTGTTTATTATTTCAAGTAGTTTTTTACTTGATTCTTTAGGATTCTCTAAGTATATCATCATATCATCTGCATAGAGTGATAACTTAGAGTCTTCTTTGCCTATTCTAGTTCTTGCAGTTTGTCTTCTCTTATTGCTAAAGCTAGCATTTCTAGTACTATATTGAATAACAGTGATGATAATGGACATCTTTGTTTCACCCCCAATCTTATTGGAAATGCATCTCGTTTATCCCCATTATGTATAATACTTGCTCATAGTTTTAGGTAGATGCTTCTTATCATTTTAAGGAACTCTCCATTTATTCATATGCTCTCCAGTGTTTTTAATAGGAATAGATATTATATTTTGTCAAAAGATTTTTCTGTATCTATTGAGATAATCATACGGTTTCTGTTAGTTTTCTTGTTGATACGATCAATTATGCTGATAGTTTTCCTAATATTGAACCAACTCTGCATTCCTAGCATAAATGCTACCTGATCAAAGTATATCATTCTTGTGATAAGTTGCTGTAATCTTTTTGCTAACATTTTATTTAAAATTTTTGCATCTATATTCATTAGGGAAGTTGGTCTATAATTTTCTTTCTCTGTTTTGACTCTTCTGGTTTAGGCATCAGTACCATATTTGCATAATAAAAGGAATTTGGTAGGACTTCTTCATCAATTTTCCCAAATAGTCTATATAGTATTGGACTTAACTGTTCTTTAAATGATTGATAGAATTCATCTGTAAATCCATCTGGCCCTGGAGATTTTTTCCTAGGGAGTTCATTGACGGCTTGTTCAATTTCTTTTTCTGAGATGGGGTTATTTATTTTACTCTCTCTTCTATTAATCTGGGCAATTTAAATTTTTCTGTATATTTATCCATTTCACTAAGATTGTCAAATTTGTTGGCATACAGTTGAACAAAATAGTTTCTAACTTGTTTTAACTTTCTTTTCATAGGTGGTGAATTCATTCTTTTCATTTTTGATGCTGCTAATTTGGTTTTCTTCTTTCTTTAAATCAAATTAAGCAACACTTTATCTTTTTTTCATAGAGGCAGCTCTTAGCTTTATTTATTAGTTCAGTAGCTTTCTTAATTTCCATTTTATTAATCTCTCCTTTGGTTTTCAGTATTTCTAATTTGGTATTTAATTGAGGATTTTTAATTTGTTCTTTTTCTAACTTTTTAAGTTGCATGTCCAATTCATTGATCTTTCTCTATTTTATTCATGTAAGCATTCAGAGATGTGAAAGAGATATAAAACTCCCCCAAGAACTGCTTTCACAGCATCCCGTAAGTTTTGGTGTGTTGTCTCATTATTGTCATTCTCTTGAATGATGTTATTGATTATTTCTACAATTTGTTGTTTGACCCACTCATTCTTTAGGATTAGATTATTTAGTTTCCAATTCATTTTTGGTCTATCTTTCCCTGGTCCTTTATTACATATAATTTTTATTGTATCATAATCTGAAAAGGATGCATTTAATATTTCTGCCTTTCCGCACTGGATTGTGAGGTTTTTATGCCCTAGTTCATGGTCAGTTTTTGTGTAGGTGCTATATACAGCTGAGAAAAAGATATATACCTTTTTATCCCCATTCAGTTTTCTTCAGAGATCTACCATATCTACCTTTTTAAAATTCACTTCCTTAACTTCTTTCTTATTTATTTTGAGGTTAGATTTTTAAGTTCAAAGAGGGGGAGGTTGAGGTTCCCCACTAGTATAGTTTCCCTGTATATTTCTTCCTATAACTCGCTTAACTTCTCCTCTAAGAATTTGGATGCTGTATCACTTGCTGCATATATTACTTCATTGTCTATTGTGCCTTTTAGCAGGATATAGTTTCCTTCCTTATTTCTTTAAATCTGTTTTTGCTTTTGCTTTGAGATTAGGATTGCCACCCCTGCTTTTCTTACTTCAGATGAAGCATAATCTAGTCCACTCCCCCTTTTTACCTTTACCCTGTGTGTACCCTCCTATTTCAAATATGTTTCTTGTAAACAATGTATTGTAGGATTGTAGTTTTTAATCCATTCTGCTATCTGCCTCCGTTTTATGGGAGAGTTCATCCCATTCACATTCACAGTTATGATTGCTATCTGTGTGTTTCTCCCCATCCTATTTCCCCTCCTATTTGTGCTTATTTTTCTCCCTTCTCCCTTTCCTTCCTCATAAGAGTTTTACTTTTTACCACTGTCTCCCTCAATCTTCCCTCCCTTCTATCAGGCCCCCTTCCCTTTTCTTTCCCTTTTCCCTTGCTACTTCTTCCCTCCTTTCTAACCACTCCCTCCCTTTTCTTTCCCCTTTCCCCTCCTACTGCCTGTAGGGCATATTAGATTTCAGTACCTGAGTATGAACCAAATCCAATGAGAGTAAAGTTCAAACAATGCTCATCTCCCTTCCTTCTTTCCTTCTACTATAATGTTTTTGTGCCTCTTCATGTGATGTAATTTACATTTTTCTACCTCCTCCTTTCCTCTTCTCCCATTATAATCCTTTTTCACCCCTTAATTAGGTTATCATCACATCAGTTAATTTATACTCATACCCTCTGTCTATGTATATCCCTTTAAATGTCATAATAAAGATACAATTCTCAAGATTTACAAGTATCATCTTTCCATATAAAGATATAAACAGTTTCCTCTTATTGAATAACATGGTGTTTTTTTTTCTTCTGTAGTTATTTTAAACTGAATTTCTTTTTCTATCTCTTCCTGCTGGATTTTGTTGGTGATAAATATATACATACCTATCTATCTATATGTGTGTATATATATGTACACACATGCATATATATAATATATACATAAATTATTTCTCTGGGTTTCTTTTATACTGTGCAACTTGGCTGAAGTTGTTCATTGTTTCAGTTTTTTATTTGACTCTCCAGGGTTCTTTAAGTAAGCCATCATATCATCTGCCAAAAGTGATCATTTTATTTTGTTTTTGCCTATGTTTATTTCTCCAGTTTCTTTTTCTTCTCTTGTTGCTCTAGTCCTATACCATACATGTAGTAGATAACGGGCATCCATGCTTTGTCACTGATTTTATTGGATAGACATCTAGTTTATACCCATTACACATAATATTGCTTTTGGTTTTACGTAGATATGACAACATTTTTTGGAAAGGTTCGTTTATTCCTATGCTGTCTAGGGTTTTATGGCAGCCCTAGGAGGTAGGTACTATTATAATGATTATGATTTTACAGATGAGGAAATTGAGGTAGAAAGAGATTCAATGATTTGTCCAGAATCACACAGCTACTAAATGTGTATGGTCTGGATTTGAATTCAGGTCTTTCTGATTCTATACCCAGCACTCTGTATACCTCACAATTTAGCTGCTCCAAATAATAAGATGTTAAGAAGAGGGTGATCAGCAGTGTCCTAGAGTGCTGAGAAGTCACCGATGATGAGGACTGAGAAAAAGTTAGTTCAAGTCTATACTGTCAATGCTCACTGATCATGCCTTACCAAACCCAACCCTCAATTACTCCTATCATCTTCCTTCCTCCTCCACTTCTTCCCTCCTACTCATGTTAGGCTGAATGGAGCTGGAGGAAATAATGAAACCGTGTTGACTGGGTCCACTAGAAATTGATTTTAACCCATCTCAACTGGGCCCTTACTATAGGAAAGTGGTTCTCTTTTCCCCCTTGATTCCTTGTCCAGTTCACTACAACAGCTGTGCCAAAACTTTTCTTTTCTCTTCAACCTTCATCTACCATTGACTTATCCCACCCTCTATGCTGAGAACCTCACCTCACTCTTCACAGAAAACATTTAGGCCTCTCTACTTTATTCCTTATTTTACATCAGCATTTTGGTCCACAGCCTTGCTACATCTCTCCTTCACAGTCTCTTACGATAAAGTGTCCTTTGGGCTTGCTAAGGTCCACCGTTCTGCAGGTGCCCTTGATTCCAGCTCTGCCTGTCTCTTCCAGCAGATTGCTCCCTCTTTCATACCTACTCTCTCCCTAATCCTCAGTCTCATCCTGACTACTGGCTGCTTCCCTGTTACATACAAACTCATCTATGTCTTCCTCATCCTTAAAAAACCCTCTCTAGATCCTACCATTCTTGCTGGCTATTGTCCCAGGCCTTTCCTCCCTCTCTCACTTAAAGAAGCCTATTCATTGAATGAGTGTATCTCACTCAAAGTGAGAATTCTGTAAGACCTTAGCCTGAAAGGGCCAGGGTCTCCCATTAGACCATCTCCAGCCATCCTGATGAATATCAGGCCAGTGGATCCAGATGGCTCAGGACAAGAAAGTGAGGTTGGTGACCTTGCACAGCTCTCCCTCACTCAAATCAAAGTCAACTGCAAGTCATGTCATCATCTTGATGTCATGGTCCTCTTCAGGAACGAATGACAAACACAACAGCAATCCTCCCTTTCTTAGCTAAACTCCTTGAGAAAGGTCTGCACTCAATGCCTCCCCTTCCTTTCCTTAATCCTTCTGACACTTCAGATCCCTCTGCCATCTGGCTTCTGACTTCATCGTTTGACTGAAACTTCTCTCCAGAAAGTTACCAATGATCTCTGGAGAGCTTTATTTTGTAGCCTGTAACTTTGCTGAAGCTATTGTCTTAAATAGTATCTTTGTTGATTCCCTAGGATTCTCTATGTAGACCATGCTGACATATGCAAATAAGGATGGTTTTATCTACTCTCTAAATGGAGTCTAGGAGAATGCTTCCTTTCTCAGTTTTTTTGAGAATATTTTTTGTAGTTGGTATGTCTTCCTTGATTCGCTTCCTAGTTTTACTTCTGGCTTTGCAGATCTGGACACTGTGCTCCTCTGGGGCACTCCCTTCCCCACTTTTCAGCTCCCTTTCTTGTCAGCCTTCCACAGTTTGAGTAGAAGCTCCCTGAGATCAGAGACTTTCTTTCAGCTTGAATTTGTATCCTCAGGGCTCACGTAGTAAACACTTAATAAGTGCTTGTTACTTTGCTTGTAATTGCTCTTTAACAAACTGATGGATTTCTCCTGTTAGAATCCTCTTGATTATCAGGACCACAAGTTGTTTTTTTCTTTACAAGGTGAAGAGAACTAGAAAAGTAATTCCTTTATGGCTACTTCTTTTCTGAGGTTGAATTTTTAAAACTCTCTCTTTGGTCTTCTGTTAGTCTGGGCATTTTGTGTTTTTGAAGGCTTTCTCTCTTATGCTGTCTCAGTCTTGTTAGCATATGTAAGCTGTGTCTAGTAAGTTCTCATTTTCAAATTGTTCTTCTGGTTTTGTTGTGATTTCACCTTGTTTGTTATGTGGATTTGATTTGCTGTACTCTTATTTTCAAACAGATTGGCTAGAGGCTTATTCATTTTATTAGTCTTTTCAGAGAACCAGTTTTTAGTTTTATCATTTTTATAATTTTCTGGATTCCAGTTAATCTACTTCTTTTTTTCATTTTTAATATCTTCTCTTTTGTTTTCATCTTACGTTTGTTTATTTCTCGGCTGCACATTTAAAAAGAATGCATATTCATTTCATTAACTCTCCTTTTCTATCTTGTTAATGTGTGGTGGCAGCCTGTAAATGGAGAAAAGGGATACATTTGCAATTGTTGTGTTAGTGTAATCAACAAGACCACATCTTGTTGGTTGTAGGGAGGAGAGAGGATGACTCCAAAGTTGTGAACCTGGGTGACTAGCAGAAAGGTAATTCCTTCAATAGAAATAGGGAAGTTTGCAAGAGGAGTGGATTTAGGTGGGGGAAGATACTGAGTTCTATTTTAAACATGTGAAAGTTGAGACGCCAATGGGACATGGAGGTAGTGATATATAAGTGATTGGTGACATGGGGCTGGATATGCAGATGTAAATCTAATATATTCAGACATCTGCATATCTGAATAGAGATGATAATTTGAGCCAACAAAGGAGGCTGAGCAGTTGGACATGTAAGAGGAGAACCAAGAGAGGGCAGTGTCAGAAAATACCCAAGGAGAAGAGAGAATTTAGGAGGAGGGATTCACTGTACAGTGATCCAGAGGTTGAGAATAAACTATCAGATTTAGCAATTAAGAGATCATTGTTTCCAAGATAGAAAGATCCCATATACATTAGAATATTTATAAGCAGTACTTTTTGTAGTGGCAAAGAACTGGATACCATGTAGACACTCATCAATTGAGAAATAGCTAAATCATTTGTGGAATATGAATGTAATAGAATGTTACTGCATTGTAAGAAATGATAAATATGAAGAATACAGAGAAGGATGGGAAGACTTATATGAATGGATGCAAAGTGAGGTAAGCGAATATAATGTATAAAATGACTACAACAGTTTCAGTGGAAATAACAACAAAAACCTGAAACAATATATATAATGATTAAGCTGAGAAGAGAAAGTCTTCCTTCTCCCTTCTTTGCAGAGGGAGGATATGGAACATTGAATATGCTTACCAGACTCAGTTGCTGTGTTAGTCTTGCTTAACTACTTTTTCTTTTATTTTAAAAAAAAGTCCTTTCTTACAAGGGATGGCTCTCCAGGAAGGAGAGGGGAGAAGGATTTTATTTGGAAATGAGTGATCTAGCATCATTGAAATTAACTCATAGGTAATCTTGATAGAGCAATTCAGTTGAGTCAGTTGAGTAGTGAAGTCAGAAGCTGGGTTGCAAGGGTTGAGAAGTGAGAAGGAAATAATGTGAAGGAAAACAACATTGAAAAACTTCAAAGCTGTGATAAATCTGATGTTCATTTGTGACTTCATAGGGTTAATGGTAAAGTATGCCTCTTACCTCTCAAGAGAGGTGGTAGCCTACTGGTTCAGAGAGAAGCATACATTTTCAGACATTTCCAGTGTATTGATTTGTTTTCTTTGACTGTATTATTTGTTATGAGAGTTGTATTGGAGAGCAACAGTGATGTGAAAAAAGAGAAAAGACTGTCAATAAAACATTAAAAAAGAAAAAAAGCAATTTGCAAGAGAGGAAGGGAACACAATGTTAATTCACTTTTTTCATTCTTTATGCTGCTAATTGTTCATATACCACCACTTGTTCAACCGTTCCCCAGTGGATGGGCATCCCCTCAATTTCTAGTTCTTGGCCACCACAGAGAGAGCTGCTATAAATATTTTTGTACATGTGGTACCCTTTCCCATTTTTATGATCTCTTTGGGATACAGTCCTAGAAGCAATATTGCTGGATCAAAGAGTATGCACATTTTTGTAGCCCTTTGGGCATAGTTCCAAATTGCTCTCCAGAATGGTTGGATCAGCTACAGCTGCACCAGCAATGAATTAGTGTTCCAACTTCCCCACATCTCCAACATGTATCATCCTCCTGTTTTGTCATGTTAGTCAATCTGATAGGTGTGATGTGGTACCTCAGACCTGTTTTGATTTGCATCTCTCTAATTAATAGTGATTTAGAGCATTTTTCATATGGCTATATATATATCTTTAGTTTCTTCCTCTGAAAACTGCCTGTTCATATCCTTTGACCATTTATCAATTGGGGAATGACTTGTATTCTTGTACATTTGACTCAGAAATGAGGTCTTTATCACAGACACTAATTGCAACAATTCTTTCCCAGTTTTCTGCTTCCCTCCTAATCTTGGTTGCATTGGGTTTGTTTTGTGCAAAACCTTTTCAATATAATGTAATCAAAATTATCCATTTTGCACTTCCTAATGTTCTCTATCTCTTGTTTGGTCATAAATTTCTCCATTCTCCCCATAAATTGGACAAATGCATTATTCTTTGCTCCCTTAATTTGTTTCTAGCATCATTCTTTATACCTAGATCATGCAGCCATTTGGGATTTATTCTTGTGTATGGTGTCAGGCATACAATGTTGGTCTTATTGTAGAAATTGTACTCCTGGTTCTGCATTCTTCACTTTACATTAGTTCATACAGGTCTCGGTAGGTTTCTCTGAAATTGTCCTTTTAGTCATTTCTTATGGTACTTTAATGATCTATCACATTCACATACCATAATAAGTTCTGTTATTCAGGTCAGGTTACTTCTCCTAATCAATAAACTCCACTGACTCCTCATTGCTTCCAGGATCCAATGTGAAATCCTCAGTTTGGCTTTTAAAATTCTTCATAACCTGAGTCAGTGTTCTCACACCTTATTTTCTCCACATACTGTATATTTTGGTGGCACTGGCCTCTTGGCTATTCCTTGAATAAAACACTCCATCTCTTAACTCTATGCCTTTTCACTGGATGTCCCCCATGCCTGGGATTCTTTCCATCCTCACCTTGGTTTCCTGGCTTCCTTCAATTCTCAGCTAAAATTCCATCTTCTATAGTTGTCTTTCCAGATCCCCCCTTCCCTTTGAGATTACCTCCAATTTACTCCATCTGTGTCTTGTTTGTACAGAGTTGTTAGCATATTGTCTCCCCCAGTAGAGTGTAAGCTCCTTGATCGGGAACTATCTTTTGTCTTTCTTTGCTTCCCCAGTGTTTAGCACAGTGTCTGGCACATAGTAAGTACTTAATAAATGCTTGTTGACTTCACTCGATGGGCAGCCCTTTAGTTTCTAATTCTTTGCCATTACAAATAGAACTATTATACATATTTTTGTACATATGCATCTTTATTTGGTTTTTTGGGGATATAGATTGAGTAGCATTGTCAATGGGTCAAAGATTTGTGTAAACAATGTAGTGACTTTTCACCCCCATTCACCCTTCCAGGGCATGGACCATCATGAGGATGGCTGGTTTGGTAGTAAAGGAGGTTGTTTAGAGTCCAGCTGCACCACAGTTTTGAGCCCCACACATCCTTGATGCCAAGTGGGCTGAACCCAGTTGAAAGAGTTGTTCAGGTCCAACCAGGGGGGATCACACTTCAAACATATTCCTATAGCTTAAGAGACTGCCTTCTGGGGATAGGAGGCTGGAAGGAAGCTACTGAGCAGGAGACAGGATGCTGCCCCATCCTTGCTCTAGCCCCCTAGGGCTTTAAATGTAGTTTCTCCAGAGCCTTGAGTATCATCCACCTTCAAGGGTCAGATCAAGGATGAAGAACTGCTAAACGAGATAGAATCAATCTCGCCTTATTTATTGGCCCCTTTCCGGCTGCCTGCAAACTCATTCGTATCTCTCATTCTTAAAAAAACTCTCACTTGGTCCAGCCATCCCTATCCCATTCCATCTCTCTCTTTTCCTTCATGGTTAAACTAGTGGAGAAAGCAATCTACAGTTGGTGCTCCCACTTCTTTCTTCAGTCTTTTCTGAACCCTCTGTACTCTGCCATATACTTTTAATTGAACTGAAATGGTTCTTTTCCAAAGTCACCAATGATCTCTTAATTGCCAGATTGAAGGACCCTTTCTCAATTCCTGTCTTTAACCTCTGTGCAGACTTTGACATTATGGATCCCCCATTTCCTTTTTAAATTTAATTTTTATCAATGAGCAGTTATTTATTTTATCTCTCTCCCACCCCAATTGAACAACACAGCAACAAAAAAGAAAGAATTAAAAAGAAAGCTCTCATTACAAATACGCTCAGGTAAGCAAAGCCAATTCCTGCATTGGCCGTGTCCAAAAAGGCCTATATCCTTCTGCATCTCGAGCCCATGGTTTTGTTATGCCTTGTCACTATATCACTCATTACTGGCTTCCCTCTAGCTTTTGGGGACACTGCTCCTTCCTGGTTCTTCTCCTGTCTGTCTGGCAGATCTTTGCTGCCTCTTCCTCCAAGGCATTCCCATTAAAAGCATGGCTGTCCCGAAGGGTTGTAGCGCACAGGTTTTCAAGGATCATCTCTTAAGCAAAAGATTCTTAGTTCTATACAGGGTGTCCCAAAATTCTTAGTGAAGTTTTAAGCAATTAAAGTTTAGCTCTAAGACTTTTGGGATATCCTATGTAATAATAATATGACATTATTTTACAATTAGTACAATAATAATAACATGAAGTGCATTAAGGTTTGCAGAGTACTTTACAAATATTATCTTTTCAACAACCCTAGGATGCAGGTGCTGTTGTTATCATCCCCATTTTGCAGATGAGGAAACCTCAGACAGAGGTTAAGCAATTTCCTCAGGGTCACACAGCTAGTAAGTTTCTGAGGCGAGATTTGAACTCATCTTCCCAAGTCCAGGTCCAATGCCCTATCCGCTGCACCACCTGGCTCTATATCTAACCCTAATCTCTTTTTTGAGCTCTAATCTTGTTTCACCAACTGCCTTTCAGACATTTAGTATTGGATGTCCTGTAGGCATCTCAAACTCAGTATGTCTCAAAGCAGAACTCACTGTCTTTCCCCAAACCCTCTTTTGCCCCCAGTTTTCCTCTTCCTGTTGAGGGCAACACCATCCTTTTAGTCACCCAGGCTTGTAAGCTCGGTGTCATTTTCAAGTCTTCACTATCACCCCACTCCACATATCCAATTTGTGCTGCAGTCCTGTCCTTTCTGCCTTCACATCCCTTGAAAACATTCCCTTCTCTCTTCTGACACTGCCCCACACCTTCACTATTACAATAGCCTGAAGATTTATCTCCTTGCCACACAAATCACCCCCCACTCCAGTCTTTCTTCCACTAAACTTCTAAAGTAGATCACTGCACTACTCAGTACCCCAGTACCTTGAAGATGCTGTTTGGCATTTAAAGTCCTTTGCCTAGCCATTTGGCACTCTCCTCTCTTCCCCATGCTCTACAATTCAGTGATGTTCCATCTCCTGACTGTATTTTCCCTTGTTGTTCTTCCATGCCTGGAATGCCCTGTCTCTTTACTTCTGCCTCCTGGTTTTCCTGACTTCCTTCAAGATTCCACCTAAATCCTCCTTCCTTCAGGAGGCTTTTCCATTCCCTTCCCTCCTCCTAGCGTCTTCCCTGTGAGATTATCTTCCATTTACTGTCTGTATGTGTGCATACGCACATGACATACATTGCACGTGTGTATTTCTAGGGTGTCTCCTCCATTAGACTGTGAGATCCTTGAGGGCAAGGATCTTGTTTTTGCCTTTTTTTAGCCCTTTAGTCCAACATGTGCAGTAGCAAGTAAGTAAGCGTATAAATGCTGTTTGTTATAGGCAGCATTTCCCAGCAGCTAGGAGAAGCGACAAATCTTGGTCAGGCAAGGCTTTTCCAGAGCAGCTTCAGGGTTCTGAGAAGGGTTTCCTTTCCTTTGACTTTTTTTACTTCTAGCCTTTTAAAATGATGTTTTGACACGCGGTGTCCCCCACTAATGATGGCTATCTTCACCCTCTCCGTGCTTCCCTGTCTTTGGTAGTGTTGATGCCCTTTCCTTACTCTAGAGAGAATATCTGCCCCATCTAATCAAATCTCACGGATTGACCTCCCCTTTCCCCCCACCCCATCCCTTATGTCCCCTCCCTCTTGTGCTTCATTTAAGACAATTCACAAACACATACTTGACAAAAGTTTTAATCAGAATGCTGGAAATCAATCACAGGTTGTTATGCCCACTGTGGGCATTCCCAAACCACAAGCTCCTCCCTCCCAGACACAGTCATTGAGTTCCCAGTTAGTCCCACTGGGAGCAGGCTTTTCCCTCACAAAGACACCCTGGGGAATGAACTTTGCACTGTATTGTTTCAATGCAGGACCTCTCTGGAAAAGCGGCACCAGGTGTTGAGCTGGTAGACTGTCATTAGCTTTCAAGGCAACCTGGTTCTTCTCCCCATCTCCTTTCTTCTTCAGGTAATATCGCTATCCACCCTGCCCAAGCAACACCTTGTGGTTATACTCCCTTTCTTCAAGGGCTTGTATTTCATTTTCATTTTCATTCCATTTCTATCTCTTTAATACCATTCAAGTCTGAGAGAGTTTTCCTTCCCTAAGGGATATGAGCCATCTGGCTGTCAGTCCTGTGAAAAAGCATCTTTCTCATTGTGTTCAAACTCGGGCCCCTCTCCAGGTGCCCCCTCTGGGTGGTGGGCATGGCAGGAGCTCTCTGGGAGGGGCATGACTGGGATACAAGAGTTAGAGTAGAGATCCACAGGACTAGACACTGTGAGAGTTGGCAGGGCCCGCAACATCCCTGTGGTCCAACCTGGCAATGCACTGTTAGTGATGGTGAACGCTGTGGTAGCAGGAGCACTGACCTTTCTCTTGCGTGGCTCTTTTTATCTGTTTCTAGAAAATGGGAAACTTTTTAACTAAGAGTCAAATTATAACTTCATACAGAGATCATTTGTTTTGTTGTAGTCACTCTCCCCTTTTTGCCGGCTGATAGGAACTGAATAGAGGGAAGTGTGTGGGGCTTGGCAACAGAGGATGTCATACTCGAAGGGGTAGATGGAGGCATGTCTCTTTGTACTGGGAACCCAGTTCTCCCTCCCTTCCCCCTCGCAGGACTCTGAGAAGGCACAGGGAGCCTACTTGTTGACTCCCGCCCCCTGCCCCTTATCCTTAATCTCCTCGAGGATCCCAAAGGCACATCCTATATCCTGGGGCACAAACAGCACCTCTCCTCATCCCTCAGCCCCACTTAACAGCAACGATGGGATATGTTGGAGAATTTATTTCCTTTGTGTCTAATTTGAGAGTGGAAGGGGTTCTGCCTCCCCCCCCCCCCCGCCCCAACCACATATCATGACACTTGGAAATATCTGCTTCCCCCCCTTCCCCAATATCTCACTGTCAACTGTGGTGATGGAGTATTTTTTCCTGGCAGTTGATGAGAAAGAAAAGAGGGCCCTGACAGGCATGTTGGTAATGGAGAGAGGGGCTGTGGATGGCAGCTGGCTCCTCTTTGCCTCCAGGTGGGGGAAGGGCAGGCATCTTAGATGGACAGAGACTTCCTGGGGCCAAGTACAAGGTTAAACGTGAAGATGTACTTGTGATAAGGCCCCATCCCCACAGGCTAGGACTCTGTTTTGTCCTGTCCTTCTCCTTTCCCTCCCCCCAGACCTTCCTCAGCCCCTAGCCTTCTGGGGCACACTCATTATGGAGTCAACAGTCTTAGTTTTATGGGTCATATTTTAAAACCGGTAACATTCTAAACTTGATTACTTAAGGATATAAAGAATTTCTTTTTACATTTTGTGAGTAAATTCTAACATTCCAGGATTATATTATTCACAGTTCAATAATATTCTCTTTTTTTTCCATCATGTTAATTTGTTTTCAGAGAGAAAATTTGATCTCTGAGGAATGCTTTAACTAAATGCCCCCAATTTGGTTAAGGCATTGTCCTCTTCATGATGTGGGTGAAGCTACAGGGAATGCTACAGGGAATGCTGTAGCAGTGCTGTCTTCCTTATGCGCTACTGGAAGGTAGGGATGATGGATCTTAATTATCCAAAGTCAGGGGGAAGTATGTGAATTGTTGACAGTGACCTTGCATGCCAGCCACTCGCCTAGAGATTCCAACAGAGTTGCCCTTGAGCATCCGCACTGGTCACATGATGGGATTCAGCAAGCTCCCCATTTTGGGTCTGCAGCTTCATTGAAGTCAGAGGCTCAACAGAACTCATTTGTAAGAAAAAGAGTCAAATCTGTGGCCATACTTCTGCCCCACATCTGGAGTCTCTTCTCAGTCTGGAGAAGCTCTTTCATTCATAGGACGCAATCATTATATAGTGGCCACGTGTTTTGCCCTTAATTTGGTTCAGACTCGTCCTCCCATGCTTCCTTTCTGGGGGGCTGGAGCCACGAGCCTCAAGCACTTAATGTCTTTCTCCCTTGCCCCTGCAAAGTCACAGGGAAGGACTTGCTCCTGTAGACCGCATTCAGCAGTGACTATCGCAAGGCCCACCCTCCTGGCTCAGGGTTCTAGGAGTGGCCCTGAAGGGGTGGGGGTGTCTTTTCCTAATGCTTTTGGTTTGAGCCCCAGCCCTGGCGTAGTTTCCTCAGCGTCCATCGCCCATGATTGTCAGTCAGTCGCTGCCTCTATTTAACCAGTTATCAACAATTTGCCGTTATAAGGGTCACTGAGAAGACACGTCAAGAGCGGAAGTCCCCTCCCCCAAAGCCAGGGGGCGCACGTTCCCCTGTCCGCCTTTGGTCCCTCAGGAGAGTAGCCTTTGCTACATCCTGAATGCCAACGCATGCAGTTGCTTTCTCGCTTGTGGGATGCAGTGTCTTGGCTGCTCAGCTGGATCCTTGTTGTTCCTTGGGGTGTGCTGGCAGACTCTGGCTTGGACTCCGGCTCCCATGCCTCTGCTAGTTCTTCTGACCTTTCAGGGGGCACAAGGTCTATGCCATGTCCAGCGTACGTTCACCTACGGCAGGAAAGAAACAGCCACAGGGCCATGAGTGGGTAAGTAGGCTGTGAGCGCTAGTGCTTGTTTCCTAGCTGGAGACTTAGAGTAGTCTTTGCCCCCTCCCTTAAATATAGCCAGGCAGGACTGAAAAAGAAAGAGCAACCCTTACCAAAAGAATTTCTTCTGGGAAGTTTGGATTCAGTCAAAGGACTGCGCTTGAGGACCTAGAGGGCCATAGGGGGCTGTAGGTTTCCCACCCCTGGGCTAGCCTGTCTTCCCTCTCTTTCCTACTCCTTTCCCTCCTTCCTTCCTGGTTTGCCTCCCTCCAGTTGTGTCTTCTTCCTTCCTGCTCTCCTCACTTCCTTCCACCTTTCCTTCTTTCATCATTCCCTCCATCTTGCTCTCTTCCTTCCAGACTTCCTTTCCTCACCCTCCCTCTTCCATCCTCCCCTTCCTTGTTGCTGTTTGCTTCCTCTCTGATTCTTTTCCTCCCTTCTTCCTTCCCCTCTGCCTAATGTCCAGATAACAGACCTGAAGCAGGTCCAGAATGAGGAATGAGTCAACAAATCACTGGCAGGCAGATGAGCTGGTGCAGCTGAGGAGGAGAGGGGAAGACATATTCCAACATGGGGAGCTGAGCCCTTCCATCATGTCGTCTCTTTTTCAGGTTCCCCAGCCTTATTCACATGGTCCGACAGCCACTGGGCAGCTGGCATCTGATTCGGAACTTCTGGCTCTCCTGGACTCCCCAAGGCTGGAAAATGTTCATCTCTCAGAATTACTGTTTGATGACCTGTGGCCCTTAGGTTTGTCTCAGGCTGACTAGGCAAGCCCATGTTCTTGTAGCTACCATAGCTGCTGATGGTAAGGTAGAAGACAGAGAACTCTGTCCTGACCCTGTCCCCTCCCCACTCCCCCAGTGATAAGTGTGAGGGGAAGCTGGCAGAAAGAAAGTAAAGAGCCTTCCCTGAAAGGGCCTCTGGGCTCTCTTTCTAGTCTCCCCCTCCCCAGCACTATGTCCCTTCCCAATTATGTTTCTGTCTCCTTCACTAGCATCCTCTCTCTCTCTCTCTCTCTCTCTCTCTCTCTCTCTCTCTCTCTCTCTCTCCTTCTTTCCCTCTCCCTCCTCCTTCTCTCCCTCCCTCCCACCCTCTCTGTCTCTATCTCTGTCTCTTGTTGCCTCCAATTTTGCCCCATTGTCTCTCCTCCTGCTGTCTCTGTCCCTCTTCCTTTTATATTCTTTCTCTGGTTCCATATCCCTCCATCCTTCAATGGTTTTGTCTCTTTTCCTTAGTGTATATTCCCTTCTTTTTGCACACCATTGTCTCTGCATTCCCTCTAATTTTCTCTTGGTCTGCTTCCTTTTCTTAGCTCACTTTTCTTCCTAGTTCCATATCTGGCTTTGGCTCTTTACCTCCATCCCTGGCTCTCCCCTTTTTGCCTTTTTGTCTTTGTCCCATTCACTATTTTTTCACCTTCCTATTCTTTCTCATACTGTCTTCTTGCCTGTGCAGTGGGGACCATTACATGGAGCATGAATGAGGATGGGCCTGGGTTGTGTGTCCTTTCAGTGGGCCACATTTCCCTGACCCCTTGCAACAATCAGTGGCTTCTTATGTGTGCTCCTTGATTGGGAGCAATGTCAGAAAAGGATTGGTGACTGATCCAGGAAGAGCTGCCCACTAAGTAGGCAAGGAAAGGTCAAGTCTTCACCTTTTTTCCTCTTACTTTCTTTTAAGAAGGCTTGGGACTCTCCCTTGGATTTTCCAAAGTCAGGGAGGAGGGGATTTCCCTTCTTTCCCCTTTGCCCAGATGTGTTGATTTATTCTCTTGGAAATGTCTATCATCTCCAAGAAGGGTGTAGTTGGAGGAAAAATCTCCTTCTGGGCAATTAGTGCCTAATTCAAAGCCACTGGACTTTGGTTCCTCTCTTGGTAGGTTCACCTGCCCCTCTGTCTGTCACTCCATCCATCCCTAGATGCCTCATTCCCTCCCTCATAATTACCTGTATTCCTCCATCCAGAGATCCACTCCATCTGTTACTTGATCCATTGCGTTTTCTCCATGGAATCCATCCCTCTGATTCACCTGTTGTGTAGCTCCATTTGGGTCTCTCTTGGTCATTTCTGACCCTCTCTCTGTTATCCCATATTTCTTTCCCTCCTAGGGTCCTCTCTTCTTCCCACCCTCATCATACCTTCCCTTCCATCTGTTTTTTCAGCCTGTGTACCTCTTTCTTGGTATCCACATCTAACTCCTCTCTGTCCTTCCAAACAATCCACCAGTCCCTGCTGCCTAAGCCTCTCAATTAATCCCTATTTCCCTGTATTATCAACCACTTCCAGCATATTTTTTCCCTAAGCATGTAATTCTGACTTGGTACTTTAATTTACCCTTCAATTTCTCACTTTGTCTTCTTTCTAAGCATCTAAACCTCACTTTGTATATTTGTCCTTTCACCTGTCTCTCAAGGGCAGGCTCTCAGCAAACATTCTGTATCTAATTCTTAAAATTTCTCCTTTCTTACTTTCCTGGCTCTCTGTGTTTCCTGACCTGTCTGTCCATTCTTCACTTGTAGGACTTCTCCTTTCACATATATACTCACTGTACTCGTATCTCCAGACAAGCATCTCTTACTTGGTTCTCTTTCCAGGCATCCTTGACTTTCTTCGTTACTTACCATCCATCTCTCATTTTTACCATTTTTTCCATTCACCCATCTCTTACTGTCTAGTTTGCTCCTCTCTTCATCCCTTGCCTTTTTCTTCTAACCATTTTCAACTATCTTTTCAATTATCAGTCTTTTCTACTATCAGTCTCTCAATGTTTAGGTCTTGCCATTCATTCACCTCTCCTTGTCTAGATCTCTATTTTTCAATTTCTAGCTCTCTCCAAACACAAAACTCTCTACTTTTTGATCTGTACACTCACCCATCTTTCACCAAGTATTTCGTCTTCCATTCATGTGTTCTTCTCTAATGGTCTAATTATCCATTTCTTTTTGCCATTTCTGCCTTGCCAATTCTCATTTGAACTATCTCACTTCATATGTTTCTTGCCAGTCATTCATTTTCTACCATCTAGATTTCGTTATCCTGACACCTCTTGTACTCTGGATCTATCCATTCAGCTTTTTGCTACTGTCTATGAATCACCCACAATCACTCTCTCCCTTTCTGTCTTTCTCAATACACTCTTCTCTCCTTGTCTGTTTCTCTTTATCCATTCATCTCTCACTCTCTAGGTATACCCATTCATCTGTCACTCAGAGGTTAGCTTTCTTAAACATGCAACTCCCATTTAGTACTTTAGTTCACTCAATGCATTGCTCACTTAGCTGGTCTTTCTAAGCAGCCAAACATTAATTATACTATAATTAATTATAACTATACTATACTTACATATATTATATTATAATTAATTATACTATAATAATATTAGTAATGTCTCTTACTCTCTAGATCACTACAGACATTCCACATTTCTTTTTCAAGCTCTCTCCTTTCATGCTTTCCTGCCTATCCCTATTTCTACCACTATCCGTCTTTCACTGCTCAGGATTCTGCTTTCACACATACCTCAAAGCACAGGTATCTCCAGCCAGGAATCTCTCACTCAATACAGCTCTCTTTCCATACATCTCTCACTCTCTTGATTGAGTCTCACTTACCAACCATTTCTCATTTTCCCACTCTCTTGATTGAGTGGGATTTCTCACTGCTGATTTCTTTTTCATAATTTTCTTGCATAGCTCTCATTTTTCCCCTGATTTTTCCTGCACCACTCTTATTTGATTTTTAAAATCTTTTTTTTGCTCTTTTATCTCTTTATTTCTTCTAGGAATTCTCATTGAGCTGACATCTATCCTCATTTTTTAATTTGAGGCTTTACTTGTAGATTGTTTTCAAGTCAGTTTCCTCTTTTAAATTTGTGTCTTGAGCTTCCCTGTCACCAAGGAAACTTTTTGTGGTCAGATTATTATTTTTTTTGGCTTTTTATTAATTTTTCCAGCTTACTTCTTAATTTTGGACTTTATGTTAGAGTAGGGCTCTGCTCACCCCTGGGGGCGGTGAGTGGCCTGGGTTTTTATCTTTCATTTCCTTCTGATTTCTCAAGTTGGTCTTGGGGTTTGTATGTTTTTGATGCTTCCAAGATGGTGTGATCTGGGGAGTAGTCTGGTCACTGTGCTCCTGATCTGTGCTCTGGTCCTTGCATAGATAATTCCCTTATTTCATCATGAAAATAATTGCTTCTCTCTGCTCTGGAACTGTGACCAGGGGCTGGGAAATTGGCAACAGAGCTGCTAGATGGCAAGTGCTCCTCTCTGCCTGAGAACTGCGACTCAGAATTGGGTAATAAGAGACGAAGCTGCCAAATGATACCTGAACCAGTACCCAGTGCTAGTACAGGGGACCCTGGAGATTTCTTTCTGCCCAGGTCTTCAGTCTTCTTAATGGCCCTGGGTACTGGACTGCTTTATGCTACAGCTCCCGCCCCAGCCATAGCCCAGTGCTGCTGCCATCACCCAGGGCTGCATCAGCCAACTCCCCAGCTCATCGTTTGCACATATCTCCTTCTATCTTCCAAAGCTACTGTGGGCCACAAAAACGTCTCAGTTACTTGCTCTTGGATTTCTTGCTCAGAATTCAGCTTGACATGTTTTCTGTGATCATTGCAGAAGCAATGTCAGGGGAGCTTTAGGCAATTGTGATGCCTCGCTCTGCCATCGGGACTCTGTCTTCCATATTTTATTATCAACATCCCTTTTCCTCTTCATTCCTCACTGCTTAGATGTAGCCATTCCTCTTTCTGTGCCTCTTCAAGTCTCTTCAAGCACCAGTCTCCCAGCATTTCGACCTTGCTATATTCACCTCTTCTTGTCTAAATCAACATAGTCGGTCACTTTTTACTCTCCAGCTCTTTCCAATCACAATGGTCTCCCTACTTTTGTTTCTGTATTCCTCCATCTGTCACCGTCTACGTCTTGCCATCCGTTCATGTCTTCTTCCTTCAGTTAGTTTAAAGATCCATTTCTCCATGGCTGCATCTAGCCATTCATTTCAGCCTTGTCAGCTCTCAATTTGATCATCTTGTGCTGCAAAATTCTTGTTACTCATCCATTTTGTACAATTTTGATTTTACAATCAATTACCTTCCATATTTCATTCCAAAGATCACTCTGTTAATTTCTCCATTCACCCATCTCTCACTGTCTGGATCACTGCAAACATCCACATCTCCTTCCACTGCTGTTCATCCTTCACTGGGAAGGTTTGACTTTTCACACATTGTTGCGTATGGATCTCCAACAAGGAATCTCTCATTCAGTACAAGTCTCTTTCCATACATCTCTTACTCTGGATATCTCTTAACATCCATCTCACATTTTCCCAGTTTCTCCATTTATCTCTTGATATTTCTGACATTCTTCCATTTGTACTTGGCCTTTTAGTTCTGGCCATTCATCATTGTAGGCTTCTTGTGGTCTGTTTCATAATGCAGAATTCTCTGCACACATCCACCTCTGCACACCTCCACCTCTGCACACCTCCACCTCTGCACACATCCACCTCTGCACACATCCACCTCTGCACACATCCACCTCTGCACACCTCCACCTCTGCACACATCCACCTCTGCACACATCCACCTCTGCACATATTCACCTCTGCACACATCCACCTCTGCACATATTCACCTCTGCACACATCCACCTCTGCACACATCCACCTCTGCAAACATCCATTATACATCCCTCTCTCACTGTGTAGCCTTGGGCACACATTCCTGTCACTTTCTCTAAGACAGTTTAACCATCATTTCTCTTTCACTAGTCTAACCATTCATTTATCTTTTCCCTGCTAATTCTCAGTTCAGTTGTCTTGCATTTCATACCTTCTACTATTCATCCATTTCCTCCTAGTTTGATTTGACTATCACCTTACCTATCACAGCCTATGCCTCTCCATTCGCCCTTTTGGCACTTGTGTATCAACCATTGTCACCCTCTCCCTATCTATCTTTCTCAATAAATTTCTCTCTCCTTATATACTTCTCTTTAACCATTCACCTACTGCTTCCTGGTTAGTTTTCTCTAATCCTGTAATTCTCCCTTGGGATTTCAGTATACCCATCCATCTCTCACTCAGGTGGTCACTGTCTAGCTTTTCATTGCTATCTCTCTAGTCTGGATCTCTGCAAAGATATAATTCTCCTTCTCAAAATCTGTCCTTTCATTCTTTTCTGCTTATCCGTGTTTCCTCAGCTGTCCATTCTTCACTGGTGAGGTTTCTCCATTCCCACATACCTCAATATGCAGGTATCTATAGCCAGGAATATATCTTCCAATAAAACTCCCTTTGCATGAATTCCTCACTCTGTTGGACTCCCTTAAGATCTAGCTCTCATTTTCCCATTTTATCCATTCATCCATCTGCTATTATCTTTGTTGCTCTTACATTCTATTTTTTTGTCTTTCAGTTCTCCACATTCATCATTCTGTGCCTCGGTAGATCTATGCAATCACCAGTCTCACAACGCTGAAGTCTCTCCATTCATTCATCTCTCATTGTCTAGACCTTACCATCCATTCAGTTCTCCCTCTCTGAGCTGGTCCGACCAACTGTTGCCCTTTGGTTACATCAAACCCATCTCTCACCTCTTCTCTTCCTTGCCCCTGCACGTTGCATAGCTCTCACCATTCATCTGTTCCTTCCCATTTAGGTTTGAATATTGCTTCAGCTATCCCAGGCTGGGCCTCTTCTTTCAACCTCTTGTCAGTGTGTGTGTGTCACCCACCATCAAGATCTCCCTATCTGTATTTCTTAATCCATTTTCTCTCTTTGTCTATGTCTCTATTCATCTACTACTTCCTGATAAGTTTTTTCTAGATATTTCCTTTCCCTCTGGACTTCAGTACACCAATTCATCTCTCACTCTGTTCTGATTTGTCCACTCACCTTCAGTCATCTCTGCACACATCCAGATTTTCTTCTCAACATGTCTCCTTTCATCTTTTACTGCCTATCTGCATTTCCACCACAATCCACCCTTCATGATTGAGGCTCTTCCTTTCACACATATCTCTCTATGCATGTACGTCCAGTCATGAATTTCACTCTTTTTCATACACCTCTCAATCTATTTGTCTCTCTTGGCATCAGTTTCTCATTTCTCTAGTTTTTCCATTCATTCATCTCGGTGTCTTCTACACTCTTCCATTCATTCCTGAACTTTTAGCTCTAGCCATTCATCATTCTATGCTTTTCTTGGTCTGCTCAACCATCACTTTTACAATGCTGAATCCTTTCCATTCATTCATCTCTCACTGTCTAGGTATCTCCTCCTCTAAAATAGTCTACTCCTTCATTCAGTTCTGTCTTGCCAATTCTCAATTCCTCCCTTTCACATTGCATGACTCTTGCCATTCATCCATTCTGCTATCTAGATTTCCACTCTCATTCACCTCTAATATTTTGGGTCACTATATCCATCTTTTTGTCCCTTCCCCTCCTACCTGCCTGTTGGGTAAGACAGGTTTATATACCCAAATGAGTATGTATATATGTTCTTCCCTTTTTGTACCAGTTCAGTTGAGAGTGAGGTTCAAGTCCCCACCAATTTCTTCTTCACTGTAAATACTATTTCTTGTGCACCTATTTTATGTGAGATAATTTTCCCCATTCTTCCTCTCCCTTCCCTCTTCTCTCAATTCCCTCTTTCTAACCCTTCCATTCTTTTTTTTTTTTTGAGATCATTCCAACAGAATCGACTCATACCTGTGCCCTTTCTCTATGGAGATTCCTTCTAACTGCCTTGATAATGATAAAGTTCTTAGGAGTTACATGTATCATCATCCCATCTAGGACAGTAAATAGTTTAAGCTTATTAACTCCCTTATGATTTCTCTTTCATGTTTACCTTTCTGTTCTTCTCTTGAGTTTTTTGTTTGAATGTCAGATTTTTCTATTCAGCTTTGGTCTTTTCCTCAGGAGTGCTGGTAAATCCTCAATTTTCTTAAGTACCCATTTTTTCTCTTGAAGTTTTGCTGGGTAGGTTATTATTGGCTGTAATCTTACTTCCCTCATCTTTAGGAAATCATATCACAAGCCCTCTTCTCTTTTATCCTGGCAGCTACTAAATCTTATGGGATCCTGACCTTGGTTCCATGGTATTTAATTTTTTCTTTCTAGATGTTTAAAGCATTTTCTCCTTGACTAAGGAGCTCTAGAATATGACTGTTATTCCTGGGAATTTTCATTTTGACATCTCTTTCAGGAGGTAACTATGGATTATTTCAATTTCTATTCTGCCCTCTGGTTTTAAAAAGTGTGGGCAGTTTTAATTTATAATATCTTGAAATATGATGTGTAGGCTCTTGTTCTGATCATGGATTTCAGGTAGTACAATAATTCTTAAATGATCTCTTCTTGATCTCTTTTCCATGTCATCTGTTATTCTGAAGAGATATTTCACATTTTCTTCTATTTTTCATTATTTTGACTTTTTTATTGCTTTTGATCACTTGTGGGTTATAAGCTTCCACTTGACCAAATTTTAATTTAAAAAATTTATTTTCTTCAGTGATGTTTTGTACCTCTTTTTCAATTTAGCCAATTCTGCTTTTTAAGTAGGTATCTTCTTCAGTATTTTGGTGCCTCTTTTTCCAAGCCATGAATTTTCTTTGTATATTTTTCTTTCATTTATCTCATTTCTTTCTACAATTTTCCTCTAGTGCTCTTATTTGAGTTAAAAAATTTCTTTTGCTTTTTTTATCTCTTTCTTTAGCTTTTTCTGGGAATTCTTGTTGAGTTTGTGTCCAGTTCACACTTTTTTGAAGTTTTGCTTGTAGATGTTTTCATACCATTGTCTTCTGAGTTTGCATCTTAAGCTTCCTTGTTATAATACCTTTTTATGGTCAGATTCTTTTTCTATTGTTTGCCCATTTTTCCAGTCAACTTCTTTACATTTTACCTCCATGTTAGACTTAAATTCTGCTAAATTCTTGGGACAAGGTGAGTGTGAGTGTATGTGTATGTGTGTGTGTGTGTGTGTGTGTGTGTGTGTGTGTGTCGCTGTTCCAAGCATCAGGATTTTTCTCCATGCTGTTTTCAAAGCTAGTCCTGGGGGTCTGTAACTTTTTGATACTTTAAAGTTGATGATATGTGGGGAGAGAGGGGTGGTCACTGTTCTCTTGGTCTGCCTTCTGATCCTTACTTAGAAAGGGCTCCTATTCTTTTTAATAGAATATGCTAGTATTCTATACTCCACACTGCAACTGTTACCACAAAATAGGACCCTTGTGTTCTCTCTGCTCTGGAACTGTGACCAGGGCTCCTTCTCCCCTGTGACGGCAAACATTCCTTCCTGCCGTGGAACTGTGACTTGGAATTGGGTAATGGTCAGTGGAGCTGCTAAATGGTGTCAAGTTCTAGGCTCAGTGCCTACATAAGGGTCATCATTAAATACTTATGACCAGTTATCCTATCCCCTTACGATCTATGGGCAGTGAGAGCTCCTGGAACAGTTGCTGCTGTTGTTACTGCTGTTGCCACTGCTGTTGCCACAGGTGCAGCCTTCAAGGCCCACAGGTAGTGTTGCTTCCATGCTGTGCTCTGGGCTAGCCCAGAACCCAGGGTAACAGGCCTTTCCTTCTGCATTGAAAAGGTCTCACCGTGACCTTTGGTTGGTTATGCTGCACCATTATATGACTCAACTTGTTAAAGTTGTTTGGAGGGGAATACTCCCTCTGTTCTGCAATCTTGACTTGTAATTCAACTTTTTGTTAGTATTTCTATATCGCTCTCAAACAAACATTGCCTGTCTCTTTAAAGCTTCATTCTCTATTAGTATATTTTTGTTCATTCATTCAGCCACCGAGGAATAGTTCACCATTCTAGGTCAGATTTATGTAAGGATGGTGCTCTCAATCTTTTCTTGAGTATAGCAAGCCATTTCACCACTAGCAGGATTTCTAAGCATAAGAACTTCATTTTGTTGATTCCTCTACCCAGATTTCTTTGTCAATATGGCCACAAACTTTGATACCTTCATTTCAATGTATCTTCTTTCCTGAATTCCTGACTTTCTCTCTTTTCTCCACCGCCCATCCTTCACTGCTCACCTGCTCAATAGGGAGGAATCTTCCCATACAAATCACCTGTTCGGACCCGTTTCCCTTCTCACATAACTCACTTTCTCAGCCCCTATTACCAGCCATCTTTCATTTGACCATTGTAACCCTTTCTAACCTAAGTGCTGCTTGGGTGTGATCCTGGCATGGGAGTTCTAGACCTGCACAATTTTCTTATTGCTTAGGTCTAAACCACCCATTCAGGTCATAGTCCTGAAGTTTCTACTTTTGTGCATCTGTCACACTGTAGGTAGATGTATTTGCACATTTATAATTCAGAAATTAGCCTTCTCTCTGTACACCACTTCCACCCGGGAAGCAGGGCACCCATCCATCACCCCTTTAGCTGGGCTTTCTATAAACCCAAATATGCTTGTACTTCTCTCCATGCGTATGTATTTCCCGCAGTGGCTCTCTAGAAACATTCCATACTTCATTCTCTCCATCCCTCCTTACATCATTTTGGGGCTTTTATTGTATCCTCAGTTATTCATCCTTCACTGCTATGACTTCTGTTTTCATTCACACCACAACGCAGAGCTAACACCACCCATGAATGTTTTACATGGTAAGACACACGGTCCTTACACTTCACACTCTCTTGATCTCTCTTTCCATCCACCTCTCATTTCCCATTTTCTCCCTTCAGGCTTCTCTGAAAGTTCTGGTCTCTATTCCATTCTTTCTTGTTCTCTGAGTTCTATACACATTTTGTTCTGAGCCTCCAAAGACCAAAACACAGATTACTCTCACATTACTCAGGTGTCGACATTTATACATCTGTCACGGTCTAGGTCTCATCATGCATTCCTTCCCCCCTCTTTCACCCAGTCTAAGCAAGTTCTCCTCTTTGGCTTTATCTCCCACATTTTCTTCTTGTCTTGTGCTCCTAAGTTCCATTTCATCCCATAGGCATCACAACATTCATGCGTTCCTTCCTTTCAAGACTGGACAGTGACTTCAAGAATCAGAGTGTGGGTCTCTCCTTTCATTTTGGTCACTTATCCTCACACCCTGCCCCTGTGACTTCATAATTCTATTCTTCTCTCCCTATTTCTTGTTGTGAATTCAGCTTCCTTGCTCTAGGTAGATTCATTCATGTATCACTCAGAGGTACCCTTTCTCAATGCCTACTTCTCCCAGTCATCATCTCTGCAGAACTTCATCCACTCTGGAGTTTTTCCTAGGAGGAGGACATCCATTCTGCCAATCTCCATTCAACTGCCTCTCCCTGACGGCTTCTCTCTAAATGTTGTATATCCACGTCTCACCATATCCACTTTCTTACTTTCCTGATCAGTAAGCTCAACTGTCCATGCCTATTGAGGCTATTATACATACTTCACTTTACTGGGATGTGAACACACCAATATTTCACTCAGTACCACTCCCTTTCCTCACACTGTCTAGGTCTCTTCTTCCACCCATTTCTCATTCACTCCCTTTCCCCATTAATCCAACTCGTTCAGTCTTGTGTCCTGTTCCACTCATTCCTGGCCTCTTCTCTTATTTGCATCCACTGGACTTCCCTACACAAATGTGTCCTTTCATAACCATTCACTCTATAGGCCTCATGTACCATTCATTTCTCCTTCTGTTACACTGTCTCTCAAAATATTCTGCTTCAGTCAATCTCACCAGTCATTATTACTTTCCTCCTTGATCCCCAAAGGATCCCTCTCACATTGCAAGACCGTTAGCATTCATCCTTTTCCCCAGTTGAGATTTGACTACACCTTCAAAAATCAGAGGTTGGGTCACTCCTTTCACTGCTATCTTTGGGCCTGTCTGTCTTACATCCTCACTTTAATCTAGCTTTCTCAATCCATTCTCCTCTCACATTCTTTCTGTTCCTCTCCTCATCTCTCAAGGTCTCCATACTGCTATTCTTCCACCATACAGCATTGGGCTTTCTCACTGCATACAACTCCGATTCAACTTTTTACTTCACCCAAACTTCTGACACTTAGATTCTCTTTGAAGTATCCAGACCTGACTTGTACTTCTATCCACTCACGTACCTCTCCTACAGTGGCTCTCTGGAAATATTCCATGCTTCAGACTCTACATCTCAAATTACATGCTTTGAGGGATTTACCTGGGTCCGGAGGTATTCATCCTTCAATGCTAGGGCTTCTGCTTTGATTCACACTACAACATACACCTATTTCTAGCCATGAATCTCTCAGGGACATGACATACTTTCATTACAACTCTCACTGTCTTGGTCTCTCTTTCCGTCCATCTGTCACTTCGCACTTTCACTGTCCAGCCCTCACTCAATATGCTGGCCTATCTTCCATTCTTTCACGTTCTCTCAATTCTAAACATGCACTGTTGCCACACATCTTCCATCTAAACACACATTACTCTCACATCGCTCAAGTGTCTCCGTTCATTCATCTGTCAGAGTTGGAGTCTCATCAGCGATTCCTTCCTCCCTCTTTCACACAACCTAACCAAGTATTCAGCTTTGCCTCCAACTCCCACTTTTCCTTCAATTCCATAACATACAATATCTATCACAGCATTCATGCATTCTCTCCTTTTAACATTCAACAGTCACTTAAAGTATCAGAGTGTGGGTCTCTCCTTTCATTCTTGTCATCCTCAATTCTTTTTATCTGAATTTCTTCCTCTTTTGTCCTCTTCCTATTTCTCCTCATGACTTCGGCGTTCTTCCTCTACGTAGATCAATGCAAGCACCACTCAGAGTTTCCCTTACTCGATGCCTAATTTTTACAGTCATCATCACTGCAGGCCATCTCCAACTGTGCAGTTGTTCCTAGGAGGAGAACATCCCTTCCACCAATCTCCATTCAACTGGCTCTCATTGACTGCCTCTCTTCAATTACTGTATGACTATTTTTCACCCCATCCACTTTGTAACTTTTATGTATCTAATTGGTCAACTCTCCCTGTGTACTGAGGGTATCAAAGCTCCCTCACTGCATTGGGATTTACATGCAGAAACTGCTCACTCAGAACAACTTCTTTTCCATATACCTGTCACTCCCTTGGTCTCTCCTTGCATCCATCCCTCATTCACTCACTTACTCCTTCATCCATACCTTTAAATCTTCTGTGCTGTTCTCCTCATTCCTGGCCTCTTTCCTTATTTGAATCCACTGGGCTCCCAGAGGAAAATATGTCTTTTCATACGCATTCACTCTGTAGTTCTCAGATGGCATTCATTTCTCCTTCTGTCACACCCTCTACAAATATTTCTCTTTCATTCAGTCTCACCACTCCTTCTTCCTTTCCAAACTGCTCTCCCATTCAGCCATTTCATAGAAGATGCTTCTTTACATACATCCTTGTTCCCGTATCGAGCTTGGACCATACATTCAATATCAGAGGTTGGGTCTCTCCTTGCACTCCTGCCTTAGGACCTTGGTGTCCCACATCCTCCCCTTCATCTCACTTTCTCAATCCCTTCTCCTCTCACTTCCTTTCTGTTTGTATGCTCACCTCTCACTTTCTCAATATGGCCACTCATCCATCACACACATTTGGTCTTCCTCTAGGCTTACAACATCGATTCAGCTTTTGACTTTACCCAAACATGTGACGCTCAGGTTCTCTTCCTGCATTCGAATGCATCTCCCACAATGGCTCTCTCTGTATCCTTCACTCTCTCCATCTCACCTTCCATCCTTTTGGGGCTTTTCCTGTGGCGTCAGATATTCATCCTTCACTGCTATGGCTTCTGCTTTCATTCACACCACAACATGCAGCTGGCTCCAGCCATGAATCTCTCATGGACATGACATTTTTACTGACACCTCTCTCACTCTTGGTGTCTGTCTTTTCATCCATCTCTCACTTGCCACTTTCACTGTCCCACCCTCACTCAGTATGCTACTCTCTCTTCCATTCTCCCACGTTCTCTCAATTCTAAACATGCACTGTTGCCACACACCTTCCATCTAAACACATTACTCTCACATCGCTCTGGAGTCTCCATTCATCCATCTGTCAGAGTTGGAGTCTCATCAGCGATTCCATCCTCCCTCTTTCACACAACCTAACCAAGGATTCAACTTTGCCTCCATCTCCCACTTTTGCTTCATTTCCTTGTGCTCCTTGGTTTCCATGATATACCATATATATCACAGAATTCATGAACTCTTTCCTTTCAATCTTTGACAGTCACTTCTAGTATCAGAGTGTGGGTCTCTCCTTTCATTCTTCTCACTCATTCTCAACTTCTCTCTCTCTGACTTTCTTCCTCTTTTCTTCTCTCCCTATATCTCCTCATGACTTCAGCATTCTCACCCTAGGTAGAGCCATTCACTCAGACTATCCCTTACTCGATGTCCAATTTTCACAGTCATCATCCCTGCAGGCCATCTCCAGCTGTGGAGTTTTTCCTAGGAGGACAACATCCCTTCTGCCAATCTCCATTCAACTGCCTCTCGCTGACTGCCACTCTTCAGTTACTTTATGTCTCTTTTTCACCCTACAAACTCTCTCAATTTCGGCTTCCATTTCATCATCTCTCTCTGTGAAGTGAGGGTATCAAACCTCCTTCACTGCACTGGGATTTGCATTCCAAAATCGCTCACTCAGAACAACTTCTTTTCCATATAGCTCTCACACTCCCTTGGACTCTCCTTGCATCCATCCCTCATTCACTTCCTTTCTCCTTCATCCATCCCTTTTAATCTTCTGTACTATTCTCCTCACTGCTGGCCTCTTTGATTATTTCCATCCATTGGTCTCTCCTCGGCAAATATGTCCTTTCATGCCCATGCATTCTGGAGGTCTCAGGTGGCATTCATTTCTCCTTCTGTCACCCTCTCTCCAAACATTTCTGTTTCATTCAGTCTCACCACTCCTTCTTCCTTTCCCAACTGCTCTCCAATTTAACCTTCTCACACAACATGCCTCTTAACATACATGCTTGTTCCCATGTCCAGATTTCACCATGCATTCAATATCAGAGTTTGGGTCTCTCCTTTCACCCCTCGCTTAGGACCTTGGTGTCCCACATCCTCACTTCCATACCACTTTCTCAATCCATCCTCCTTTCCCTTCCTCTGCTTGCTCACCTCTCACTTTTTCAGCTTGGGCACTCATTCATCCCACACAGTTCATCTTTCCCTATGCATACAACTCCCACTCAGCTTTTACGATCACTCAGACAAGTGTTCAGTTCACTTCTCTGCATTCGAATGCCTCTCCCACAAAGGCTCTCTATAAACATTGCATCCTTCACTCTCTCCATCTCGCCTTACGTCCTTTTGGGGCTTTTCCTGTGGCGTCAGATATTCATCCTTCACTGCTATGGCTTCTGCTTTCATTCACACCGCAACATGCAGCTGGCTCCAGCCATGAATCTCTCACAGGACACAACATTCTTTCCTTAGCCCTCTCACTCTCTTGGTCTCTCCATCCGTCTCTCATCGGTGACTTTCACTCTCCGCCCCTCACTCAACGTTCTGCTCTCTCTTCCATTCTTGCATGTTCTCTCACTTCTACACAGGCATTGTTATCACACACCCTAGATCTAAACACGCAGTAATCTCACATTGCTCATGGTACACATCATCCGTATGTCACAGTGGCGGTCTCTTTTTTGATCCCTCCCTCCCCGCTCTTTCACACAACATAGCCAAGTATTCCTTTATCCTTACACCCACTATGTTTCCTTCACTTCCTCGTACTCCTCAATTCCATTTTTTCCCCAGCTATACCTCACTCCACTCGTGAATTCCAGCTTTTCAAGATTTGACAGTCACTTCAGGTATCAGAGTGTGGGTCTCTCTTTCATTCTTGGCACTCATCCTCATCCCCTCCCTCTCTTCCTTTTTTCCTCTGTTCCCCTCTCCCTATTTCTCCTCTTGACTTCAGAGTTCTTGCTCTAGGTAGATCCATTCATGCACCACTCAGAGTTTGCCTTGCTTGACAACTAATTTTCGCCATCATCATCCCTGCATGCCATCTCCCACTGTGGGGTTTTTCCTAGGAGAACACCCCTTCTGCCATTCTCTATTCAACTGCCTCTCCCTTACTGCTTCTCTCCAACTAGTGTATGTCTATTTTTCACCCCGTCCACTTTGTAAATATTATGTCTCTATTTGCTCAACTCTCCCTGTGAACTGAGGGTGCCTAACCTTCCTCACTGCAATAGGATTTGCATGCATAAATTTCTCACTGAGTATAACTTCCTTTCCATATACCTGTCACTCCCTTGGTCTCTCCTTGCATCCATCCCTCATACACTCCTTTTCTCCATCATCCATCCTTTAGTCTTCTGTGCTCTTCTCTTCATTCCTGGCCTCTTTTCTGATTTGCATCCATTGGGCTCTCCTAGGCAAATATGTTCTTTCATGCCCATTTACTCTGGAGGTCATGTGGCATTCATTTCTGTTTCTGTCACACTCTCTCCAAATATTTCTCTTTCATTCAGTCTCACCACTCCTTCTTCCTTTCCAAACTGCTCTCCCATTCAGCCATTTCATAGAAGATGCTTCTTTACATACATCCTTGTTCCCGTATCGAGCTTGGACCATACATTCAATATCAGAGGTTGGGTCTCTCCTTGCACCCCTGCCTTAGGACCTTAGTGTCCCACATCCTCCCCTTCATCTCACTTTCTCAATCCCTTCTCCTCTCACTTCCTTTCTGTTTGTATGCTCACCTCTCACTTTCTCAATATGGCCACTCATCCATCACACACATTTGGTCTTTCTCTAGGCTTACAACATCGATTCAGCTTTTGACTTTACCCAAACATGTGACGCTCAGGTTCTCTTCCTGCATTCGAATGCCTCTCCCACAATGGCTCTCTCGGTATCCTTCACTCTCTCCATCTCAACTTACATTCTTTTGGGGCTTTAACTGTGTCCTAGTTATTCATCCTTCTCTGCTATGGCTTCTGCTTTCATTCACACCACAACATGCAGCTGGCTCCAGCCATGATTTTCTTTCCCACATTTTTTTCTTTCTTTCCTTCCTTTCCTTACTCCTCTCTCAATCTTGGCCTGTCTCTTCCCATGTTCACTGTCACGGCCTCACTCAATATGCTGCTCTCTCTTCCATTCCTTCATGTTCTCTCCGTTCGAAACATGCATTGCTGCCACACACCTTCCGTCTAAACACACATTACTCTCACATCGCTCAAGTGTCTCCATTCATCCCTCTGTCAGAGTTGGAGTCTCATCAGCAAATCCTTCCTCCCTCTTTCACACAACCGAACCAAGTATTCAACTTTGCCTCCATCTCCCACTTTTGCTTCATTTCCTTGTGCTCATCAGGTTCCATGATATATCATATATATCACAGAATTCAGGCATTTTTTCCTTTCAACCTTTCACAGCCACTTCCAGTATCAGAGTTTGGGTCTCTCCTTTCACCCCTCGCTTAGGACCTTGGTGTCCCACATCCTCACTTCCATACCACTTTCTCAATCCATTCTCCTCTCCCTTCCTCTGCTTGCTCACCTCTCACTTTTTCAGCTTGGGCACTCATTCATCCCACACACTTCGGCTTTCTCTATGCATACAACTCCCACTCAGCTTTTACGATCACTCAGACAAGTGTTCAGTTCACTTCTCTGCATTCGAATGCCTCTCCCACAAAGGCTCTCTATAAACATTGCATCCTTCACTCTCTCCATCTCACCTTACGTCCTTTTGGGGCTTTTCCTGTGGCGTCAGATATTCATCCTTCACTGCTATGGCTTCTGCTTTCATTCACACCGCAACATGCAGCTGGCTCCAGCCATGAATCTCTCGCAGGACACAACATTCTTTCCTTACCCCTCTCACTCTCTTGGTCTCTCCATCCGTCTCTCATCGGTGACTTTCACTCTCCGCCCCTCACTCAACGTTCTGCTCTCTCTTCCATTCTTGCATGTTCTCTCACTTCTACACAGGCATTGTTATCACACACCCTAGATCTAAACACGCAGTAATCTCACATTGCTCATGGTACACATCATCCGTATGTCACAGTGGCGGTCTCTTTTTTGATCCCTCCCTCCCCGCTCTTTCACACAACATAGCCAAGTATTCCTTTATCCTTACACCCACTATGTTTCCTTCACTTCCTCGTGCTCCTCAATTCCATTTTTTCCCAGATAGATATTTATATCACACCACTCGTGCATTCCTCTCTTTCAAGATTTGACAGTCACTTCAGGTATCAGAGTGTGGGTCTCTCTTTCATTCTTGGCACTCATCCTCACCCCCTCCTCTCTGCCTTTCTTCCTCTTTTCTCCTCTCCATACTTCTCCTCATGACTTGAGTGTTATTGCCCCAGGTAGATACATTCATGCACCACTCAGAGTTTCCCTTACTCGATGCCTAATTTTCACCATCATCATCCCTGCATGCCATCTCCCAGTGTGGAGTTTTTCCTAGGAGAACACCCCTTCTGCCCATCTGTATTCAATAGCCTCTCCCTGACTGCTCTCAAATTTCTGTATGTCTGTTTTTCACCTTACCCACTTACTCACTTTCAGGGATCTAATTGCTGAAGCCTCCCCTTGTAGTGAGGGTATCAAACCTCCTTCACGGCACTGGCCATTGCATTCATAAATCACTCATTCACAACAACTTCTTTTCCATATACCTCCCATTCCCTTGGTCTCTACTTACATCCATCCCTCATTCACTCCCTTTCCCCTTCATCCATCTCTTTTGGTCTTCTGTGCTTTTCTGCTCATTCCTGGTGTCTTTGCTTATTGGCATCCATTGGGCTCTCCTAGGCAAATATGTCCTTTCATGCCCATTTACTCTGGAGGTCTCAGGTGGCATTCATTTCTGCTTCTGTCACCCTCTCTCCAAACATTTCTGTTTCATTCAGTCTCACTCCTTCTTCCTTTCCAAACTGCTCTCCAATTCAACCTTCTCACACAAAATGCCTCTTAATATACATGCTTGTTCCCATATCCAGATTTCACCATGCATTCAATATCAGAGTTTGGGTCTCTCCTTTCACCCCTCGCTTAGGACCTTGGTGTCCCACATCCTCCCCTTCATCTCACTTTCTCAATCCCTTCTCCTCTCACTTCCTTTCTGTTTGTATGCTCACCTCTCACTTTCTCAATATGGCCACTCATCCATCACACACATTTGGTCTTTCTCTAGGCTTACAACATCGATTCAGCTTTTGACTTTACCCAAACATGTGACGCTCAGGTTCTCTTCCTGCATTCGAATGCATCTCCCACAATGGCTCTCTCGGTATCCTTCACTCTCTCCATCTCAACTTACATCCTGTTGGGTCTTTTGCTGTGTCCTCAGTTATTCATCCTTCTCTGCTATGGCTTCTGCTTTCATTCACACCACAACATGCAGCTGGCTCCAGCCATGATTTTCTTTCCCACATTTTTTTCTTTCTTTCCTTCCTTTCCTTACTCCTCTCTCAATCTTGGCCTGCCTCTTTCCATCCACCTGTCTCCTCCCATGTTCACTGTCACGGCCTCACTCAATATGCTGCTCTCTCTTCCATTCCTTCATGTTCTCTCCGTTCGAAACATGCATTGCTGCCACACACCTTCCGTCTAAACACACATTACTCTCACATCGCTCAAGTGTCTCCATTCATCCCTCTGTCAGAGTTGGAGTCTCATCAGCAAATCCTTCCTCCCTCTTTCACACAACCGAACCAAGTATTCAACTTTGCCTCCATCTCCCACTTTTGCTTCATTTCCTTGTGCTCATCAGGTTCCATGATATATCATATATATCACAGAATTCAGGCATTTTTTCCTTTCAACCTTTCACAGCCACTTTCAGTATCAGAGTTTGGGTCTCTCCTTTCACCCCTCGCTTAGGACCTTGGTGTCCCACATCCTCACTTCCATACCACTTTCTCAATCCATCCTCCTTTCCCTTCCTCTGCTTGCTCACCTCTCACTTTTTCAGCTTGGGCACTCATTCATCCCACACAGTTCATCTTTCCCTATGCATACAACTCCCACTCAGCTTTTACGATCACTCAGACAAGTGTTCAGTTCACTTCTCTGCATTCGAATGCCTCTCCCACAAAGGCTCTCTATAAACATTGCATCCTTCACTCTCTCCATCTCACCTTACGTCCTTTTGGGGCTTTTCCTGTGGCGTCAGATATTCATCCTTCACTGCTATGGCTTCTGCTTTCATTCACACCGCAACATGCAGCTGGCTCCAGCCATGAATCTCTCGCAGGACACAACATTCTTTCCTTACCCCTCTCACTCTCTTGGTCTCTCCATCCGTCTCTCATCGGTGACTTTCACTCTCCGCCCCTCACTCAACGTTCTGCTCTCTCTTCCATTCTTGCATGTTCTCTCACTTCTACACAGGCATTGTTATCACACACCCTAGATCTAAACACGCAGTAATCTCACATTGCTCATGGTACACATCATCCGTATGTCACAGTGGCGGTCTCTTTTTTGATCCCTCCCTCCCCGCTCTTTCACACAACATAGCCAAGTATTCCTTTATCCTTACACCCACTATGTTTCCTTCACTTCCTCGTGCTCCTCAATTCCATTTTTTCCCAGATAGATATTTATATCACACCACTCGTGCATTCCTCTCTTTCAAGATTTGACAGTCACTTCAGGTATCAGAGTGTGGGTCTCTCTTTCATTCTTGGCACTCATCCTCACCCCCTCCTCTCTGCCTTTCTTCCTCTTTTCTCCTCTCCATACTTCTCCTCATGACTTGAGTGTTATTGCCCCAGGTAGATACATTCATGCACCACTCAGAGTTTCCCTTACTCGATGCCTAATTTTCACCATCATCATCCCTGCATGCCATCTCCCAGTGTGGAGTTTTTCCTAGGAGAACACCCCTTCTGCCCATCTGTATTCAATAGCCTCTCCCTGACTGCTCTCAAATTTCTGTATGTCTGTTTTTCACCTTACCCACTTACTCACTTTCAGGGATCTAATTGCTGAAGCCTCCCCTTGTAGTGAGGGTATCAAACCTCCTTCACGGCACTGGCCATTGCATTCATAAATCACTCATTCACAACAACTTCTTTTCCATATACCTCCCATTCCCTTGGTCTCTACTTACATCCATCCCTCATTCACTCCCTTTCCCCTTCATCCATCTCTTTTGGTCTTCTGTGCTTTTCTGCTCATTCCTGGTGTCTTTGCTTATTGGCATCCATTGGGCTCTCCTAGGCAAATATGTCCTTTCATGCCCATTTACTCTGGAGGTCTCAGGTGGCATTCATTTCTGCTTCTGTCACCCTCTCTCCAAACATTTCTGTTTCATTCAGTCTCACTCCTTCTTCCTTTCCAAACTGCTCTCCAATTCAACCTTCTCACACAAAATGCCTCTTAATATACATGCTTGTTCCCATATCCAGATTTCACCATGCATTCAATATCAGAGTTTGGGTCTCTCCTTTCACCCCTCGCTTAGGACCTTGGTGTCCCACATCCTCCCCTTCATCTCACTTTCTCAATCCCTTCTCCTCTCACTTCCTTTCTGTTTGTATGCTCACCTCTCACTTTCTCAATATGGCCACTCATCCATCACACACATTTGGTCTTTCTCTAGGCTTACAACATCGATTCAGCTTTTGACTTTACCCAAACATGTGACGCTCAGGTTCTCTTCCTGCATTCGAATGCATCTCCCACAATGGCTCTCTCGGTATCCTTCACTCTCTCCATCTCAACTTACATCCTGTTGGGTCTTTTGCTGTGTCCTCAGTTATTCATCCTTCTCTGCTATGGCTTCTGCTTTCATTCACACCACAACATGCAGCTGGCTCCAGCCATGATTTTCTTTCCCACATTTTTTTCTTTCTTTCCTTCCTTTCCTTACTCCTCTCTCAATCTTGGCCTGCCTCTTTCCATCCACCTGTCTCCTCCCATGTTCACTGTCACGGCCTCACTCAATATGCTGCTCTCTCTTCCATTCCTTCATGTTCTCTCCGTTCGAAACATGCATTGCTGCCACACACCTTCCGTCTAAACACACATTACTCTCACATCGCTCAAGTGTCTCCATTCATCCCTCTGTCAGAGTTGGAGTCTCATCAGCAAATCCTTCCTCCCTCTTTCACACAACCGAACCAAGTATTCAACTTTGCCTCCATCTCCCACTTTTGCTTCATTTCCTTGTGCTCATCAGGTTCCATGATATATCATATATATCACAGAATTCAGGCATTTTTTCCTTTCAACCTTTCACAGCCACTTTCAGTATCAGAGTTTGGGTCTCTCCTTTCACCCCTCGCTTAGGACCTTGGTGTCCCACATCCTCACTTCCATACCACTTTCTCAATCCATCCTCCTTTCCCTTCCTCTGCTTGCTCACCTCTCACTTTTTCAGCTTGGGCACTCATTCATCCCACACAGTTCATCTTTCCCTATGCATACAACTCCCACTCAGCTTTTACGATCACTCAGACAAGTGTTCAGTTCACTTCTCTGCATTCGAATGCCTCTCCCACAAAGGCTCTCTATAAACATTGCATCCTTCACTCTCTCCATCTCACCTTACGTCCTTTTGGGGCTTTTCCTGTGGCGTCAGATATTCATCCTTCACTGCTATGGCTTCTGCTTTCATTCACACCGCAACATGCAGCTGGCTCCAGCCATGAATCTCTCGCAGGACACAACATTCTTTCCTTACCCCTCTCACTCTCTTGGTCTCTCCATCCGTCTCTCATCGGTGACTTTCACTCTCCGCCCCTCACTCAACGTTCTGCTCTCTCTTCCATTCTTGCATGTTCTCTCACTTCTACACAGGCATTGTTATCACACACCCTAGATCTAAACACGCAGTAATCTCACATTGCTCATGGTACACATCATCCGTATGTCACAGTGGCGGTCTCTTTTTTGATCCCTCCCTCCCCGCTCTTTCACACAACATAGCCAAGTATTCCTTTATCCTTACACCCACTATGTTTCCTTCACTTCCTCGTGCTCCTCAATTCCATTTTTTCCCAGATAGATATTTATATCACACCACTCGTGCATTCCTCTCTTTCAAGATTTGACAGTCACTTCAGGTATCAGAGTGTGGGTCTCTCTTTCATTCTTGGCACTCATCCTCACCCCCTCCTCTCTGCCTTTCTTCCTCTTTTCTCCTCTCCATACTTCTCCTCATGACTTGAGTGTTATTGCCCCAGGTAGATACATTCATGCACCACTCAGAGTTTCCCTTACTCGATGCCTAATTTTCACCATCATCATCCCTGCATGCCATCTCCCAGTGTGGAGTTTTTCCTAGGAGAACACCCCTTCTGCCCATCTGTATTCAATAGCCTCTCCCTGACTGCTCTCAAATTTCTGTATGTCTGTTTTTCACCTTACCCACTTACTCACTTTCAGGGATCTAATTGCTGAAGCCTCCCCTTGTAGTGAGGGTATCAAACCTCCTTCACGGCACTGGCCATTGCATTCATAAATCACTCATTCACAACAACTTCTTTTCCATATACCTCCCATTCCCTTGGTCTCTACTTACATCCATCCCTCATTCACTCCCTTTCCCCTTCATCCATCTCTTTTGGTCTTCTGTGCTTTTCTGCTCATTCCTGGTGTCTTTGCTTATTGGCATCCATTGGGCTCTCCTAGGCAAATATGTCCTTTCATGCCCATTTACTCTGGAGGTCTCAGGTGGCATTCATTTCTGCTTCTGTCACCCTCTCTCCAAACATTTCTGTTTCATTCAGTCTCACTCCTTCTTCCTTTCCAAACTGCTCTCCAATTCAACCTTCTCACACAAAATGCCTCTTAATATACATGCTTGTTCCCATATCCAGATTTCACCATGCATTCAATATCAGAGTTTGGGTCTCTCCTTTCACCCCTCGCTTAGGACCTTGGTGTCCCACATCCTCCCCTTCATCTCACTTTCTCAATCCCTTCTCCTCTCACTTCCTTTCTGTTTGTATGCTCACCTCTCACTTTCTCAATATGGCCACTCATCCATCACACACATTTGGTCTTTCTCTAGGCTTACAACATCGATTCAGCTTTTGACTTTACCCAAACATGTGACGCTCAGGTTCTCTTCCTGCATTCGAATGCATCTCCCACAATGGCTCTCTCGGTATCCTTCACTCTCTCCATCTCAACTTACATCCTGTTGGGTCTTTTGCTGTGTCCTCAGTTATTCATCCTTCTCTGCTATGGCTTCTGCTTTCATTCACACCACAACATGCAGCTGGCTCCAGCCATGATTTTCTTTCCCACATTTTTTTCTTTCTTTCCTTCCTTTCCTTACTCCTCTCTCAATCTTGGCCTGCCTCTTTCCATCCACCTGTCTCCTCCCATGTTCACTGTCACGGCCTCACTCAATATGCTGCTCTCTCTTCCATTCCTTCATGTTCTCTCCGTTCGAAACATGCATTGCTGCCACACACCTTCCGTCTAAACACACATTACTCTCACATCGCTCAAGTGTCTCCATTCATCCCTCTGTCAGAGTTGGAGTCTCATCAGCAAATCCTTCCTCCCTCTTTCACACAACCGAACCAAGTATTCAACTTTGCCTCCATCTCCCACTTTTGCTTCATTTCCTTGTGCTCATCAGGTTCCATGATATATCATATATATCACAGAATTCAGGCATTTTTTCCTTTCAACCTTTCACAGCCACTTTCAGTATCAGAGTTTGGGTCTCTCCTTTCACCCCTCGCTTAGGACCTTGGTGTCCCACATCCTCACTTCCATACCACTTTCTCAATCCATCCTCCTTTCCCTTCCTCTGCTTGCTCACCTCTCACTTTTTCAGCTTGGGCACTCATTCATCCCACACAGTTCATCTTTCCCTATGCATACAACTCCCACTCAGCTTTTACGATCACTCAGACAAGTGTTCAGTTCACTTCTCTGCATTCGAATGCCTCTCCCACAAAGGCTCTCTATAAACATTGCATCCTTCACTCTCTCCATCTCGCCTTACGTCCTTTTGGGGCTTTTCCTGTGGCGTCAGATATTCATCCTTCACTGCTATGGCTTCTGCTTTCATTCGCACCACAACGTTTAGCTGCCTTCGCTCATGAATCTGTCACAGGGCACCACATTTTTTCCTCACACCTCTCACTCTCTTGTCCTCTTTCCATCAAACTTCCATCGCTCACTTTCACTCTGTAGCCCTCACTCAACATGTGCTCCCTCTTCCATTCTTTCATTTTCTCTCAGTTCTACACAACCATTGTTCTCACACAACCTAGATCTAAACACGCAGTAATCTCACATTGCTCATGGTACACATCATCCATATGTCACAGTGGCGGTCTCTTTTTTGATCCCTCCCTCCCTCCCTCTTTCACACAACATAGCCAAGTATTCCTTTATCCTTACACCCACTATGTTTCCTTCACTTCCTCGTGCTCCTCAATTCCATTTTTTCCCATATATATGTCACATTACTTACGCATTCTTTCCTTTCAACATGTGACAGTCACTTCAGGTATCAGAGTGTGGGTCTCTCCTTCATTCTTGGCACTCATCCTCACCCCCTCCCTCTCTGACTTTCTTCCTCTTTTCTCCTCTCCCTATTTCTCCTCATGACTTCAGAGTTCTTGCTCTAGGTAGGTCCATTCATGCATCACCCAGAGTTTCTGTTAGTTGACGCCTAATTTTTGCCATCATCATCCCTGCATGCCATCTCCCACTGTGGAGTTTTTCCTAGGAGAACACCCTTTGTACCAATCTCCATTCAACTGCCTCTCCCTGACTGCTTCTCTCAAACTTCTGTGAGTCTCTTTTTCACCCTATCCACCTTCTCACTTTCATGGCTCTATTTCTTGAACTGTCCCTGTGTACTGAGTGGACCTAACCTCCCTCACTGAACTGGGAATTGCATGCAGAAATCGCCCACTCAGAACAACTTCCTTTCCATATACCTCTCACTCCCTTGGTCTCTGCTTTCATCCATACCTCATTCACACCCTTTCTCCTTCATCCATCTCTTTTAGTCTTCTGTGCTGTTCTCTTTATTCCAGTCCTCTCTCCTTATTTGCATCCATTGGGCTCCCCTAGGCCAATATGTCTTTTCATGACCAATCACTCTGGTGGTCTCAAGTAGCATTCATTTCTGCTTCTGTCAAACTCTCTCCAAACATTTCTGTTTCATTCAGTCTCACCACTCCTTCTTCCTTTCCCAACTGCTCTCCAATTCAGCCATTTCACAAAACATGCCTCTTAACATACATCCTTGTTCCCGTATCGAGCTTGGACCATGCATTCAATATCAGAGTTTGGGTCTCTCCTTGCACCCCTCGCTTAGGACCTTGGTGTCCCACATCCTCCCCTTCATCTCACTTTCTCAATCCCTTCTCCTCTCACTTCCTTTCTGTTTGTATGCTCACCTCTCACTTTCTCAATATGGCCACTCATCCATCACACACATTTGGTCTTCCTCTAGGCTTACAACATCGATTCAGCTTTTGACTTTACCCAAACATGTGACGCTCAGGTTCTTTTCCTGCATTCGAATGCATCTCCCACAATGGCTCTCTACAGACATTGCATCCTTCACTCTCTCCATCTCACCTTACATCCTGTTGGGGATTTTGCTGTGTCCAAGTTATTCATCCTTCTCTGCTACGGCTTCTGCTTTCATTCACACCACAACATGCAGCTGGCTCCAGCCATGATTCTTTCCTTACACCTCTCTCACTCTTGGTGTCTGTCTTTTCATCCATCTCTCACTTGCCACTTTCACTGTCCCACCCTCACTCAGTATGCTACTCTCTCTTCCATTCTCCCACGTTCTCTCAATTCTAAACATGCACTGTTGCCACACACCTTCCATCTAAACACATTACTCTCACATCGCTCTGGAGTCTCCATTCATCCATCTGTCAGAGTTGGAGTCTCATCAGCGATTCCATCCTCCCTCTTTCACACAACCTAACCAAGCATGCAACTTTGCCTCCATCTCCCACTTTTGCTTCATTTCCTTGTGCTCTTTGGGTTCCATGATATACCATATATATCACAGAATTCATGAGTTCTTTCCTTTCCACCTTTGACAGTCACTTCTAGTATCAGAGTGTGGGTCTCTCCTTTCATTCTTCTCACTCATTCTCAACTTCTCTCTCTCTGACTTTCTTCCTCTTTTCTTCTCTCCCTATATCTCCTCATGACTTCAGCATTCTCACCGTAGGTAGAGCCATTCACTCAGACTATCCCTTACTCGATGTCCAATTTTCACAGTCATCATCCCTGCAGGCCATCTCCAGCTGTGGAGTTTTTCCTAGGAGGACAACATCCCTTCTGCCAATCTCCATTCAACTGCCTCTCGCTGACTGCCACTCTTCAGTTACTCTATGTCTCTTTTTCACCCTACAAACTCTCTCAATTTCGGCTTCCATTTCATCATCTCTCCCTGTGAAGTGAGGGTATCAAACAACCTTAACTGCACTGGGATTTGCATTCCAAAATCGCTCACTCAGAACAACTTCTTTTCCGTATACCTCTCACACTCCCTTGGACTCTCCTTGCATCCATCCCTCATTCACTTCCTTTCTCCTTCATCCATCCCTTTTATTCTTCTGTACTATTCTCCTCACTGCTGGCCTCTTTGATTATTTCCATCCATTGGGCTCCCCTCGGCAAATATGTCCTTTCATGCCCATGCATTCTGGAGGTCTCAGGTGGCATTCATTTCTCCTTCTGTCACCCTCTCTCCAAACATTTCTGTTTCATTCAGTCTCACCACTCCTTCTTCCTTTCCCAACTGCTCTCCAATTCAGCCTTCTCACACAAAATGCCTCTTAACATACATGCTTGTTCCCATATCCAGATTTCACCATGCATTCAATATCAGAGTTTGGGTCTCTCCTTTCACCCCTCGCTTAGCACCTTGGTGTCCCGCATCCCCACCTGCATCACGCTTTCTCAATCCATCCTCCTTTCCCTTCCTCTGCTTGCTCACCTCTCACTTTTTGAGCATTGGCACTCATTCATCACACACAGTTCAGCTTTCCCTATGCATACAAGTCCCACTCAGCTTTTATGGTCACTCAGACAAGTGTTCAGTTCACTTCTCTGCATTCGAATGCCTCTCCCACAAAGGCTCTCTATAAACATTGCATCCTTCACTCTCTCCATCTCACCTTCCATCCTTTTGGGGCTTTTCCTGTGGCGTCAGATATTCATCCTTCACTGCTATGGCTTCTGCTTTCATTCGCACCGCAACATGCAGCTGGCCCCAGCCATGAGTCTCTGACAGGACATGACATTCTTTCCTTACACCTCTCAGTCTCTTGCTCTTTCCATCAAACTCCCATTGCCCACTTTTACTGGCCAGCCCTCACTCAACATGCTGGTCTCTCTTCCATTCTTTCACGTTCTCTCACTTCTAGGCATTCATTGTTCTCACACTCACTAGATCAAAACACGCAGTAATCTCACATAGCATGAGGTATGCATCCATCCACATGTCACACTGCTGGTCTCTTTATTGATCCCGCCCTCCCTCCCTCTTTCACACAACTTAACGAAGGATTCCTTTTTCCCTATATCTCCTACATTTTCTTCATTTCCTTGTGCTCCTCATTTCCATTTCATGCCATATATATCACACCATTCACGCATTGCTTTCTTTCAGCATTTGACAGTCACTTCAGGTATCAGAGTGTGGGTCTCTCCTTTCATTCTTGGCACTCATCCTCACCCGTCCCTCTCCGACTTTCTCATTCTATTCTTCTCTCCCTACTGGTCCTCACTTCCTTTCTTCCTTGCTCTAGGTAGATCGATTCTGGCACCACTCAGAATTTCCTTTACTCGATGTTGAATTCTCTCATTTGTCATCCCTGGAGGCCTTCCCCCACTGTGGAGTTTTCCTGGGAGGAGAACATCCCTTCTGCCAATCTTCATTCAACTGCCTCTCCCTGAATGCTTTCCTCCTAACGTTGCATATTTTCTTCTAACCATATCCAATTTCTTGCTTTCATTTCTCGAGATTCTCAACCCTCCCTCCCTAGAGGCTATCAGATCTATCTCACTGTATTGGGATGTGCGCATACCCACCGTTCACTCTGTACCAGTCCTTTTTCTCTCGCCCTCTAGGTTGTTTCTTCCATACAGCCTTCATTCACTCCCTTTCTGCATTCATCCAACTCTTTCAGTCGTACATGCTGTTCCACTCATTCGTGGCCTTTTTTCTTATTTGCATCCATCGGGCTCCCCAAGGAAATGTGTCTTTTCGTAACCATTCACTCTATAGGCCTCAGGTAGCATTCGTTTCTCCTTCTGTCACACTTTCTCTCCAAATATTTGTGTTTCATTTAGTCTCACCCATCCTTCTTCCTTTTCTAACTGCTCTCCAGTTTGACCTTCTCATTACATGCCTCGGGGCATATAACCCTTGCCAACTATTAAAGTTTGACCATGCCTTCAGTATCAGAGTTTGGGTCTCTCCTTTCACCCCTCTCTTAGGACCTCGGTGTTTCACATCCTCCCCCTCATCAGGCTTTCTCAATCCATTCTCCCGTCCCTCCTTTTTTCTGTTTGCTCACCCGTTGCTTTTTCGATATGGGCACTGACCAATCACACGGAGTTCGGCTTTCTCTATGCATACAATTCACATTCAGCTTTTTATTTCAAGCAAAACTCTGACTCTTAATTTCTCTTTGAAGTGACCAAATCTCACTTGTTCTTCTGTCCATTCACAAGCATCTCCCACAATGGCTCTCTAGACACATTCCATACTTTACTCTCTCCATCTCACCTTCCATCCTTTTGGGGCTTTTCCTGTGGCGTCAGATATTCATCCTTCACTGCTATGGCTTCTGCTTTCATTCACACCACAACATGCAGCTGGCTCCAGCCATGAATCTCTCGCAGGACACAACATTCTTTCCTTACCCCTCTCAGTCTCTTGGTCTCTCCATCCATCTCTCACTTCCCACTTTCACTGTCCAGCCCACTCCCAAAACTCTGGTCTCTTTTCCATTCTTTCATGTTCTCTCAGTTCTAGACATGCATTGTTCCCACACACACTAGATCTAAACACACATGACTTTGACATTACTCAAGTGTGTACATTCATCCATCTGTTACAGTTTTGGTCTCATCATGGATTCCTTCCTCCCTCTTTGACACAATCTAGTCAAGTATTCATTTTTGCCTACATCCCCTACTTTTGCTTCACTTTCTTGTGCTTCTCAATTCTCATTTCATCCCATATATGTCACATCATGCATGCATTCCTTCCTTTCCACCTTTGACAGTCTCTTCAGGTATCAGAGTGTGGGTCTCTCCTTTCATTCTTGTCACTCATCCTCATCCCTCCCTCTGCGACTTTCTCATTCTATCGTTCTCTCTCTACTGGTCCTCATGCCTTCAGCTTCTTCCCTCTAGGGCAAGTCATTCACCTACCATTACCAAGTTACCTTTCTCTCTGCCTACATCTCCCACTCATTCCATTCTTTGTCTTCAAGCCTTCTGTCATTCAGCATTTGATTTCAGGAGGAAAACTTCCTTTCTCCCCATCTCTATTAAACTCCCTCTATCTAACTGCTTCCCTCCAAATATTACATGTTATTCTCACCATATCACTGTTGTTATTTAGGTGGCTGTCCATGTTTTCTCACAGTCCCTTCTCAGCTATAGCTCCTTCCAACAAGCCTCACTCCCTTGGGATCTCTACACCCCATTCTTCCATTCGGTGCCCCTTCATTTCCATATGCTTCTTGCCTTCCAACTCTCACTTGTTCACCCCCTTTCTCCAATTCTCCCCTCTCTTTCAGTCTTTGCTCCTCTTCCTCTGCTTCCCTCCTTTTCCCTTCCTTTCTTTCCCTGTGCGTGCCTCGTCAGTTCTCAGTCCTCATGAGGCCCTTGTGACAAAATGTCTTCTATGGTGTTGTTTGCTTCCGAATTTTTCACACCATTTTTCCCTCAATGTTGACCGTCTCCAGAGTGTTTTTCTTCCAGCATTTTCATTTCTTTTCCCAATTTTTCCTCTCTTTCTCTCTTTTTGATTTTTTACATCCTTGTTTCAACAACTGAGTCCAGTTTGTTGTTTGAGGCTTTGAATTGATGATGTAATTTGCTTGCCTTCATCAGACTTCGTTGTTGATGTAGCTCCTTTCCATGGTCAGGTTGTTTCCTCATGTTTGATCATTTTCCAAGCTCAGTGCTGTATTTCACCTTTATGTATAGTTGGACTCTGCTCCCTGTTGGGAGAAAGCATCACGTTTCGGTGCTGCTGCCTCCCAGGTAGTGGTAGTGATTGCTTACATTTCCAGTTCCTCCAAGCTGATATGATCTAGGGCAGTTGTGGCCCCTCCTCTCCTTGCTTGTCCCTTGCCATCCAGTTGAGCACAAGCCCTGCTTCCAGCCTTGTCACTGTGACCAGGCTCCCAGCTCCTGCTGGTTTGCCCTTTCACCCTGCTGTGACCTCAAACTGTGTAGGGACAATAGATTCCTACTGCAGTGCTAACAGTGGTTCACCCGTACTCTTCTTTTGACCACTTGTCTGAGCCCTTTTCTTTTTGTGCCTTGAGAGCCCAGAAATCGCCACCACTGACTCAGCCATCCCCATGGCCTGCTGTTGACCACTCCTTTGGCTTCCAAAGCTACCGAACTTTGTCTAGTCACTTCGTTGCCTCCACTCTCCCTGTTTTCCATGGACTCTTTCGAAAGTTTAGGTTCTTCTTTTGAGTTGACATCCACAAAACTTTCCCTTTAGTTTACTCTGCCTCCCTCTTTGTGACTACATTGACAACCACAGAGCTGTGAAATGAGTCCTTCACTGTTTCTTTTGTCATATCTTCAGGCAGGCCTTTGAAGGACAGGGTTTTGTACGACTGTCTCCTTGGTGCTATTTTAACTGTCTTTTGTTCCTTTCTGTGCAGCCAATGACTCTGCCTTCAGTTTCTGTGTTGTTACAAGAATTCAGACTTTCTTGCGCATCTTCCTCAGAAGCAGATTCAATGATCATATACCCTTTTAGTTGACCTTGGTTCTTCTGAGATGGACGTTGACTTCTCAAACACTTCCTGTGGACTTCTTCAATTAGCGCTAGGGGAGGCTCTTCACCACCAGCATCTTTGAATCTCCCAGTTTGCTCTTGTTCCTGTTCCAGGAATTATTCTCCCTCCCTCTTGAGTTCTCTTGTCCTTGACTTTTCTTCCTTGTGTAGTCCAGAATAAGCACTAGACTATCAATTTCAGCTCCTTCTAAGGCCTTGTCCACATCTGCCTCTGACTTAAATTCTTTCTTAAATAGGCAATTTAGTTGGATGCCCCATCCTTGGTGCATACAAGTCTGACCTCAGTATCATCTTCTAACATTTCCTGGAGTTCTTTTTTCATGGCAGATTCTTGACAAAGAGCACCCTTGTATCTCAGTCTTTCTTGTTTTCTTTTGCTTTTTCCAACTTCCTTTCAGAGCCAACCACTGTGGAGTCACTGATTTCCAGAGGCTTTTCCATGTCTTCAGTGGATTTGATTTTCACATAGCCAAATTTGCTGGTGGTGCCAATGCAGACCTGCACAATGATGAAGTCCTTTTGGCAAAGATGTTCGTGATGCCAGTTTTATCTCAGAAGTGTTTTGTGGAAGTTCAGGATGCTCGCAAAAATAATGATACTTGTAGAAACTTCAGCTTCTAGTTTGGGTTTCTTGGCTTTGAGAGGTTTCTACTGCCCTATTTCCTTTTCTTCTTTCCTGGTGCTTCACAGGTACTTCCTCTTCTTTCTCCTCCTCCTTCCTCTCTGATTCTTTCACCTTCTCAACTTTCCCAGGAGTAGCTTTTAGAAGATGCAGCCTTCCTTCGGAAAGCGTGTGCTCCATGGCTTCTTCAGTCTTACTCATCTTTAGCCTCCTTGCTCTCACCTTCATCCTCTTCATCCTCAGCTTCATCCTCTTCATCCTCATCTTTCTCCTCCTTGCTCTCATCTTCTTTCTCCTCCTCATCTTCATCTTCTTCATCCTCATCTTTATCCTCATCTTCATCCCTTCCATCTTCATCCTCATCTTCCTCCTCCTCGCTCTCATCTTCCTTCTCCTCATCTTCATCTTCTTCATCCTCATCTTCATCCTCTTCATCCTCCTTGCTCTCATCTTCCTCTTCTTCCTCATCCTCATCTTCATCCTCCTTATCTTCATCTTCCTCCTCCTTGCTCTGATCTTCAGCCTCTTCATTCTCATCTTCATTGTCTTCACTCATCTTCCTCCTCATCTTCATCCTCTTCATCCTCATCTTTCTCCTCCTTGCTCTCATCTTCCTTCTCCTCCTCATCTTCATCTTCTTCATCCTCATCTTCATCCTCTTCATCCTCGTCTTTATCCTCATCTTCATCCCTTTCATCTTCATCTTCATCCTCATCTTCCTCCTCCTCGCTCTCATTTTCATCCTCATCTTTGTCCTCATCTTCCTCCTCTTCATCCTCATCTTCCTCCTCTTCGCTCTCATCTTCAACCTCTTCATCCTCATCTTCCTCCTCCTCCTCCTCTTCATCCTCTTCTCATCTTCCTCCTCCTCACTCTCATCTTCAGCCTCTTCATCCTCATCTTCCTCCTCCTCATCCTCATCCTCTTCATTCTCATCTTCATCCTCATCTTTATCCTCTTCATCCTCAACCTTCCTCCTCCTCACTTTCATCTTCATCCTTTTCATCTTCCTCCTCCCATCTTCCTCCTCTTTATTCTCATCTTTATCCTCTTCATCCTCATCTTCATCCTCATCTTCATCCCCTTCATCTTCATCTTCCTCCTCCTCGCTCTCATTTCATCCTCTTCATCCTCATCTTCATCCTCATCTTCATCCCCTTCATCTTCATCCTCATCTTCCTCCTCCTCGCTCTCATTTCATCCTCATCTTCATCCTCTTCATCCTCATCTTTGTCCTCATCTTCATACTCTTCATTCTCATCTTCAACCTCTTCATCCTCATCTTCATCCTCTTCATCCTCATCTTCCTCCTCCTCATCCTCTTCATCCTCATCTTCATCCTCTTCATCCTCATCTTCATCCTCTTCTCCTCATCTTCCTCCTCCTCATTCTCATCTTCAACCTCTTCATCCTCATCTTCATCCTCATCTTCATCCTCTTCCTCCTCATCCTCTTCATCCTCATCTTCATCCTCTTCTCCTCATCTTCCTCCTCCTCACTCTCATCTTCAATCTCTTCATCCTCATCTTCATCCTCATCTTCATCCTCTTCCTCCTCATCTTCCTCCTCCTCATCCTCATCTTCCTCCTCCTCCTCTTCATCCTCATCTTCATCCTCTTCTCATCTTCCTCCTCCTCACTCTCATCTTCAGCCTCTTCATCCTCATCTTCATCCTCATCTTCCTCCCCCTCATCCTCATCCTCTTCATTCTCATCTTCATCCTCATATTTATCCTCTTCATCCTCAATCTTCCTCTTCCTCATTTTCATCTTCCTCCTCGCTCTCATCTTCCTCCTCTTTATCCTCATCTTCATCCTCTTCATCCTCATCTTTATCCTCTTCATCTTCATCCTCTTCATCCTCATCTTCCTCCTCCTTGCTTTCATCTTCATCTTCATCTTCCTCCTCCTCATTCTTCTCTTCCTCCTCATCCTCAGGCACGAGTTTGGCAGGAGCCACTCCCATTTTGGTGGCTTTGAGTGGTTCACATTCTTCATCCTCTTCATCTTCACCATCTTCTTCAGATTCGGTATCCTCTTTCTTGGCATTCTTCCCATTTTTTGCCCTTTTTCCCAGGGGTGTGTAGGGGTCATAGGGGCTCCTGCCTTTGCTAGGATGGCTTCTGCTTTAGCTGAAGTGGCTCCTTTCTTGCCTGGTTTGATGCCAGTTTTGGCTAGCCACTTTCTTGGCAGGTGTGATGGTAGCAGTAGCTTTTTTGGTTGGTGGTCCCTTCTTTGCTGGTGTAGTCATAGTGTCTTTCCGTTCTGAGGGATCACAAGCTCTTCTCCACTGCTCTTCTCATCTTCTGACATGTCCCCATCCTCACTGTCTTTCATCTTCTTTGGGGGAGGATCCATTTTCTTTGGCTCACCATGCTTTTGAGTGATCTTTCTGAGCTTTACCATGGAAATGGCACATGATTAGGGGGCAGAGACCCAGATGTGTAGCTGGGGGCAGAGAGTGTGAGGAGGAGCCTGTGCATGAACCCATTGGTGACCCAACGCTGAAGCCTCTACTTTAATTCATCTCTCACATTCTGAGTATAACTGCTCATCCATCACTCCCTGTATCCGTGCCCCCTCTCTACGTTACTTTACCCATTCATCCCTCACACAGGGGTTTTTTAAGCAGCCAAATGCCATTTACAGTTGCCTCAATTCACTTGTATCCAGTCCTTTATTACATGCTTAATTCCCAGCGTTTACCTTCGGTCCCTTTGCTGTCCTCTCAGGTATTCATCCTTCACTGCTACAGCTTCTGCTTTCACCCACTGCCAACGCAGCTATGTGCACCCAAGAATGTCTTATGTAGTATGTATGACTCTCCTTCCATGCACCTTGCCCACTTTGGGTCTCTCTTTCCATCCATCTTCCATTTCCCACTTTCTCTGTTTATCCATCTCTTTCATTTGGTCTTTACATTTGTGGGTTTCTCTCTGCCTCTGTAGATCTATACAGTCATTTTCCCCACAATGCTGAAGTATCTGCATTCATACAATCTCTCCCTCTCTGGACCTTAATATGCATTCATTTCTCCCACATTGAAACTCTGAAACAGCCTGACCAGTATTTCTCTTCGCTGCATCTCACAAATCATTCTTTGCTTCCTTGCTTCTCCTCCGTTTAGACATTTCACATTGCATACTTTCTATCATTCATTCATTCATTTCCTCCTCCCTAGCTTTGGCTAGCAATTCATATATCAGCTTCCATATCTCACCCTCTCCCTGTCTCAACCTGTTCTTCTCTCTTTTCTCTTTGTTCTTTCATCTCTCACTTTCTCTTTGTACATATTCATCTATCACTCAGACATTAGCTTTCTGTCTGCACACTGCTCCTACTCAGTACGTGAATTGACATATCCCTCTCTCCCTCACTTGGTCTTTCTAAACAGCCAAATATCACTTACACTCACCTTGCTTCACTTAGATCTCACTCAGTGGTTCACTAGAAATATTGCATATCTGATTCTCAACATTGCACCTTACTATTTCCTGGCTATCTATCATGTTTTCTCAGCTGTCCATCCTTCATTCCCAAGGCTTCTTTCTTCAGGCATATCTAAACATACAGCCATGAATCTCTCACTTGGCATAGATTTCTCTGCAGACACCTCTCGCTCTGTGAAATTTACCATCTGTCTCTCTTTTTCCCACTTCCTCCATTCATCCATTTCTTTCCATCTGTCTTTTATTTGTTCTTTGCCTTTGAGTTCTAAACTTGGATTTAGCTCTCCTTGTCTACATCTATACAACCATTAACTACACAATGCCAAAGTGTCTACATTCAGACATCTCTCACTCTCTAGGCCTCCCTCTATGCGAATGTATAACCAAGTAGATCTTGCTCCATCTCATCGATCACTCTTCTCTGACTTGTTGCGCCCTAGTTCTGCAATTTCGCACCACATTCCTTCACATATCAGAGTTTACTTTTCTCCTTTTTTTCCTATGCATCAACCCCTTTCACCCTTTCCCTTTCTGCCTTTCTCAGTCCATTCTTCCTGTTTCTCTTCACGAATTCTCTCACTTTCTAAGTACACTTATTCATACAGCACTCAGTTTCTAGATTTCATCACGCATACAACTCCCATATGGCACAGTAATTAACCCCGCTGTCTGTCCCTCAGGTGGTTCTTCTGGGTATCCAGATATCATTAATACGTGTCTCTCTGTGGTTTGAACTCTAACCCTGTCTCATCCTTCTCTCATTTTCCCTCTTTCTCCATCCATCCTTCTATTCCTCTATTCTTCACTGATTAGTCTGTTCCCTTTACATCATTCTCTGCCTCCTTAGCTGTGTGACCCTGAGCAAGTCACAGACCCTCTGTGGGCTTTAGTTTCCTCATTTTAAAATGAGGATAATAGTAGCCCCTGTCTTACAGGTTTATTTGAAGATCTAATATTTGTAAAGTGCTTATCACATAACAGGTTCTAAACAAATACTTCCTTCCTTTTTCTCTCCTTCCCTTTCCTTCCATTCCTTTTGACCCTGTTACATTCTGTGCATGTTTGTAGAGCTGACTCTGGGATGTTGTAGAATGAGATAAAATTTGTTCTTCCAGACGAGGCTGATGTTTGTTTCAGGAAGTTCTGTATCTGATCGACAAACATATCAAATTATGTTTCGTCACTAATTAGAAAAGAAATACAGATTAAAACACTTCTGAGATTCCATTGATTGACAAAGATGAAAACAAGACAAAAACGTTAAATATCCACCAGATTGTGTGTGACAAGTCAGGCAGAGAATAGAACTGTGAAGCATTCTCATGATTTGGGGAAACATTTTGCAAGAATCAGATAAGTCAATAAACTATATATGCCATTTGAGTTAGATATGCCAGCATTAGTCATATAAATATATGATCTATAAATCCACCTCCCAGTCATATACTCACATGTGTGCATGTTTACACACCCTACAGATCTGAAAGAAAGACAAAAAAAGTACCCATTGTCATGGTAGCAAAGTTGGTGAAGGAAAGTCACACTCTCTTGGGAAGGACTGGACAGATGTGGTGTGCAGATGTCATGGATTCTCATTATTCTGTTTAAAAGAAGAAGAAGAAATCAGAGAAAATTAAGAAGCTTTGTATGAACTGATGCAGAGCAAAGTAAGTAGAAAGTAGGAGAGTACTTTCCATGATGGCCACAAGAATATTCAGTAAAATAACGCAGAAAAACTTCCAAGTTCTTTAGTATTTCAAAAGAAATCTGAAATGCTCAAACTTAGAGACATCTCCATCCCAAATATTCCGACTATTTGTGCCTGACCTGTTGTAGAACCTTCTGAACTCATGTTGGTCTGATGAGCCACAGTTGGACACACTGTACCTTGACCCCAACATAGTGATTCCATTTTGGGCCTCTTTGATCACAAAGATAACACCCAATCCCTGTCTGTGTTCCCCCTCAGGCATGTATCCCTTCATCTACAGTCCCCCCCTCAGTATCTCTTCATCTATCTGTTTGTGCCCATGTATTCATTGTTGTCTGACCCTGTCTTTTCCCATTTGTTCATGTGTCCACATCTGTGCATCTACATGTTTTTGTGTTCACTCTTCCTGTCTGTGTCCCCATCTATGTGTTCCCTTCTGTTGGTATACCCCTATCTGTCTCTCTCCCTCATTTCCTCCACCTGTGTCTCCCCTGGCAACCTCTGTCCCATGTCTATGTGTCCTCCAGTTGACCCCCATGTAAATGTTCCCCATATATCTCTCATATGTTTGACATGTCTCCCACCTGTCTGTCTATATCCCACTACCAGTATTTATGTGTGTGTCCATCTGTGCATGTTTCCCCATGTATGTGTTTTGTTCTATCTCTGTGTTCCCCCCGGTCAGTGTATCTATCTGACCCTCCATCTTCCCCTAGGTCCCCATCTCCATGTCTCTGTATTCAGCCTCCTTGTCTATATGTATACCCTGTCTATGTAACCCCGTGTGTTTCTGTGTTCACTTTTCCTATCTGTGTGTCCCTGTGTCTCTTCATTCACATTCTTCCTCATCTTTGTGTTCTCTTTGCTCCCATTCGCTGTGTATATCCTCACTGAAGTCCCACTCTCTTTGTGCATCCTGCTTGTCTGTCTTCCTTCTGTTTGCATGTCTTCACTGAAGTCCCTCTGTCTACTTATCACTTCTGTCTGTTCCCAAATCCTAGCATGTGAGCACATTCCCCATCTGTGTGTGGCCCACATCTGTTATGTGTCCTCATGTATGAGTGTGTTTAATTCTGTGTTCCCTTCCCCTGATCGGTGTGTTCACCATCTATGTGTTCACTCTTGTCACTGTGTCTCTTCTTTGTATATATGTCCAGATGTTTGCCATTTGTGCACGTCTCCCTGCGTCTGTTCACTCTGCCAATCTGTGTGTGTGCCCCATCTTTCTGCATGTCCCCATATATTTCTGCATTTATCCTGCTTGTCTCTGTGTCTGTTTCCTTGTACTGTATATCCTTGTCTCTATCCCTATATATTTTCTTCTTTCTGTCTCACATCTTCCACATCAGTGTTCTTCATAAACAGGTGGGGCCAGAAGTGGCCATAATGCCCCAGCTAAGGTGTGGTAAGGGCAGAGGATAGTGGGGTCCAGTCATGTGCTATTTCTAGAAGCTACACATCTCTTAATGTAGTACATATCACACTCCAAGCTCATATTGAGACTGCGGGCCGCTAAAGCCACCAGATCATTTTCAACTCTGTCTCTCCAACTTTTTTGTGACCCTCTTTAGTCTGTGTGCCTACCTATTGCTGTGACTCCCCTACGTCTATGTCCAACCCTTTGTCTGTGTCCTCTTTTGCTATATATATTCCCCTGCCTCTCTTTCCTCCTGCCTCCTGGCTACCCTCTTCCCCCATGTCTCTGCCTATCCCTGTGTCTCTCATGTGCTCCTTTCTATGTCCCCATCTGCCTGTCTCTGGGAGCCCCTCCCCCACCGCATTTTGCAAACCTTAAATATCTATATAAATGTGTGATGTTATTATTTTTGTCAGCAGCAGCCTCTCCAGGACGCTGCACTCAAAACTTCCAGGCTGGTGTCAGCCCATTCATGACTCCTACCTTTCTCTGGTCATTCCACAACTTTGCAATGCATCTGATGACACCACTACCTAGTATCCTTCTCTCCATCCCTTCCCTCAGAGCAGATACAACCCCATGGCTAAAATCTAGGCAAGTTATAAATCACCTCCCTGGATGCAGCAATCTAGTAACCCTTTTCTCTGTCACCTGATTGACCTTGCGGGCTCCAGGAGCCTGAAGGTGTCTTTGAAGACTTGGCCATGAGACATGGCACTGCTGTTGTTCAGCTGCGTCTGACTCTTGGTGACCCCATGGACCACAGCCCCCCGGGCCCTTCTGTCGTCCACTGGCTCCTGAAGTCTGTCCAAGCTCATGTTCGTCATTTCCACGACACTCTATACATCTCATCCTTTATCATCCCCTTCTCCTTTTGCCTTTAATCTTTTCCACCATCAGGGTCTTTTCCAGTGAGTCCTGGCTTCTCATTATGTGACCAAATGATTTAAGCTTCAGCTTTGGTATTTGTCCTAAAGAAAGACATTATAGAAAGAAGCAAAGCTGATTCAGAGCGGTGACGGGTTGGAGGTAACATGCATTTTGTCCTCTCCTTTTTCAGGGAGCTCTTTGACAACGTGAGTGGCATGCCAGGATTGAGGCTTGGACTGAAGCCATCTTCCTGAGATAAGTGTGCTTGAGAGGCTGTCACCCACCTACTAGCTAGTTGATATTCTAAAGTCCTGTTGAAGCTCCAGCCTTGTGTTTCCCCCTCCAGAAGTAAATTTGAAATGGCACAGGAGAGAGCACCTCTACATTGGAGGGATTTGGAGGAGCTTTCCTAAAAATCTGTGTCCACTTTGAAAACAGTGGAAAGCCCTGGGGCCAGGAGCAGGAATGGGGGGTGGGGGGAACAATAGGGGAGTTGTGGGTGGAATCCCATTCAATTCTAGTGTTACCGGAAGTCACTGCAGCAGCCAGGAGGAACCTTTCACTCTCAGCCTCCTCCCTGAGCTCTCTGTGCCAAAGCTGTTACTCACTGTAGGTGTCCTGTGGGTGGAGCATGACAGCAGTAAGGAGAATGAGTAACTATCCATGGTGATGAAAGCCTGTTATTTCCACTGGGAACTGGGCATAGGAACAAAGGCAGTTCAAAGTGAACTCCAAAGGTGATTTGGAGAAATTTGGAACAGCAGCTTCTCTCCAATGTTCATAAACACTAATAACAAGAAAAATACAAATGAAAACCATCGTAAGGATTGACCTCACATCCATCAGACTAACAGATAACAAAATGTGAAAGCAGTAAGGTGTTAGCTGTGCATACTAATGGACTATTGGGGCAGCTGTGAATTTGTCCAACCATTCTGGAAAGCTATTTGGAATTACACTGTCACTGAACTGTACATACCCTTAGAACCAGACATAGCACTCACTACCCAGCATATCCATGTCCCAAAGGAGAGCAAAGACAGAGGGAAAGGCCCCATACACACGCCCCAATGATAGCGGTTCTTTTCCAGTAAGAAAGAATTGGAACAAAAGTGGGTGCTCCCTGCTTAGGGACGGCTGAACAAAACGTGATATGTAAATGTAAGGGATTATTATGCCAAAAGGAATGACAGCTATGAGGAGCTAAGAAAGATTTTGTGAATCAATTCAGGGTGAAGTTGAACCAAGAGAGAAAAATATCCTAAGGACTACATTAATGCAAAATAAAGCAACACTCAAAGTCTTTAGATGCTGCTCAGTGTAACGTTCAAATTGTAACCTCAGGGAACTGATAGGGAAGAGATGCAAAGATGATGCACCATTTTCAGATATGGCCAAGAAACTAATGTTTGCCTCCACTTCCTTCAGGATCCCAGGAGTGGATCCACTCCCCAGGAGTGACAGAGGATGACTGAGTGACGCAAGTGGGAAGGGATTTTTAAAGGCATCAAAAACACTTAGGGAAAAAATTGGCTTTAAGTTTGAGAAGGGAAAACCATACCTTCTCCAGGGTGGAGCAGTGCACACTGTCCAGTCCCCAAGATGGACTGTGGAGCTGCAACCACGGAGCAGGAGGCACCCAACTACTTCGGAAGAGATCTGTGAGTTCATAGGCACATGATCTCCCTATTAGGAAAACCCTTCTACCACTACAATGACTGAGTAATGAATATGGCAGTTGTCTGGGTTATGAGGGGTTAAGTGACTTTCCCAAGGTCAATGTATCAGATGCCAGAAGTGATTCTAGGTCTTTCTGAGCTGGAACTTGGTTTTTTATCCCCTATATCATGCATGAACCCAAAACAGAGTGATTTTCCTTCTGATTATTTCCTGGGTGACTTTTGGGCGACTCCCTACTTGCTGCTGCATTCCAAGAGCAGCAGATGCTAGACACGTGCATTTCCTTTTTTTTCACATTCCTTTTTAATTTTCAGTTCCAAATTCTCTCCCTTCCTCCAGTTTATCTCCCACCCCTTGAGAAGGCAAGCAATATAATACCTATTATAGGTGTAAAGTCATACAAAACATATTTCCATATTGGGTGAGGGGAAGCAAGAAAAATAAAGTGAAAAAATATGCTTGAATCTACACTCAGTCCATCAGTTTGCTCTCTGGAGGTGGATAGCATTTTTCATCATGAATCCTTTGGAATTGTCTTAGATCATCATATTGATCTAAGTCTTTCACAGTTGATCATTATTACACTATTGCTAACACTGTGTGCAGTGTCCTGGTTCTGTTCATTTTACTTTGCATCAGTTCCTATAAGTCTTCCCAAATTTTTCAGAAACCATCCTGCTCATCATTTCTTATAGTATAATAGTACTCCATCACAATCATGTATCACAACTTGTACAACCATTCCCCAAATGATGGGCATCTCCTCAATTTCCAATTCCTTGCCACTACAAAAAAAGAACTGCAATAAATATTTTTGTACTGTGGCAGGTGAACTTAGCCATAAATTCCCTTTTCCTAGGGAACCTCTCTCCTTTAGGAGCTGCTACTGTAAACAAAGGTCCTTTCCCTTTCTCTTTGATCTCTTTGAGATAGAAGAGGTATTGCTGGGTCAAAGGGTATGCAGAGTTTTTATAGCCTGTTGGACGTGGTTCCAAATTGCTCTACAGAATTGTTAGATCACTTCATAACTCCACCCACAGTGCATGAGTGTCCCAATTTTCCCACATCTTTTCCAACATTCATCATTTTCCTTTTCTGTCATATTAGCCAATCTGATAGGTGTGAGGTGGTACCTCAGAGTTGTTTTAATTTGCATTTTTCTAAACAGTAGTGATTTAGAGCATTTTGTCACATGACTATTGATAATTCTGATTTCTTGTTCTGAACACTGTTCATATCTTTTTACCCTTTATCAATTGGGGAATGACTCGTATTTTTATAATGTTTGCTCAGTTTGTGTTTGAGAAATAAGGCCTTTACCAGAGAAAGTTCCTGTCAAATCCCTTCCCCCACCCCATTTCCTGCTTTCCTTCTGATATTGGCTGCATTTTCTTTTGTGCAAAAGCTTTTTAACAAAATGAAAATTATCCATTTTACCTCCCATGATCTCCATCTCCTGCTTGATCATAAATTCTTCCCTTATCCATAGATCTGACAGGTAATTTTTTCTATGCTATCCTAATTTGTTTATGATATCACCTTTATGTCTAAATCATGTTATCTGTTTTCACTTCATCTTAGTTTATACAGTGTGAGATGCTGGTATATGGATCTGTACTCAGTTTCTACCAGACTACTTTCCAGTTTTCCCAAGTTTCTGTTGAATAGTAAGGTCTTACCCCAAATGACTGGATCTTTGGGTTTCTCAAACACTATATGACTGTTGTCATTTACCTCTGTATATTGGGTTCTTAATTTATTCTACTAATCAACCACTCTATTTCTTAGCCAGCACTAAATTGTTTTGATGATTGCCCCTCTGTAGTGTGGTTTGAAATATGGTGTGACTAGGCTGCTGTCACATTGCTTTTCATTCCCTTGGTATTTTTTGACTTCGTTCTTCTAACTGAATTTTGTTATGAGCAATTGATATTTCTTTGATTGTTCAGAACTGTCTTTATTGGTGTAAAACATTTTTGTGATTGCGTTTATAGATTTCCTGGGTCTATCTTGGCAAGTAGACCCCAAAGCATTTTATACTGTCTACAATAATTTTAAATGGAATTTCTTTCTCTCTCTTCTTGTTGGGTTTTGTTGGTAACATATGGAAATGTTGAGATTTATGTGGGTTTATTTTATATCCTGCACCTTTGCTAAACTTAATTGTTTTGACTAGCTTTAGATTTGATTCTCTAGGGTTCTCTAAGTATACCATCTTGTCATCTGCCAGCAGTGAGGTTTTGCTTCCTTGTTGCCTACTCTGATCTCTTCAATCCCTTTTCCTTGTCTTATTGCCATAGCTGGCATTTCTGGTACATTATTGTATAATAATGGTGATAACAGATATCCTTGCTTCACTCTCGATCTTAATGAGAAGGCATCTAGCTTATCCCCATTACAGATAAGCTTGTTCTTGGTTTTAGATATATAGATACTATTTATCATTTTTTTAAAAGTGACATTTATTCCTATGATTTCTAATGTTTTTTTCTTTCACTAGGAATGGGTGTTGTATTTTGTCAAAAGCTTTTTCTGTATCTATTAAGATAATCATATGATTTTTGTGGGTTTTGTTATTTATATGGTAATATATGCTGATAGCTTTTCTAATATTGAACCAGCCTTGCATTCCTAGTATAAATCCAACTTGATGATAATGTATAATGTTTGTTATATGTTGCTATAATCTCCTTGCTTATATTTTATTTAAAATTTTTGCATCAATATTCATTACGTAGGTATTGGTACCATTTTTGTGTTGTAAAAGGAATTTGGTAGGACTCCTTATTTGCCTGTTTTTCCAAATAGTTTAGATGGTATTATAACTAATTGTTCTTTGAATGATTTGTAGAATTCACATATGAATTCAGCTGGTCCTGGGGAATTTTTTGGGGGGGTTCATTGATGGCTTGTTCAATTTCTTTTTCTAAGAGAGAGTTATTTAAGTATTCCATTTCCTCCTCTGTTAATCTGGGAAATTTATATTTATTGGTTCAGGGTTTTTTTTTTTAAACTTTTAATTGTATTAATCCTTTGGTTTTCAGGATTCCTATTATGGTGCTTAATTGGGCATTTTTAATATGTTCTTTTTCTGTTGTTGCTTTTTAATTATATATCTAATTCACTGATCTGCTTTTTTCTCTTTTTTATTGTTATAAGCATTTAGGGATATAATCTTTTTCCTAAGTACAGCTTTGGCTACATCTCATAAATTTTGGTATCTTGTCTCATTGTTATTACTGTTCTTAATGAATTTATTGGTTCTATGGTTCTTTGACCCACCCAATTGTTATAATTGGATTATTGAGTTTCCAATTAATTTTGAATCTATGCTTCCAAGATCCTTTATTACACACATATATATTCTTTCCTCTTTGAATGAGTTGAGAGTGAAATTCAGGCAATACCTGCCCCACTCCTATTTTGCCCCCAACTGTAAATACTCTTCTTTGTGTACCCCCTTTTAAAGTGAAATAACTTTCCACATTCTACTTCTCACCCTTCTCCTAGCACATCCCTCTTTCTCACCCTTCCATTCTTTATTTGAAATCATGCCAACATATTTGATTTATACCAGTGCCCTCTGTCTATGGAGATTCTTTCTAACTTACCCTAGTAATGATAAAGTTCTTAGGAGTTACATGCATCATTTTTCCATATAGGAATATAAACAGTTTAAGATTAATAAGTCCTTTATGATTTCTCTTTCATGTTTACCTTTTGATGCTTCTTTTGAGTCTCGTGTTTCATTGTCAGATTTTCTATTCAGCTCTGGTCTTATCATCACGAATACTTCAAAGTGTTTTATTTCATTAAATACACATTTTTCTCTTCATGATATTTATACTCAGTTTTGTTGGATAGGTTGTTTTTGGCTATAATCCTAGTTTCTTTGCCTTTAGAAATAACAGATTCTAAGCCTTCTGATCCTTTGTCATGGTAGCTACAAAATCTTGTATGATTCAGAAAGTGGCTCTGTGATATTTCAATAATTTCTTTCTGACCACTTACAGCATTTTGTCTTTGACCTGGGAGTACTGGAATTTGACTATAATATTGCAGGGAACTGTCATTTTGCTACCTCTTTTGGGAGGTGATCAGAGATACTTTCAATTTCCATTTGGCCCTCTGGTTCTAAAATATTTAGGCAGTTTTCTGTTATAATTTTTCAAAATATGATGTCTATGTTATATTTTTGTTCAAGGTTTCAAATAGTTCAATAATTATTAGAGTCCCTCTCTTCAATGTATTTTTGAGGTAATTTGTTTTTCTGATGAGATATTTTACCTCTTCTATTTTTTGTTCTTTTGACTTTGTTTCATTGATCCTTATATCAAAGTCTGTAAGGATCTAGTATAGTTGCTTAAAATCTGTATTATTGATGTATTCAAATACCAAAGCTGGAGTCTTTGACACTGGGTCTTTCACAGTGTCAATGAGCTTAATGATATCTGTTCCACTTCGAAGATTTTCCAGAATTTTAACCTCTCATTTTATCTTCTTTTTCTTCACTGGCTTGAGAATTTTTACAACCACTCTCTTATTGTTGGTGATGTTAATGGCCTCAAACACTTCATTATATTTTCCCTGACCGAGTTTCACCAGTTGGTAATCGTCCTGATTACCCCAGCTCGGGACATGCTCCTCATAGCCCCAGTACTCGTGGCTCCTCAGGCTGTTCACCTCGGCGTAGACCCGGGCCCTGCTCCCTGGGGCCGGACCGGGCATGACTGGTGGCACCGGGCGGCAGCGGGGGGCGCGGGGCGGCGACGAGGGCAGGGGCAGCAGGAGCGGCAAGCAGCGGCCCTGGGGCGCAGAGCACAGGAAGCCCAGCAGCGACGAGGCTGCGGCGCAGGCGAGGGCGGCGAAGACTGGCAGCCGAGCCAGGCCGGGTCCGTGGGGGCGGGCGGCGGGGCCAGCCTGGTCGACCCGCCCAGGCCCTGGAACGGCCGGAGGGCGGGGCGGGCGAGGTGGTGGGTGGTGGTGGCGGGAGGGCTGCTGCGCTCGTGGCCCCGGCTCCACTCCCTCGCGTCCCGGGCTCCTAGGCGGCCGCACGGCGGGGGGGGGGGGGGGGGGGGGCCGGGAGAAACCGTTTCATTGATCCTTGATGTCTCATGTCATTCACAGCTTCCACTTGAACCATTTCTAAATTGTAAGGAACTGTTTTCTTCAGTGAAGTTTAATATCTGTTTTTCCATTTGGCCAGTCCTGCTTTTTAAGGAGTTATTTTCTTCAGTATTTATTTTCCACCTCGTTTACTAAGCTATTAATCCTCTTTTCATAATTTTCTTGTATTTCTCTCATTTTTTTCCCCAATCTTCCCTCTACTGATCTTATTTGATTTTTGAAATCTTTTTTTGGCTCTTTTTTCATCTCTTTCTTTAGCTCTTCTAGGAATTCTTGTTGGGCTTGTGTCCAATCTACATTTTTCCTTTCAGGCTTTGCTTACCAATGTTTTCATGTCATTATCTTCTTTTGAGTTTGTCCTGATCTTCCTTGTTACCATAGGAGCATTTTATGGTCAGGTTCTTTTTTGGTTGTTTGCTTATTTTTCTAGCCTACTTCTTGATTTTTAACTTTATGTTAAACTTGGATTCTGCTCACTTCCTGGAGGTGAATGGAGGTGTCACTGTCCCAACCTTAAGGCTTTTTAATCCTGCTGTTTTCATAGCTAGTTCTAGGTGTTTGTAAGTTTTTGATGTTTTGGAGGTGGTGTGATCTGGCGAAAGAGGTGATCACTACCCTCCTGGTCTGCATTCTAGTCCTTAATCAGGAATGGCCCCTGCTCCCTTGCAATGGCAAATGTTAGTGCTCCTCTCCCTCTCTGTCTGTGTGCCCCAGAACTATGACCATGGCCTCTGCTCCCTTGTGATGACAGAGGCTCCTCTCCACCTTGTAGCTGTGACCTGGAACTTGGTAATGGTCAATGGAGTTACCAAATAGTGCTAAGTCCTGTGCCCATTGCCCACATAGAGGTCCCCTGTAATCTCTTTCTGACCAGTTGTCCAATCTTCTTACTGCCTATGGGTAGTGAGAGCTTCCAGAGTTGTTGCAGCTGTTGCTATCACTGCAGCTGCCATAGCCTCCAAGATCCAGAGCAGGTGCTGGCCACAATATTGCCCCCGAGTTAGGCCCCACCCCAGGGTCACAAACCTCTCCTTCTAAATTCCCAAGTTATTTTAGGCTGGAAAAACTTTTGTTTGCTATGTCATTCCAGAATTTGATTATATGATGTGTTATTTTCAAGTTGCTTGGAAGGGAATGTTGGTAAAGTTCAACTGGAATGTTCCTTCTACCCCGTCATCTTGACTTTTTCTTTGGGCAAGGGCTTTTCTGCCAGAAACAAATGAAAACAGTTTCCCCTGAAAGTGAGGACAAGGGAATATGATGAGAAAGTGGTATCAACATCCATGGATGCATATGAGTGACGTGACATTCTTTGTCAACTGTGCTTGAGGAAGTCCATCGTAGGGAGGAGGTCTCACATTAGCCATAATAGTAACTTAGCAGTGCTTGTTTCAAGAAATTGTTAGTACAATTGACCCTGAACATTGGTGCAGAAACTAGGAATGCCGGACCCCATTCTTGAGTTTGGCCCTCAGCTTTTTGTCAAAGCTTTCCTAGATATAAGGCTTCACCTTAGGGAAAATGGAAGCTCAGGACAACTGGCTTGAGTCTCTGGGGAGTTCATAGACTGAAAGGTGAAACAGAACTTGCCCAGGATGCAATCCTAATGGTACTGGCAGTGTTGAGCAGCAGCAGATGTCCCTTTGTGACCACAGGTCATGCTCTCTCTGAGGATGTGACTACTGGACCACTTGACTTAAGAAAGAGGACCTAGAAAAACAGAAAAAAGAGTCACCAAGTTAAAATCTACAAACCAAGATGTCATTCACTTCCAAATTCTAGGATTGAAATAGATCACTTCTGAGCATGTAGAAAGACAGTGACCACTAGGAGCCAACGTGTGTATATTCACTAAGAACAAGTGAAGCTTAAGATGAATTACTCCAACTCTATCATTTTTTGACTTTCTTTTTTATGATGAACTTAATGAACCAAACCATTAATATTTCAATAAAGGAAAAACAAAAGAGAAAATTATGTGAAGCCGTGAATATTTCACATTTCTAAATATATCCCTCCCAGCCCAAAGTTTTCCCTTGTAACAAATATAAGAGAAGGAATAAACAGTGTTGGAGAACCCAGCACCATCTCAATCTGACTGTTGATGCAGTATTCCACATTCATGTATTCCCTTACAGGTAACTAAGATGGGGAAGACAGATTTTCTAAGTTTTTCTCTGTGTAATACCTTTGTTTTCATGCCATGCTCACTTCCTTTCTTTGTTTTGCCTCCAACAGGTTGACCTAGACTATCTATAGTCGTAGCGTATCTGTATTCCAACCAGCCATTGAACAGGGGCTCTTTGTGACAACCTTGTGGAAAAACTGGAGAGATAGATGTGTGCTGGGGAGTTCAGTTAGATGACTTGGGAACTGCTTGAGTAACTGGTGTCGATTAACTGCTAGCTCTGGGCCTTGTACCACAGGACCATTTTCAGGCCATTTTAGGGGTTATAACTCCATCTGGGGAGATGTTAGCAACCTCATGGAAACTCTTCTTTCCTCTGAAGAAAGAACTTCCACCATAGGGGCAGCTAATGGACTGTTCCTTAACATAGGAGGCCCTTCTCGTTGGCCACTGCAGGATTCCTGTCGGGATCCCAGCATTCAGGTCCATTACACTAGATTGGCACAATCCAAGGATGCCTTGATTGGTGGTATGGAAGCTTATGCCACCAGACCAGAAAACTGGGGTAACTTCCAAGAGACATTACAAGAAGAAAAAGAGATCCCCTGTTTTTATGATAGATTGTGCCTAAGTATTAAGTGCATATGCCCAAGATACATGTAGCATTAATACACACTTTATTGGTCAATCCCTGCCTGAAATAGGAACACATTTCCATAAGAGATGCTCTGAATGGAATCAAGAACATTGTCCTGTATGTTTCCGAAGGGAAGGAGAAGGAAAACGGGAAAGGTGAAACCATCCTTGTTCCTGTTCAGGCCACTTCCAAGCTTTGTGAGCTCTGTAGAGCATGTGAAACACACAAATGGTTTTACTGCCCATGACTGTAGCAAGAAGGAAGTTCTGCTGCATGAAGGTGTGGGGGAGAGGGAGGAGCTGTGAGTTCTAGAGAGGACTCTTTGGTTTTCCCTGGTCCCAGTTATTCTAGTCTATTCCTCTCCCCACAGTAGGGAGCCCCATGTGACTCCTTACATTGGTGATACAACCTATGCTGGCTTCCTGGATGATGGCGCCTCTAATTCAGTTTTAATGAGTAAGCCTGATTCCAGCTCCACCTCTCCTGGATCCCTGAGTGTGGTCAGTTTCAAGAAAGCCTCCAAATGCACTGTTCCCATTGATCCCCCTCCTGGTGAATCTGTTGGGGCATGATCTCTTAGGCAGACTTAGGGCCACTGTTGCCTGACTCAAGATTCCTTCTCCTTATTATTCCCCATTCTCATTCAAAATGCCCAAGGACCATCAGGGATGCTTTTAGCATCCCATATGACATCCCCAGCTGCCTCTGGGTCACTTCATCTTCAGATGGGGCACTCCCCAAATCTGCTATCCCTGTTACCATCCAGGTTAGGGGAGACCCTCCGCCATCAGTTCCCAGGGAGAAAGAGTCATCACTGACTCTTTAAGAGACCAAGGTATCTCCCTGCAACATGGCAGTCCTCCCTGTTAAGAAACCCAAACCAGGTCTCAATGGTATGCCTTTTCATCATTTGGTGCAGGATTTGCACTCTGTTAATGCTTACGTTGTACTTGGACATCCAGTGATACCTAATCCTACCTCTATTATTTCCCCAATTTTCTGTGAGGCTACCTGCTTTATGGTAATGGGTCTTTGCTCAGCATTTTTTCCAAACCCCATTCACCTAGAATCCTGGTAACTGTTTGTTCTTACCTGGAAGAATTTACAGTGGACATAGGCTTGACTGCCTCAGGATGCATAGAGACCCCACTTTATGCTCTCAAATTTTATAGCAGGATTTAACTTCTGTCATTTAAGAGTGCCACCTTGGTGCATCAGGTGGTAGGTCTGCTTCCGGTTGCTGAGGTTTGTCAGCATCTATCACCTGAGCTTTACCCAAAGGGCCAGAAAGTCTCCAAGTCAAGAGTTCAGGGGTGACTTCTACAGGTGCAATGTTCAGGTTTTCTTTTGGCCGCTAGAACTCACTCTATCTCTCTTCAAGGCATTCAGACTCCTCCCCACCAAGCAGCATCTGCGTGCCACCCTTCGAGTGGCTATACAGCAGAAGCAGTGGATTCCTTCTTCTGATGAGATTACCGGACCCCTTGTCTCTCTGATTAAAGACTCTTTTCTGGAACCTTTGCAGCCTGACACTCAATATCTCTGCCCTTATGGGCCTTGGCATCTGCATGAGGACTCGATTATAGTAAGTCTTTTTCTCTTTTTATACACAATCAAAGGGCACGTGGCTTCTGGTGTTCTGACTCTAACATTCGAACCCACTCTGTGCCCAGTAGATTCTTATTCTGCCCAGACAGATTCTGTGACTGCTGGAGCACCATCTTGTATGCAAGCTGTAGCTGCCGTTGCCCTTTTGATAGATACGCCCTGTGATTTGGTTTGGGGTTCCGAGTTCATAGTGCAGTGCCCTCATGAAGTAGAGGCCCTCTTGCTTTGCCACTGAATTCAGGCCTTTTCAGATCAGAGAATTTTCAAATACAAAGTGTTCTCACTTGGCAAAGAAAGTAGCACTCTCAAGTGCTGTGCCATTCCAAATCGTGCCATGGTGCTCTCTAATCTGCCAGTCTTGGGGGAGCCACTCCATGACTGTGTCTTAGTAGTGGACATGACTGGAAAACCCCATGAGGACCTCTCTGATCCCCCTTACACAATTCTGATTTTGTATGCTGATGCAACTTGGTGCTGGCCACATCGGCACTGCTTAACTTTCTGACTGAGCCACTATCTGAGCACCTTCACTGTCTCCCAGTCTCTGCATGTCATCTTGCCAAAGGAAAAAGCACCATCATTTATATTGATTAACAGAATGCCTTTGGTAGCTGGAATGCAGTTGGGATGCTTTGGTTACAGAGGGTTTTGCTGGTAAGGTCAGTACAAATTCATATTTCATCAAAGATCTTTTACGTGCTCTGACACTCCCTGCTGTCTTGGCTATTGTCTGTTGCTCTGTCCATACTGGTGGAACAAATCATCTTTCACAGGGAAATGACCATGCTGATGGCACAACAAAACTTGCAGCCCTGGAAGGCTCTGCACATGAGTTTAATTTCTTGCCTTCTTGTGATGATAATATTTCTTTCCCATGATGACTCTGAAACTGAGAAATGGATACAACATTTAAGGTTAGACAGGTGTCTGGTGTCTGGGTGACTGTGGAAAGCAAGCCTCCACCTCCCCCTCCCTCCACCCAGTTGCTATCATCAGGTGTGTCCATCTGTTGAGAAGGGAAAAGAAATATTGAACATTAGGCAGCCCATCTGCAGATAGACTGATTTCCTCCACATAGGCAGATGCAGACATGTTTATCCATAGCTAAGGTACAACATACATAGTTTGTACATCTACCCATAGCCTCAAAAAATTGCCCCAGAGCCCTGCACCTGGGCACTCTGGGGAGCAAACAAGATATGGGGATTACCACCTACCTCCCAAGGGGATGGGCTGGCTGGGCAGGGCGGCTAGGGCTGAAGAAATCACTGTGGGCTAATGCAGAGTCTCCACTGTGGATACTGGGCTCCAGCTTCCCCCTTCCCCCCAACTCTTGATATTGCTCCCCTGACAGGGTAGGCCTCCCTAGGTTCTCCCTCTCCTTGCAGGGCCATCCTCAGAAGGCTAAGGCAGCCCTCTGAGGCCCACCTGGATCTCCTGCCTTCCCGTGCCATGGCATTTGTCTGTCCTGTTCCTTGGGGAACTTAATCCCATACTTCTTTGCCCTCTGGCTCCCCCATTTCATGTGGGCCTGCAGTCCTGTACTCTCAGCTAGATTGTATGCCCTCAGAAAGGAGGGACCATGTCTAATTTTCTGCCTGATGAGTATGTAAGTAGCAGTTGTTCAATGTTGCCTTACCAAAGGAAGATCCCTCTGGCTGGAATGGCGTGGTGGCAGTGACTTTGACGATGACATTGATGACGACGACACTGATAACGCTAATGACACTGTTGACGACGATGTTGACGATGACGATGATGATGTTGATGACGACCACCACCACAGGCCCAAGTTGCTATAGAGAGCACTTTCTGAGACCAGTGTTCTCATGCTGGTGTCCATTCTCTGGCTGCGGATCCTGGAACTCTGATGTTGGACAAACACCACCAATGGCCAAGGCAAGACAAATCCATAGTAGTCAGTCAACACGTATTATTGGGCACCTACCATGAGCTGGCACCATGCCAAGCATTGCCCCCTCCAGAAGCCCCCAGTCTAATGGGACAGATAACATGCACAAAGTGATGGACACAGAAAATATCTACAGTATAAAGATGATAAGTCATCTCAAAGGGAAGGCACTGGAAGCTAGGGGAATAAGAAAGGCCTCTTGCAGAATGTAGGATGTGAGCCAAGTCTTAAGGGAGCCAGAGAAGCTAGGTACTAGAGGTGAGAGAGGATAGCATTCTAGGCATGGGGCACACAGCTAGTGCAAAGGGCTGGAGGTGGGGTATCATGCTTGAAGAGCAGCCAGAAGGCCAGAAGTTCTACATGATAGAACATGGGAAGAGGAAGCAAAGCATGAGAAGGCTGGCAAAGTCAGAAGGGGCCAAATAGAGGGTCTTAAACTTGCCCTTGGAGCCACTGGAGTTTATTGAGGTGGGGGAGGTGATGACTATGGTCAGACTGATGCAGATCAGCTTGCCATCAGAGGAGTGGCAGTCAGACCCCTCCCAGGCTATTGCTATAATACATATGTAAGGGAAAGAGAACCCCTACCCAGGTGTGGGCACTGTCTGAGGAGACATGCTGGGAAGGTGGAAAGGACCAGCAGACTGGAGTATGTGGTCAGCATGAAGAGGAGACAAGGGTGACCCTAAGATTGTGAGCCTGGGTGACTGGGACAATGGGGCTGCCCTCAACAGTAATAGGAAAGTGGGGGAAAGGGGACAGTTGAGGGAGAAAGAGAATGGGACCTGTTGACTTTGAGATGTCTCTGGGTCATCCAGGTTAAGATATCCAGAAGGTGGCTGGGAATGTGAGACAGGGCTAAGCTCAGGGGATGGGGGAGGGCCAGAGAGGGAGATCTGGGAATCATCTGTGTAGAGAGGGAGAAGAGATAGAGGCTCAGGACAGGGTCCTGGGGGACCTGCCCCTCCATTACTGGGCAGGACCCTGATGAAAACCTGGCAAATGAGATGGAGAAGGAGCTGCCCATGGGGTAGGAGGAGAACCAAGGCAGAGAGCACGTTTCTCTAGTGCTGGCAGGGCTTTCCTCCTGACTGCCCTGCTCTGGCGGTTGGACCAGTAGTACCATCCCTGTAGGACTGAGAGGCAGGGAGGAAGTAAGGAGGGCCCCATTTGTATTTCTGAAATGCTGGACTACTGTGCAAAGCTAATGAAGAAATAGAGAAGAGGGAACTTCTTGGCACAGGTCCCCCCACTTGGAAATGTCAGAAATAGGAAGGAAAACCAGGCTTTGTGGCCCTCCACACTGCTCCCACTCCCTTCTCACTTGCCTCGGAGGCTGCAGCTGGAACCCAGTGTGGACAGGCTGGCCAAGTAACACGTCTGGAGGGTGCAAAGGGCAGAAGCCCACTGGGGAGGCAGACAGCCCTGGGAGTGGGGGGAGGGACTGAAGGAGCTTCCAGGCTCTTAGCTCTGGAAGAGGGGAGCTGGGAGGTGCTCTTTTCCTGATTTATAAGAGGGGTCATGGCTTCCTCTTGGCTTTATCTAAACATGGCGTACCTCTGTCTTTTTTCTAACTCATCATCTAGGTCTGCCAGAGAAGAGATTCCCCTCAGTCCAGGCCCAGGACACAGAAAAAGTCAGTGAAGGTCAGGGGAGGAGATGACCTGTTTGCCAGGAGGGACATTGTTAAGAAAAAGGAGTCCTTGTCCACAGAATTCCACAGGAATGGATCCAGTGCCCCACCTCAGGTGTGTGAATTCCTGTGGCACTAGAAAGTGGGAGCAGGAGTGATGAGGACAAGTGCCTGGCTAGATGGACAGCTGGGAGGGATGGGCTTTGGAGGATCTTGTCAGAAGCCATTGAGCAGGCTGGTCCAGGCTGGCCCTCTCCAGGTGAACACATGGCATGCATGGCCATGCCAGAGGAGGCAGAGGCCAGGATCTAGACATGGACATCCACCTACCTCCGTCTTTGGGAAGGGCACAAGGAATTTTTCCTAAGGGGCAGGACAGCTGTTGGGCAGAGGCAGGAGGGACAAGGGTTGATGGCCCAGGGTAGGAAGGGCAAGGCAAAGGAATAGAGAGCCAACTTAGCAGGAGCAGGGGGAAAGTTGGAGGCAGGAGACTAGATGGCTGGGAGCCCATGAGGAAAGAGCCAGCTGAGTCCAGGGGAGGAATGAGGCATCTGGTGAAAAAGCCTGTCCTGGCATTAACGCCCCATCCTAGCAATAATTTGATGTGCTTCAGATTGAATCATTATTAGCATTGGTGGTAACGACAGTGATAACAATGCCTTGATATACATATATATATATACACACGTATACATATGTGTGTGTTTGTTGTTCAAGTATTTTTTAGTCATGTCTGACTCTTTGTGACCCCATTGGGGGTTTTCTTAGCAGAGATACTGGAGTGGTTTGCCATTTCCTTCTCCAGCTCATTTCACAGATGAGGAAACTAAGGCAAACAAGGTGAAGTGACTTACTCAGGGTTACACAACTAGTAAGTGTCTGGGGCTGAATGTGAACAGAGCACAAGGCATCACAAAGGAAGAGGTGTTGGGCACAGAGAGAACAAGGAAGATTGAGACAGAAGCAGGTCATTGGATTTGGAGATAAGGAGGTATGTTGCGGGGATTCTCAACGTAGTCCAGTTTGGACTAGAAAGCCTTTAAGATCTATTCCAACTCTGATTCTGTGAGGTTATTTGTGTGAGCTGTTTCCAAGTGCTTAAGGAGTTAAGTGGTGGTAAAAGAGTGGAGGCACCTGGTGCCCTATCTGCCAGTGAAGGAGTAATGATGTGGATATCAAGGCTGTGGCAGGAACAAGGGAAGGTGTTTCCTTGTTGACTTGGGTTTTTTGGACTGGAGAGGCTGGAGTGTCTTTGTAGGCTAAGGTGAAGAATCAAGATTGAGGAAATGGGGAATGCCTGAGAAGGAGGTGATTTTCGTGTCATTTTGATCCTTATTTAGATACAACCAAATATACAACAGGAATCAGTCAAATAACCCTACCTTCTGTAGACTGAAGGAATCAGGTCTCCATATTTGATGATTTGTCAAATGTCGGTAAAATATGCTGTGATAAAATACAAAGCATTTGTCCAAGTGTTACTGACTTCATAGAGGCTCTTATTTATCGATTTTCTTTCTTTTAAAGAATTATATCATTGATTTCTGTTTCATATTCCTATCAGTATGCCAATAGCTGCTCTATCCTGCCCCCGTCCACCCCCCAAGGAAAATGATGGCAAAATAATGCTGCCGACACTGTCATTCCATACCTGAAGTCTCCGTTTCTGATTTGAGATGTCCTGGGTTCCATCGTCAGGCACTGGATTTCCTCCATGCTCCAATGTCCTCTAGTGCTGGCTTTTGTTTTTCAATGATGGTAATCATCATATGTCATGTTCCCTGGCTTCTGCTTGCTTCGCTTAGTCTCAGTTCAGACAAGTCTTTCTATGTTTGGCAATGCCCAAGTCATCCTCAGCATTTCCTTATTTCTGTTGCGGTCATCACCCAGGTCTGCAAGCTAGGAGTAAGCCTGGCCCCTTCCTTCATGCTCTCTCACTCCTCATATTCAATCAGTTTAAATCTGATCCACATCTCCATCCCCCCACGCTTTCTGCCCCACCCCTTTCCTCCATTCACACCACAACCACACTCGTTCACACTCCCAAGTATACCACGCTGCCCCCCATCCAAATGCTGAAGGGGTCAGTCAGCCATGAGTCAGGGGCCTGGATGCTTAAGCATAGGGCAGCCATGGTCTTCCCCTGCTCAGGAAACCTTGGTGGTTTCCATTGCCTCTCGGATTCATTGCAGACTCCCCACTTTGGCTCCAGCCCAACTTCCCATACTGAATGCATACTCTTCCTCTCCCAGGCATCTCTGTTCCAGCCAACCTGAGGTGCTGTTCCCTGTCCTCCCCCCTTCCTTCCTCTGTACAAAGAAGTCATCCCCTATGCCTGGAACGCCCTTCCTCTTCCCCTCTGCGCCTTGGGACCTTTCCTTCCCTTTAAGGCTCAAATGCTTTCTCCTTCAAGAGGCTCCTCCCTCTCCTGGTTTCCCCAGTGCTTGGACTGATTTTGTGTCTAGCTTGTAATGGCATATATGTGTACATATTATGAGGAACTCCTCAATAGAACCCAAATAAGGACTGTCTCCTCTGTTTTTACATCCCAAGCACCAAGCACAAAGCCTTCCACGTACATCCGCTGGATTGCATTGCTTGGAATTTCTCATATTCTGTGCCATAATTAATACTCTCTTACATTTATATGGCACTATTTGTACAGCGATTTATTCCCCTACCAACGGGCACCCATTACATTTCTAGTTTTTTCTCCTACAAAAAATGCTCCTATGACTATTTTGGTACATACAGAGCTTTTCTTTTTGTCTTTGTCCTTTTGGGGGCATATATGGCTGGTGTACACATTGGCCACAGTATTCAACGCCTCTTCCCTTGTGATGTCCCACACTCTGTGTCCCTTCTCCCTGTCTTATGCTGGCTTCTTGTTCTCCTTCCATTATGTAAATATAGATATTCCCCAAGGTTCTGGCCTGGACCTTCCTCTTTTGTCTTCCTGCATTCTCTCCCCAGGCAGGAGGCCAACTAATCTGCTAATTATTTTTTTCTGTATATCCATCTGTGTCCTCTTCCCCCAACTTTAGGCCAGGACTTCTTGCTGCCTCTTGGATGTCCTGCCAGCACTACATACTCAGCATCTCTAATAATCAGCATCCTCCCTCCTCCCCCTAAACCTGTGCTTTCCCATAAGACCTTGATTTCTGTTCATGGCATCACCACCATCTTCACAGTCACCCATTTCCAACCTCAAAACCATCTTGAATTCTTCCCCATTCCTGATAAGCCCCTCCCCCTATCTGATGAGCATCCAGCCCTCAAACTTGGAAAGATCTCTCCCATCCTTTCCCTCCAGTGCCAATACAACCACCCTCCTTCAGTTCCTCATCTCTTTTGGTGGAGGCTACGGCAATAGTCTCCTAACTGGTCATCTTCCTTTGAGTCTCTCCCCATCCCATCCATCTTCCCCACTGCTTCCCCCCCCTTTTAAATAAAGTTTATTTCTTTTTCCATTAAAAAAATCTATTTTCTTTCTCTCCCACGTCACCCTTCCCCACCCTATTTGGGTAAAAAAAAACCAAATTCTTGCAACAAATATTTATAATCAAGCAAAACAAAATCCTACACTGGTCATGTCCAAAGCATGTTATCTCAATATGCACCTTGAGGCATCACTTCTCTATCAGAAGATGGGTAGAATATTTCATTGTAGACCCTCTGGTATCATCATTCATTGTGATGAACATATTTCTTAAATCTCTCAAATTAGTGCATCTTTATAAAGTTGTTACTGCTGTATAAATGGTTCTACTGGTTTTGCTTGTTTTACTCTGCATCAGTTCTTACACATCCTCCCAGGTTTCTCTGAATCTATCCTCTTTGTCATTTCTTATTACACAGTAATACTCTATTATATTCATATAGGGCGGCTGAGTGGTGCAGTGGATAGAACACCAGGCCTGGAGTCAAGAAGACCTGAGGTCAAATCCAGCCTCAGACACTCACTACCTGTGTGACCCTGGGCAAGTCACTTAACCCTTTTACCCGAATTCACTCATGTATAAAACGAGCCGAAGATGACAATGGAAAACCACTCCAGTGTCTTTGCTAAGAAAACCCCAAATGGAGTCACAGAGTTGAACACGACAAAAAGATGACTAAATACAACTTTGATGTAGTATAATTTGTTTAACCATTCTCCAAATCATTGATACTCCCTTAATTTCCAGTTTGTTCTGCCACCACAAAGAGAGCTGTTATAAATGCTTTTTTGGAAAGGTTTAAATCATTCTATTTGACTTTGGTTTTTTTTATTATTAATTAATTTTTAGTTTTCATCATTCACTTCCACAAGAATTTGAGTTCCAAATTTTCTCCCCATCTCTACCCTCCCCCACCACAAGACCACGTGCATTCTGATTACCCCTTCACCTAATCTGCCTTCACTTTTATCACCCACCACCCACCCCCTGCCTTTTCTTATCCTCTTGCCTTCTATTTTCCTGTAGGGCATGATAGATTTCTATACCCCATTGCCTGTGTTATCTTATTTCCCAGTTGCATGTAAAAACAATTTTTAATGTTCGTTTCTAAAACATTCTCTTCCTTTCTCCCTCCCCATCCACCCTCATTGAGAAGGCAAGCAATGCAATATGAGTTATACGTGTATAATCATGCAAAACACTTCCGTAACAGTCATGTTGTGAAAGACTAACTATAGTTCCCCCCCTATCCTGCTCCCCCCCATTTATTCTATTTTCTTCTTTTTATTCCTCCTATAAATGCCTTTTGTACATAGGATTTTTTTACCTTCCTTGCCATCTTTTTTGGTATCAGTGTTCAGTAGAGACTGATCTATAGCTTTCTTACTGTATTTACTTTCCTTGGTTTAGGTTAACAAACCCACATTTACATCATAAAAGAAATTTGGTTGGACTCTTCTCATTTTTAAAAAATACCATATATAATACTGGAATTAATTATTCATTGAATATTTGATAGAATTCACGTATAAAACCATCTCATCCTAAGGATCCCCCCCCCCCACACACACTTTGGGCAGTCTTTTATGGCTCATTTAGCTTCTGTTTATGAATTGTGCTATTTCAGCCCTTTATTTCTTGTTCTGCTAATCTGAATATTTTATATTTTTGTAAATATCCATTTCATTTAAAGTTGTCAGTTATACTAACACATAATTGGGCAAAATTGCTTTCTAAGAATTTCCTTTATTTTGCCTTCATTTCTGTGACTTTTCCTTTTCCTTTTTGGTATTAGTAAGTTGGTTTTCTTCTCTTTGTAAAAATAAAATGAGCTAATGGTTTATCTATTTTGCTTTTTATTTTAACAAATCATCTTCCAGTTTTCCTTATTAATTCACTGAACCTTTTCCTAATCATGCCAGTTGTTTAGTCACAAACATTATGAAATGATTTGTGTGTGTGTTGGGGGGGGTGTTATTGCTGTCATGGCATTGCTGACCTTTGACTGTACAGGGTGTCCCAAAGGTGTTAGTGCAGTTTTCATCTATTAAAGCTTAAAACTGCAGTAAGATTTTCAGGACCACCTGTACATGGCATACAGAAATTCTATTGTTCTTAGATGTCTGCTCTCTAATAATACATTCTCAGAATTTTTTCAGGAATTGAAATGGAGCTCACAGGCCTATGGGTCGCAGACTCCATGAGGGAGCATGGAAAAATCAGGCCAATATCTGAGCAACCAGAGTCCTGCAGTAGTACCCTTTGTTTTCCAAGGAAAGGTCACTGATAACTTTCAGAACTACACTCAAAGATGTCATTTATTTGACCCAAGTCACTTAGACTTATCAAGGGTTCTATGAGAATGCTTTTATGGCCTTTCGTAGGTATCAGATCTGGAGTATTCATTTCAAGGCTGCCCTTTCCAATCCAAAGTTCATTCTTTTTTGCAGAGAAAAGAGAAGCAAAATATGAATTGCATAGTTCTGTATTATTCATTATCATCCCATCTCCCCCAAGCACTACCCATATACACCCTTTCCTCAATACTCTTCTTTTCCCAAGCACAGCTGTCCCAAATCCCTGGTTATCATCCTCCCCTCTCCTTGCCATGAAGGGTTTAGAGAACACCAGATGGTGATCTTCCAATCCTTCCTTCAGTTGCCTCTCTTTGCTTCTGTGTCTTCAAAAAATAATTTCAAATGAACAACCAACGAATATTAAATAAGCATAACCGATGCTGTTTTGTTTGTACATCACAATCATGTTTAGCTATATTCTCCCCCCCCACCCCCCTTGAATAACCCTTTGAAATAAAAGAAAACAATTCAACAAAACCACCTTACTCAGTGGCTGTAGCTGACAGTTCATGCCTGTAGCCAACCTCTCTACAGCAAGAAAGGTACCTTTCATAATCAGTACAGCAGGGCCAAGCTGAGGCATTCCAATTGCTCAATGTCTGGCTTCATTTAAATATTTTTACATTACTATAGTCTTTGGATAAGATGTATATTAAGTGGTAGAATGTGTGATAGAATGCTGGACCTGGAGTCAGGAAGACCTGAGTTCAAATGTGAACTCAGATAATAGAGCTTTGTGACCAGGGGCAGACTTTGGTCTGACTCAGTTTCCTTATCTATAAAATGGAGCTAATATTAACAGCGCCTACCTGCAGCAACATTGTAAAAATAAAATGAGATCATATGTATAAAGAATTCTGTAAACTTTCAAACACTATCTAAATTATAGTTATTATTTTCATCATTATGTTTGCTCCCGTGGCTCATGTTTCTGAATTTTACATATTTGTCATTTTTATAGTAAATAATATTCTGCTACATTCATATATCACATCTTCTATATCTGCTTCCTTAGAGACGAGTACCAGTTTCATTTTGAGAAGTTTCTCCTAGAAAAAAAGACTAGGAATATTTTGGTATATTTGGAAACTTTCTACTCCCATGGCCTTTTCTATTAATGTCATATATCTATTTCAGGCTTATGATCGAGTACATGGTATAAAATGCTGATCCAAAGCAACTCTTGGAAAAGGACTGTGTACTATATCCTGGCTTCATAAAACACTGGACAACTTTGGGTCTTGTTTGTTTAGTCTGTTATACGTATCTTTTTTTTGAGCTGTATCAAATAGCTTGGATATGACAAAGTGCTTTGTAATATCATTTGAGATCTGGGAATGCTGGGCTTCCTTCATTATTAGATTTTTTTTCATTGTTTCCCTTGAAATAAATGAACTTTCATTATGACTTCTCTGGTCCTGCAAAGTAACCCCTTGGTAGTATATTGCTAAAAAACAAAAACCAAAAAAACCCCCTCTATTTATAAATTACTTCAAATAGTAGCATAATTTTTTAACCTGTTGGCATGCTCCCACCATGAGTAATGAATCTCTCTCCAATTTACTTTACTTATAGAACACTGTCAAACGTGCTTTATGGCAGTATTTCGATCACTCTGAAATGTCTCAAATCCCAAACATTTCTTCATGTATCATAGAGATTTAGTAGAGTTTCTCTGTCCATCTCTTCCTCCTGGATTGTAAATGATGCAGACAAGGGGTGATGACTTTCGGATTTGCATTGTATATCTCACTATGTTCTTTTGATGCCATTATTTTGATGAAGGTTATTCCGGAAACCCCAGGGTTCTTGAAGTAAGACATCATATTGTCTGCCAACAGAAGCGGTCTCATTCCTCCTTTGGTGGATGCCTCATCCCGGAGCTACTTTTCATTGTCAATGCTATAGAAGTATTTCTATGAATGTATCAAGTCATAATGGAGACAGGTAATCTCGTATTATCATGCTGGGAAAGCCTCTGGTGTTACTCCTTCACAAAAAAACTAGCTCTTGACTTCACAGACTTTTGGTAACATTAAAGAAAACATAATTTATGTTATCGCTGAAAATCAGAAGCAAAAGCATATTTTCCCAAACACTTTGTTGCCTCTGAATTGAAATGATCATGTGATTTTATTTATTGATATTATGTGTAATAAATATGCATATATAATTTTCCAAATACAGGGCATTTTTGAGCCAACCTTCTATTTCTGGTGTAAATCCAACCTGATCCTAATGAGTCATTTTGAATATATTCTGACTCCTTGGCTAATATTTTTGTATCAATATGCCTTAGTGATATTGGTATGTAGATTTCTCTATTGGTTTTATCTATCCCTGATTTGGTTTGGTTATCAGGATCCTATTTGTCACATAAAGAGGTTTTTGGAAACGTAGCATCTTGCTCTATTTTCTGTGAATAGCTTATGTAGCAGAGTGATTAACTGATTAATTAATTAATTAATTAATTAAACCAAGGGTTTTTCTTTGGATTTCCTTTAGGACTTCCTTAAATTCTCAGTCTGAGATAAGATTGTTTATATTTGTTATTTCCTATATTTCAGTAAATATTCATTCGTTTCATTTTATTTTCAGTTTTGTTGGCATAAAGGTAAGAGTTTCTAAATAATTTTATTTCATCTCCATTTACTGAGAATTTCACTTCACTTCCAATGTTGATTCTCATGTTCGCATTCTCTCCGTCACTCTCCCTCTTTTTCTTTCCTTTTCTCTCTGTCTCTCTTCCCCTTGCACAATTTCTGTCTTTCTCTCTCATCTCTCTCTTTCTCAGTCTTTTACTATCTTTCACTCTTTTTCTCTCTCAATCTCTCTTTCTCTCTGCCTCGCTTTCACTCCTTCTCTTTCTCTATTTCCCTATTTTTATCTCTTTCTTTCTCTATTTCTCCCTTTCTATCTGTTCTCTCTCCCTATCTTTCTATATCTTTCTCTTTTTCTCCCTCTATCCTCTTAACTCAGTCCTCTTCTTCACTCTCTTTTTTCTTTCTCTCTTCTCTATCTGTCTCTCCCACTATCTTTCTCTGCCCTTTGTCTGTTTCTCTCCTCTTTTAACTCACACTCTATTTTTCTCTCTCCTCCTTTCTCTCACTTTCTCTTTCTCTCTCCTCTCTCTCTGCTTTTCTCAATTTCTCTTGCTCAGTCTTTCTCTTTCTCTCTCTCACTTTTTTTACTCTTGTTTGCATTCTCTTTCTCTGTCTCTTTTCTCTCTCATCCTTTTTTGCTATGTCTCACTCTCTCATCTTCTTTCTCTCACCCTGTTTCACTCTCTCATTCTCTCTCTCCCATTCTTTCTTTGTCACTTTCTTGCTTTCTTTCTATCTCTTACTCTTTCCCCCTTTCTTTCACATTTTCTCACTCTCATTTTTATCTGTCACTCTCCCACTCCTTCTCTCTCTCCCTTTCTTTTCAATCTCTCATTCTCTCTCAATTTCTCACTTGCTTTTCTTGATCTTTCTTTCATTCTGTTTCTTTTTCCTCTCTTTCCCTCTTTTTCTCTTCTTCATCCATTTCACTTAGATGGTTAGAGAAATATTGTTGGGATAATTGGGTAAAAATAGCTTTTAATAATTGTTTTAATTTCATTTTCATTGGTGGTGAATTCACCCTTTAATTTTTGATACTGGTAATTCAGTTTCCTTTTTCTTTTTTTTAGATTCCAATTAGCCAATGGTTTATTTGTTTTATTGGTTTTTTCCCATTAGGTCAACTCTTAGTTTTATTTATTACTCCAATGGTTTTCTTATTTTCAATTTTATTAGTCTCTCCTTTGATTTTTCAGCATTTCCAAATTGGTGGGGGGTGGGGGTGGGGTTTAATTTGTTCTTTTCTAGTTTTTTTAGTTGCATGCCCGATTCATTGATCTGCTCTTTCTCTGTTTTATTGATGTAAGTGTTTAGAGACATAAGATTTCCCCTTAGTACTGTTTTGGTTGCATCTCATAAATGTTGGTATGTTGTTTCATTGTTCACTGGATTATTTAGTTTCCAATTAATCACTGTGTTCTCTCTCTCTCTCTCTCTCTCTCTCTCTCTCTCTCTCTCTCTCTCTCTCTCTCTCTCTCTCTCTCTCCCTCTGTCTTTCTCTATATCTCCTATTCTTTTTGTATCTCATTCTCTTTTGATTGGCGTCTCTCTCTTTCTATGTCTAGGTATGTATCTCCCTGCCCCATCTTCTCTCTGCCATTCTCTCTTTTATTAGTTTCTCTTGCTGTGTCTCCCACTTTTTTTTACTCTTTATCTTGCTCTCTCAGTCTCTCCATTTTCTCTTTCACTGTTTCTTTCTCTTTCTCCCACTCTACCTCTCTTTGTCTTTCTCCCTTTCTCTCCCTCAACTTTCTTTCTCTCTCTCATCCTCTCTCTCTCTCATTCTCTCTCTACCCCCCTTGGTTTCTCTCACTGACTTTGTCTTTCTTTCTCTATCTTCCAGGCTTTCTCTCCCTTTCTTTCATTCTTCTCACTTTATCCCATTCTCCCCCTCTCTCTCCCACCTCTGCCTTTCTCAATTGCTCTCTCTTTCTCTGTCTCCCAGTCTTTCTTAGTCTTCTCTCCCATTCTCTTTTGCTCTCGCTTTCTCTTTCTCTCTCCCTCGTTCTCTAACTCTGTCTCTCTCTGTGTCTTACTCTCATTCTCTTTCTTTCTTGCTCTATTTGTCCCTCTTCCTCTCCCTTTCTCTTGATACCTCTCTTTTTCTCTGTCTCATTCTATTCCTTTCTCTTTCTTACTCTTTAACTCCCACTCTTTCTCACTCTCATTCTCTTTCCCTCTCTATTTCTCTTGATCTCTCCCACTGTTTCTCTGTTTCTTTCTCTGTTTCCTTCTCCTTTTTCTCCCTCCCTCAATTTTTTCTCCTTTTGTCTATATTTCTCTCCCTCTCTTTCCTTCTCTCCATTTCTCTTTCTCTGACCCTGTCTCTCCTTCTCCCTTTATCACTCTCCTTCTATCTCTATTTCTTTCCCTTTCTTTATCTGCCTCTTTCTTTCTTCCTCCTTTCTCTTGCTTTGTGTCTCTCTATCCCTCTCTTTCTTCCCCAGTCACTTACTCTTTCCATTTTTCTCTTTCTGTCTGTCTCATTCTGTCATTCCCTTTCTCATTTTTTCTCTCTCTCACTCTCACTTTCTCTCTCTTTCTCTTCCTCACTCTCATTCTCTTTCACTCTTTTCTCCGTTTTTCTCTCTGCTTTCACTGTCTCTCACTGTTTCATTATTTTTCTCTATCCCACCCTCTTTCTAATATTCTCCTACTCCTTTTCTATCTCCCTCTTTCTTTTTTATATTCTTCCTTAATTGCTCACTCTTTTCTTCCTCTTTCACTCTCTCTGTTCCTATCCCTTTCTTTCTCTCTCTCCCTCTTTCACTCTCTTCCATTCTCTTTGTCTCTTTCTCACACTCATACTCTCACTCTTTCCCTCTTTCTCTGTCTTACTCCCATGCTCCTCAGTTTTCTTTCTCGCTCTCTCTCTCCTTCTTGCTCTTTTTCTCTTTTACTTTTTCTCTCTTTTTCTCCCTCTCTATTTTTCTTTCTCTTGCTCTATCTTTTTCTGTCTCTCACTCCCTCTCTATGTCACTATTTTCTGCCTCCCACTTTTTTCTCTTGCTCTCCCCCTTTGTCTCTATTTCTCTCTACCATCTCTCTATTTCCTCTCTTTCTCTTTCTCCCCAATCTCCCTCAATTTCTCTCTGTATCTTTCTCTTTTTCTCAGTCTTCCACCCTTTCTTTCTCTCTTCCATTCTGTCTCTTCCCCTTTACTTTTCTCTTTTTTTCTGTTTCTCTCACTGTCTCTCTTTCTCCCACTCAGGCTTACTTACTTTCCCCCAGTGTCTTACTTTCTGTCTCTCCTTTTCTTTCTCTCTCTTCCTCTCTTTCTCTCTTATTCTCTTTCTCTTTCCCATTCTTCTCTTTCTTGCTCTCTTTTTTACTCTCTCTTATTCTTCTCTTTTTCTCCCCCACTTTCTCTGTCTTCTTCTCTCTCTGTCTTTTTTTATCTTTTGTAGTTGCCAGTGATATTTTTTAAAGGTAAGCTTCAGGACTTCGAACTGAATTCCCATCTGATCTCACCCTCGTTCTCTTTCTTTTTCTCCCCCTCTCTATTGCTTTTCTTCTCTCTCCCTCTCTTGTTATCCCTCTTTCTCTCTGTCTTTGTCTACCCCCACATTTTCTTTCTCCTTTCTCTTGCCTTTTCTGCCTTATATGAACATTCTTTTATTTTTTCATCTTGCTCTTTCTTTTTCTCTCTATCCTCAACTCTTTCATGCTTTCACTCCATTTTTCTCACTGCTTTGGTCTGTCTCTCAGTCTTTTCTCTCTCCCTATTTCTTCCTCTCTCTTTTCTGTTTTGCTTTCTCTCTATCTCTCCCTCTCACTTTCTTTCATTATCTTTCTCCATTCTCTCTCCCACTGTCTCTTTCTCACTCTGATTTTCTTTCTCCTCTCACCGCCATCCTCTTTCCCTCTCACTCTTTCTCTCTAGTCTCTCTCATTCTCATTCTCTCCCACTCTCTCATTCTCATTCCCTTTCTCTCTTCCTCTATTTCTCTTTCTTTTGCTCTCACTTTCTTTTTCACTTTCTTTCTCTTCCTCTATGTTGCTCTTGTTCTCCTCCTCTTGCTTTCTTCTCTCTGTCTCTCATTCTTTTTTTCTCTCCCATTCTTTCCCTGTTCCTCTCTCTTTTTCTCACTCTTCCTGTTTCTCTCCCTCTCCTCATTCTCCCTCTCCCACTCTCACTCACGTTCTCTATCCCTTTCTTCTTTGCTCTCACACTCTCTCCCTCTTTTTTGCTCTGTCTCACTCATTCTCTTTCTCATTTTTCACTTATTGCTATCTCTCTCATTTTGTTTCTCTTTGTCTCCCATTTTTTTCATTATTCCACCCTTTCTCTATATTTTTGTCTCATCCTTTTTCTTACCTCTCCCCCTCTTCCTTTCCCTTGCTGTTTTTCACTCTCTCACTCCTCTCTTTTGATCTCTCTTCCTCTCCTCCAACTCTTTCTTTCTCTCACTTTCATTCTTTCTCCATGTCTTTCACTCTCTGACTCTTTCTGTATCTTTCTTTTTCTCTTTCTGTCTCTCATTTTCTCTTCCACTTTCTCACTTTTTCATTCATTCTCTCCCACTTTTTCTTTTTGCACTCTTCGTGTCTCTCTTCCTCTCTCTTTCTCCTTTTGCTTTTTCCTTCACTTTTTCTCTGTCCCTTTTTCCCCTCTTTATTTCTTTCTCTCACTCTCTCTGTCTCTGACTATACCCCTTAATGTCTCTCTCCCCTTCACTCTCCCTCATCTCAATCTGTCTCTTTCTCTCTCCTTCTCCTTCTTTTGTCACTTTCTCCCTGGCCCTTCCTCTCTGTTTTAACCTCTCTGCTCCGTCATTCTTTCTGTTTCTCCTCCTCCCCACTCTGGCGCTCTTGACTCCATTTCCTTTTCCTTCTCCTCTCTCTATCCCCCTGCCTCACCCTCCTCTCTTGTCTCTCTCTATCCCTTTTATTTCCCTCTCTACTTCTTTTTCTCTCTATCCCCCTGCCTTACACTCCTCTCATCTTTATCTCTCCCTGCCCCTCCATCTCTCTTTATTCCTTTCTCTCTTTCCCTATCTCCCTCTCTACTTTGTCTCTCTCCTTTTCACTCTCTCTCTTTCTTTCTTTCTCTGTCTCTATCTCTTCCTGTTTCTACTTCTCCACCTCACTACTCTGTCTCTCTTAACTCCATTTCCTTCTCCCTCTCCCTCTTTGTTTGTCTCTATCTCACTCTCTAACAGTCACTTTCTCTCTTGTCTCTTGTCTTTCCCCTTTCTCAACCCCCTCTCCCTGTTCCTCTCTCTCCTTTTCTGTCCCACTTGCTCTTTCTTTGTCTCTACCCTACTTCTTTGTCTCTCTTTCTCTCTCCCTCTTCTCCTCTCTTTTTTTCTGTCTCTTCCTCTGTCACTCCCTCTCTGTTCCATCATTCTCTCTGTTTCTGCTTCTCTACCTCCCTACTCACACTTGACTCCATTTCCTTCTCTTGTCTGTCCCTTACTCCATCTCTCCTTTTCCCTCTCTCTCACTCTTTCTTCTCCATTTTCCCTCTCCTGTAACTCACTGTCTCCATCTTTTCTTCTCTGCGTGTGTCTCTCTAACTCAATGTATCTGTCTGTCTCTCCGTATTTCACTGTCTCTGTCTCTCTCTCTCTACAACTCATTCTGTCTTTATCTCTTTGTCTCTTTCTCTCTCTCTGTCTCTCTCTCTGTCTCTGTCTCTGTCTCTCTGTCTCTCTCTCTCTCTGTCTCTGTCTCTCTCTCTGTCTCTCTCTCTCTGTCTCTCTCTCTCTGTCTCTCTGTCTCTCTCTCTCTTTCTCTGGCTGTTGGTCTGTCTCTCCTCACACCCCTTTCTCCATCTTTTTCATCTCTCCCTCTCTGCTTCTTTGTCTCTGACTCTCTCCACACCTTAACGTTTCTCTCTCCCCCTCACTCTCCCTTGTCTCTCTGTCTCTCTCACTCTCCTCCTCTCTCTTTCTCTATGACTTTTCCTGTCTCCCCCTCCTTTCTGTTTTTCCCTCTCTGCTGCATCATTCTCTGCTCCTGATTCTCCCCCTCCCTACTAGGTCGCACTCAACTCCATTTCCTTCTCCCTCTCTCTACACCCCTGACAGACGCTCATCTCTTATCTCTCTCCCTCCTTGTCAGTCTGTTTCTCCCTGCCCCTTTGTCTCTCTTTCTTTCTCTCTGTTCTTCTTCCTCTCTCTCTCCCCACTCACTTTTTCTCTCTTTTCTCTCCTTACTTCTTTGTCTCTCTCGCCCTCATCTGTCTGTCTCTTCCTCTCTGTGTTTCCATCTCTGCTCCATCATTCTCTGTTTCTCCTCCTCTCTTATCTTTCTCTTGACTCCATTTCTTTTTCTGCTCTGTCCCCTACTCCATCTCTCCTTTTCCCACTCCATCACTCTTTCTTCCCCATTCTCCCTTTCCCTCTGTCTCTCTCTAACTCACTGTCTCCGTCCCTTTCTCTGTCTCTCTCGTTCTCTCTAACTCATTGTCACTGTCTCTCTGTCTTTCTCTGTCTCGCTGTCTCTGTCTCTTCAACTGACTCCCTTTCATTTCTCTCCCTCTCTACTTCTTCATCTCTCCCTTAATGTCTCTCTCTCCCCTTCACTCTCCCTCATCTCTCTGTCTCTCTTCCTCTCCTCCTCCTCTCTCTTTCCCTATGTCTTTTCCTCTCTCCCCCCCTCTGTTTTTCCCTCTCTGTTCCATCACTCCATTTCTGCTTCTCTCCCTACCTACTCAGTATTTCTTAACTCCACTTCCTGCTTGTGTCTGTCCCTCACTCTAACTCTCTTTTTCCCTCTCCCTCACTCTTTCTTCCTCTCTCTCCTTCTCTCTCCCCAACTCACTCAGTCTCTGTCCTCCTGCCCTCTCTCTCATTTCTCTCCCTACTTCTTCTCTCTGACTTTGTCCACCCCTCAATGTCCCTCTTTCCCCTTCGCTTTTCCTCGTCTGTCTCTTTCTTTCCCAGTCTGTCTTTTTCTCTCTCCCCCTTTTCTCTTTGTCCCTCTCTGCTCCATCATTCTCCCTCTGTTCCTGCTTCTCCTCCTCCCGACTCTCTTTCAACTCCATTTCCTTCTCCCTCTCTCTACACCCCTGCAAGACCCTCCTCTCTTTTTCTGTCTCTCCCTCTCTCTCATCCACCCCCTTTCTCTCCTCCTCTCTCTCCCTGTCCCTTGTCTCTCTTTCCTTCTCTCTGTCCTTCTTCCTCTCTTTCCCTCGCCCTCCCCATTCACTTTTTCTCTCTCTCCTTTTTTTCTCTCTCTCTCTACTTCTCTCTCTGTCTCTCTCCCCTTCACTCTCCTTTATTTCTCTCTTTCTCTTGTTCACTCTCCCTCATCTGTCTCTGTTTCTCTTTCTTTCTCTTTCCCTTTCTTCCTCTCTCTTTCCCTGTCTCTGTCTCCTTCTCTCTGATCCCCTTTCTCTATTTCTGTTTCTCCTCTTCCTTACTCTGTCTCTCAACTCCATTTCCTTCTCCCTCTCTCTATACCTGACTGATTCTCCTCTCTTCTCTCTGTGTCTCCCTCTTTTTTTCTGATCCTTCCACTTCTCTCCTCCTCCTCTCTTTCACTGTCTCTCACTCTGTCTCGTTGTCTCTCACCCACCTTACTTTTTTCCTCTCTGTCCCTTTTCTTTCCCTTTCTATTTCTCTCTCTCACTCACTCACTCTCTTCTTAATGTCTCTCCTTTTGCTTTTTCTCTCTTTCGGTATCTTCCTTTCTGTTTTTGCTTCTCCACCTCCCTACTCTATATCTCCTTTTCCCTCTCCATCACTCTTTCTTCTCCTCTCTCCCTCTCCCTTTCTCTGTCTCTAACTCACTAACACCCACACTCTCTCTGTTTCACTCTCTCTGCCCTTTCTTTCCTTCTTTTTTCCTGCCTTTCTCGCTCTCTTCCCCTCACTCTCCTTCGTCTCTCTCTCTCTCTCTGTCTCTCTCTCTGTCTTTCTGTGTGTGTGTCTCTCTCTCTCTGTCTCTCTCTGTGTCTCTCTCTCTTCCCACTTGCTTTTTCTCTCTGTCTCTTTTATTCCCTCTCTACTTCTTTCTCTCTCTCTCCTTCATTCTTCCTCGTGGTATCTCTGTCTCTATCCTGTTCTCTCTCTTTCCCTGTCCCTGTCCATATCTCACTGTTTCTGCTTCTCCAACTCCCTTCACTGTCCCTCTTAAATCCATATCTTCTCTTGTCTGTTCCTTACTCTATCTCTACTTTTTCCTCTCCCTCTCTCTTTCTCTAACTCACTGTCTAACGCTCTCTGTCTCTGTATACCTGTCTCTCACTCTTTCTCTCTCTGACTCTCTTCTGCTTAATGTTCGTCTCTCAGCTTCACTATCCCTCATCTCCCCCTCTCTTTCTTTCTCTGTCTCTTTGTCTCTGGCCCCTTTTCTCTGTTTCTGCTTCTCCTCCTCCCTACTCTGTCTCTCACCTCTCTTTCCTTATCCCCCTTTATCTCCCTGCCTCTCTCTCTCTCTTTCCTTCTCTCTCTCTCTCTCTCTCTCTCTCTCTCTCTCTCTCTCTCTCTCTCTCTCTCTCTCTCTCTCCCCTTCCCTCCCTCCCTCCCTCTCCCCACTAGGCTTTTATCTCTGTCTCTTTTCTCTCCCTATCTACTTCTTTCTCTCTCTCCTTCACTCTACCTCATGTCTCTCTCCTTCTCCTCCTCTTTCACTGTCTATCTCTTCTTCTTCTCTGCTTCTGCTTTTCCTTCTCCCTCTTTCTATCCCCCTTCCTGACCCTCCTCTCATGTCTCTCCCTCCCTTTCTTTTCTCTCTCAGCCTTTCACTTTTGTCCTCCTCCTCTCTCTTTTCCTACCTGTCTCTGTCTGTATCTCTCTCCATCTCTGTCTTTCTTCCCCCCATCTTTTTCTCTCAGTATCTTTTCTTTCCCTCTCTGCTTCTTTGCCTCTCTCTCTCTTTCTCTGTCTCTTTCTTTCTCTCTAGCCTCTCTGTGTTTCCATCTCTGCTCCACCATTCTCTCTGTTTCACCTTCTTCTCCTCCCTACTCTGTCTCTTTTACCTTCATTTCCATCTCTTTTGTCCCTTACTATATCTCTCCTTTTCCCTCTCTCATCCCTTCCTCTTTCTATTTTCTCTCCCTGAGACTCTCCTCTGCTTAATGTCTCCCTCTCCTTCTCTCTTGACTCTATTTCCTTCTCTTGCCTGTCCTTTACTCTATCTCTCCTTTTCCTTCTCCATCACTCTTTCTTCTTCTTTCTCCCTCTCCCTCTCCCTCTCCCTCTCTCTGTCTCTCTTTCTCTCTCCCCTTAACTCTCCCTTGTCTCTGTGTCTCTCCCTCTTCTGCTTAATGTATCTGTCTATGCTTCACTCTTCCATGTATCAGTCTGTCTCTTTCTTTCTCTCCCTCTCCTCTCTGTTTCTACTTCTCCTCCTCCCTACTCTACCTCTCCCACTCTTTCTCTCTCACTCCTGATAGAATCTCACTCCTCCACTTTTTGCCTCCTACTCTCTCTCTTTTTCTCTGTATCTTTTCTCTCCCTTTCAACTTCTTTGCCTCTCTCTTTGACTCTAACCAACGCTTAATGTCTCTCTCCCATTCATTCCATCTTCTCTCTCTGTGTCTCCTCTCTCTCTGTCTGTCCCTCCCTCCCTCCCTCCCTCTCTTCCTCTCTCCTCCATCATTCTCTCTGTTTCTGCTTCTTCTCCTGACTCTGTTCCTCTTAACTCATTTTCCTTCTCTTCTCTGTCCCTTATTCTATAGCTCCTGTTCCTCTCCTTCACTCTTTCTTCCCCTCCCTCTCATCTCTCCCTCTCTTTCTCTCTTCCTGTCCTTGTCTCTCTAAATGCCAGTTCCTTTTCCATCTCTCTCTACCCCTACCTCGCCCTTCTCTCTTGTCTCTATCTCTCCCTCTTTCTCATCCTTCCCTGTCTTTCCTTCTCCTCTGTCTCCCTGCCCTTCTGTCCTTTTCCTGTCTTGTTCTCTCTCCCCCATCTCTGTCCCCTCCTGACTGTCTTTCCTTCTATGCTCCATCATTCCCTCTGTTTCTGCTTCTCCTCCTCCCTACTCTGTATCTCCCTCTCTTTCTCTCTCATTCTTCCCCTTCTCTGTCACTGTTTTCTATCTGTCCTTCTTCCTCTCTCTTTCCCTTCGAGTCTGCCTCTGTTCCTCACTCTCTCTCCCCTTACTCTCTTCTTTTCTATATTCCTCACTCTTTCTTCCCTTCTCTGTCTATGTCTAACACACACTCTCTCTCTGTCTCTTTGCCTCTCTTCCCCCTTGCTTTGTCTATTTCCTCTCCTCTACTTCTTTGTCCCTCTCTCTCATTCTCCTCCATTTTACATCTCTTTCTCCCCTTCACTTTTCCTTGTCTCCTCTCCCTCTTTCCCTCTCCTCTCTCTGGCTCTCTAAACCCCTTAGTGTCTCTCTCCCTCATTCTCTGTTTCTGCCTCTCCTCCCCCCTACTCTCTCTCTCAACTCCATTTCCTTCTCCCTCTTTCTATACCTAACTGATTCTCATCTCTTGTCTCTGTGTCACTCTTTCTTTTTCTCTCATCCTTCTCCTTCTCTCCTCCTCTCTTTTCCTGTCTCTCTACCTCTGTTACTCGCTGTCTTTGTCTCTCCACTTATTTTTCCTCTCCCTTTTCTTTCCCTCTTTATTTCTTTATCTCTCTCTTCCTCTCTGTTTCTGCTTCTTCTACTCTCTTTTCTCTCTCTTGACTTCATTTCCTTCTCTGGTCTCTCCCTCACTCTTTCTTCCCTCTTCTCTCTCTCTATCACTCTGTCTGACTCTATCTCACTTTTGCTCTATATATCTTTTCTTTCCCTCTCTACTTCTTCATCTCTCTCTTAATGTCTCTCTCCCCTTTGCTCTCCCTCCTCTCTCTCTTTCTTTCTCTCACGCTCTCCTTCTCTTTCTCTTTCCCTGTCTTTTTGTCTCTCCCCTCCTGCCTGTCATTCCCTCTCTGCGCCATCATTCTCTCCGTTCCTGCTTCTCCTCCTCCCGACTCTGTCTCTCATAACTCCATTTCTTTCTCCCTCTCTCTGTACCCTGCCTGACCCTCCTCTCTTGTCTCCATATCTCTTTCTCTCTCACCCTAACCCTTTCTCCCTCTCTTCTCTTTCTCTGTCTCTTGCTCTGTCTTTCTCCCGTTACTTTTTCTCTCTGTCCTTTGTCTTTCTCTCTTGCTCTGTCCCTGTGTGTCTCTTCCTCTCTGTTTCTGCTTCTCCCTTTCTTGACTCCATTTCCTTCTCTGGTCTGTTCCTCACTCTTTCTTCCCCACTCCCTTCCTCTCCCTCCTTGTCTGTCTCTAATTTACTGTCTAACCCACTCTAACTCACTCTGTCTCTGTTGTGCTTCCTTTACCTCCCCCCTCACTTTTTCTCTCCATACATTTTCTCTCCCTCTCTACTTCTTTGACTCTCTCTGACTCTCCTCTGCTTAATATCTTGCTGTCTCTTCCTCTCTCTCTTTTTCTGCTTCTCCACCTCCCTACTCTGTCTCTCAACTACATTTCCATCTCTTGTGTGTCCCCCTCTCTCTGTGTCTCATCTCCGTTTAATGTCTGTCTGCCCTTCACTCTCCCTCATCTCTCTTTACCTGTCTCTGTCTCTTGCTCTCTGGCCTCTCCTGTCTTCCTATCTCTGTTTCATCATTCTCTGCTTCTGCTTTTCCTCCTCCCTACTCTGTCCCTCTTAACTCCATTTCCTTATCCTTCTCCCTCTCTCTATCCCTCTGCCTCATCCTCCTCTCTTTGTCTCCTCCTCTGTTTTTACTTCTCCACCTCCCTACTCTGTCTCTCAACTACACTTCCTTCTCTTACCTGTCCCTTACTGTCTCTCCTTTTCCCTCTCTCATTCTTTCCTCCCCCTCTCTCTCCTTCCCTCCTCCCCCTCTCTGTCTCTCTCCTTCACTATCTGGGTCACTTTCTGTCTCCCTCCATCTCTCTCTCTCTCCTTCTGTCTCTTTCTTTGACTCTCTCTACTCCTTAATTTCTCTCTTCCCTACACATTCCCTCATTTCTGTCTCTCTTCCCCCTCTCATCCTCTCTCTTTCCTTGTCTCCATCTCTCCCTTTCTCTCCCCCTCTCACTCTCTGTCCCTCTCGATTTTTCTCTCCGTATCTCTCCTTTCCCTCTCCACTTCTGTCTATCGTTTTGACTCTCTCCACCCCTTAATGTCTCCCCCTCCCTCACCCCACTCCCTCTCTCCCTTTTCCTTCTCTGCCTCTGTCTCTCTCTCACCCCTGGTTTTTTCTCTCTTTTCTTTACCTCTCTACATCTTTGTGTCTCCCTATCTGACTCTCCTCTCCCTTTAATATCTCTCTCTCCCCTTCACTCTCCCTCCTGCCTGTCTCTGTCTCTCTCCTTGTCTCCCTTGTTTCTCCTTCTTTACTTCTTTGTCTCTCTCTTTGCTTCTCTTCACCCCCTAATTTCTCTCTCTCCCCCACACCATCCCTCATTTCTGTCTTTCTTTCCATCTTCTCTCTCTTTCCCTGTCTCTCTCTCTTTCTCTGTCCTCTTTTCTCTGTTTTTGCTTCTCCACCTCCCAACCCTGACTCTCCTAACTCCATTTCCTTCTCTTGTCTGTCCCTTATTCTATCTCTCCTTTTCCCTCTCCCTCACTCTTTCTTCTCCCTTTCCCTCTCTCTATCTCTCTCTCCCCTCCACCTTGCTTCTTCTATTTTCTCTCCATCTCTACTTCTCTCTCTCTCCCTCCCTCGCTCTCTCACTCACTCTGTCTGTCTCTATCTCACTTTTGCTCTATCTTTTCTTTCCCTCTCTACTTCTTCATCTCTCTCTTAATGTCTCTCTCCCCTTTGCTCTCCCTCCTCTCTGTCTTTCTTTCTCTCATGCTCTCCTCTTTCTCTTTCCCTGTCTTTTTGTCTCTCCCCTCCTGCCTGTCATTCCCTCTCTGCGCCATCATTCTCTCCGTTTCTGCTTCTCCTCCTCCCGACTCTGTCTCTGAACTCCATTTCCTTCTCCCTCTCTATACCTGACTGATTCTCCTCTCTTGTCTCTATCTCCCTCTCTTTCTCTCTCATCCTTTCCCTTCTCTCCTTCTCTTCTCTTATCTGTCCTTCCTCTCTCTGTCTCTCTTCTTTCTCACTCTTTGTCTCTTTCTCTCTCCTCTTTTCTCTTTCTTTCCCTCTCTCCATCTTCCTCTTTTTCTCTCTCTGATTCACTCTGTCTCTCTTCTTGCTTTTTCTATTTTCTCTCCCTACTTCTTTGTCTCTCTCTGTCTCTCTCTTCCCACTCGCTTTTTCTCTCTGTCCCTTTTCTCTCCTCCTCTCTCTTTCCCTGCCTCTGTCTCTTCCTCTCTGTTTCTGCTTCTCCACCTCCCTACTCAGTTTCTCCTAACTCCATTTCCTCCTCTTGTCTGTCCCTTACTCTATCTTTACTTTTTCCTCTCCCTCACTCTTTCTTCTTCTCTCTTTGTCTTTCTCCCCCTTACTTTTTCTATTTCTTCTCCCTCTTGTGTGTCTCTTCCTCTCTGTGTTTCCCTCTCTGCTCCATCATTCTGTTTCTGCTTTTCCTCCTCCCTACTCTGTCTCTCTTAACTCCATTTTCTTCTCTTGTCTCTCCTTTACTCTATCTCTCCTTTTCCCTCGCTCTTTCTTCCCCTCCCTCTTTCTTTCTCTGTCTCTAACTCACTCTGTAACACGTATCTCTCACTCTCTTTCTCTCTCAGTCTTGCTCTCTCTCTCCCTGCCCCTCTATCTCTCTATACCACATTTCCTGTTCTATCTCTCTGTACTCCTGTCTGACCCTTCTCTCTTGTCTCTGTCTCTCCCCACCTCTTAATATCTCTCCTTTTGCTTTTTCTGTCTCTTCTCTCTCTCTTTCCCTGTCTGTTTCCGATTCTCCTCCTCCCTTCTCTGTCTCTCTCCTTTTCCCTCCTTCTTCTCCTCTCTTTATATTCTCCATATTCCTCTCTTTCTTTGTCTCTAACTCACTCTAACATGCACACACACACACACACTCTCCTTCCTTCCTTTCTCTGTCTCTCTCTCTGTGCTCCCTTTTCTCTCTTAACTCCATTTCCTTCTATCTGCATCTCTTTCTTTCCCTCTCTACTACTTTGTCCTCTCTTTGACACTCTCTACCCCCTCTACTTCTTTATCTCTCTCTCCACCATAATGTCTCTCTCTGTCCACTGGCTTTTTCTCTCCTTCTCTCTCTCTTTCCCTGCCTCTGTCTCTCAACTCCATTTCCTTCTCTTGTCTGTTCTTTACTCTTTCTCTCTTTTTTCTTCTCCCTCATTCTTTCTTCTCCTCTCTCCCTGTCTCCAAATCGCTATTTAAAACTCTCTCTATGTCTCTCTCTCTCTAACTCACTCTGTCTCTGTATCTCTGTCTCTCTCCACCTTGTTTTTTCTGTTTTCTCTTCCTCTCTGTGTTTCTCTCTGCTCCATCATTCTCCCTGTTTCTGCTTCTCCTCCCTACTCTTTCTCTCTCTGCCCCTCTGTCTCTCTGTCCTACTTCCTCTCTTCCCTTCTCTCTCTACATCTATGTGTGTCTCTCTCACATCTGTTTATCCATCTTCCCCTATCCGTCTTCCACAATGCCCATGTCTTTGCCTCTCATGAGACCTTCCATTTACCTTGAAGATATGCTGAGTGTGCAGAGTTGCTGACATGTTTTGAATATGCAATCATTATGCCCTTCTTTATAGCCCCAATACTTAGTACATTGCTTGCCACTTACTAAACTCTCAATAAAGTCTTGTTGCCTTGACTTCTTGAATTCCTTATTACTGTTCAGGGCTCCATCCTCCTAGTCCACCTAGAAGACAATGCCCTGATCATCTCCAATTGCTGAGTCAGTCTACCTGTACACATAGCACCTAGTACCACATAGCTTCCTTTCTATCTCTCCAGCATATCTTGGTTCTTCCTGGAGCACATCTCACACACACACACACCCCAGTCTGGTGCAAGCCCCCCTTACCTCTCTTTGGGACAACAGCAAAGCCTTCTGCTTGTTTTCTCTACCTCAACGCACTTCCCAGTCCAATCCATTTTCCACTCACCTACCAAAGAAATCCCTCTAAAGCTCATGTCTGCCCTTGTCAGTCCCCTACTCCGTAAATACTAGTGCCTCCCTATTAATTCAAAGCTCCAATATAAAAACCTCTCTTTAGGGATGAATTTTCCCCTCAAACTGTCTCCATTCATAGACTCTCTGAGCCAACACCACTGGCCTCCTCACTGTTCTTCACAGAGGACATTCCATTTCCAGACCCTACATTTTCTGGGGCTTTCTCCCTGATGTAGTCTTGGACTTTCCTTTCTCTCCATATCTATGTCCTGGCTTTCCTGGATAGCATCAAATCTCAACTAAAATCCCACCATGCAGAAGCAGCCTTCCTATTCTCCCTCTAGTCTCTTTCCCTCTCAGATTTCCTTCCCTTTTCCCTGTATCTGTGCTGCGCCCACACTTGTCTACATAGCGTCTCCTCTAGTAACAATGTGAGCTCCCCAAGGGCAAGGCCTACTCCAGCTCTTTCTTCCTGCACTTAGCACATTGCATGGCACTTAGTATTTATCCAATAAATGTTTTTTGACTTGATTTGTTGACTTTCCTGTTATCCTCTGAGGCACCATCATCCTCCCAATCAGCCTGGTGGACAACATCTCTATCTTCTCCAACTCCTTGCTCAGTTTACCTCTGCATAGAGCATTGATTGCCATCTTTTGTCTGTTCTAGCTTCCTATTATGCCTTGGCTCTTCCTTCACACCATATGTCAGACATCTTATTTTCTCTTGTCCTACAGACACACTTCCCATTACATTTCTCATCATTTCTCCTCTGATCAAGAGCATTCACATTCTGCTTGCTCTCCCACCCCTCCTGCCCTTCCTCTACTCAGCTGCCCAATTTCGATCCCTAAAGTTCACATCGGACACCATTAATCATTCCTCCAGACCTCAGCTCTTCCTGAACAACTATTCTTGAAAATCTGTTGTCTCTGTATCACTTTGCAGATTGAATGGAAACCCCCCCAGTTTGGCTTTTCATGCCCCTCACTGTTTGTCTTGTGCACGTCCCCCTTCCATGCATACTTCCAACTACACCTCAGGTGCAGGCATATATTATCTCTCCTTGGCACCATTATCAGAGCCTTCTGGCAGTCTCCCAGCCTCATCCAGTCCATTTTTCACTCACCTCCCACAAGGCGTTTCCAAGAGCTCAGTCTGACCATCTCACTCACCCGCTCCATAAGTTCCAGAGCCTCCCTATTACACACACAATGGAATCAAAAAGCCTTCTGTTTCTGTCTTCTGCTCTGCCCAGTCTGTTCCCATTCTAACTTTCCTGGCTTCTTCTACTTCATGCATTTCCATGTACACCTCTGATCCAACAACACTGGCCTCCTTGCTGGTCCTCCCAAAGAACATGCCATCTCTGTTCTATCCTTTCTCTACAGCTTTCTCTCATGACTACATTTGGACTGTTTGCTTTCCCTTGTTCCTTTTGATTTCCTGCATTCCCAGGTCTCATTCCATTGTCTGCCAAACAATCATCTCTCAAAAAATGCTTGCTGGTTCAAAATGGAGAACTCCCTCTTACTGGAGAGTGGGCCACCATCCTCTATGCACCCAGTCTCCCTTCTTAACCTCAGTGTTCCCTTCTAGTCCCCTGTCATGCTAACTTTCCATTACCAACCTACTGCCCAAGGTTGTCATTTTTATATTCACAGCATCTCCCATTGTCCACTCCTTGTCTCCACTAATGCAGTCACCATCCTGGTGCTACCCAGCATCACCTGTCCCATGGACAATGGACAGTAGCTTTCTCTTTGGTCTCCTTGCTTCAAGTCTCTCCCTGAACCTGTCCCTTCTCTATTGAGCTGTTGAATATATCTTAGCAGAAAGCAGGTCTTACCACTTTGCTGTTGTACTCAATCATCTGCAGTGGTTCCCTCTTACCTCTAGGATCAAATGCAAAATGTTTTCTTTGATTCTGAATACTCGTCACACGCTGGCCATTTCCTACCTTTACTGTCTTCTTCCACTTCACCTGCTCAGTGTACTATGTAATATGTAAATACTATGTAATTACTATGTAAGTCCCTGTTCTTTTTTCTACAGGGCACTCCAGGCCTGGGTATTTCAGAGGCAGTCACCCAGTTCTGGAAAGGCAAGGCCCTCCCCTCCTCATCCCCACCTCTTGGTGGTTTGAACGGTGGCTTCGCATAGCCCTCCCCCAGAGTGTGACCTTCACTGCTTAGCACATGACCTGGCACAGATGAAACTCTACATAAAGGCTGCTTGACTTGACTGCTTTCTTTACCCAGGGCTCTAAGTCTTGTTTACTGTACCTCCACAACATCTCTTCACAAACGTCTCTTTCAATCATTCATTCATTCATTCATGCCATTTCATCCATCCATGTACACCAGCCCCCTTGATGATCCTCCCTCCTGACAGTCCATCCATAAATGGATCCACAGATTCTTTTCCTCTTTATTTGAAGGTATTTCTCCTAATCACTTACAGGATTTGCTATTTCTCACTGGCTTTGTTCCACTTACTCACTAGGCATCTCATAGATTATACCATACTGTACTTCTCTGACAGCTGTCTGTGGGTTCTGTTCATTGGCTCTTGGTTTTCTACATTCATAAGTTGGCCTAAATTTGAGTTTTTGACTTGCCCTCTTCTTCTGAGGGACCTAGAATTGTCAAGATGTCTCTACATACAATAACTTCAAGATCAATGTTGTGTTTCTTTGGTTTAGTGCCGGGACACTCAATTCTCCCCAGGGCCATCTGACCCTGGAACATTGCTCTGCTAAGCTGGCCCTTTTCATCTATTAGTGAATTCCTCCTGAGGCCCAGGCTACATAACCTCCATGTACCTTTGGGCTCTGTTTCTGACATTCCAGACATCAACACACTGCCTCAGCTACTGTCTCACCCTCAAATTTGCACCCACCCACCCTCTAGCCTCCAAACTAGGGCCTCCTTATGCTGGAACTTCAATCCACTTTGGTGACCTCCTTACCCTGGACCAGGCTGGTCTCCTTCTGCTATTCCTGAGCTCCTCCAAGAGTCTCCATTTCAGGCACACACCCAGGTCCCATGTCCTTAATTCCAGTTCCAACAATCTCTCTGAATTTCCAGACTTCAACCCAGTGCTTCAACTGTAATCTCACCCTTGAGTCTCCTTCATTATCTGAGGACTCCTCAGTCTGGAACATCATCCACTTCAATGATTTTCTCATGCTGGAACACTCCTTCACCATATTGACATCCTTTAGCCATTCCTGAGTTCTTACCAAGGGTCTCCATTTCAGGGATGGGCCCAGATGGTGTTGCTTTGATTACAATTCCAACAATGTTAATGAATGTCCAGGCTTTAACACAGTGCCTTAGCTGTAGTCTCACCCTCGAAGCTCTTCCAGTCACTGGCACCTCCTCACCCTGAAATGTCCCTCCACCACCCTCCTGCTATTCCTGAGGCCTTCCAAGGCTCTCCATTCAAGAATGGACCCAGTCACATTACTTTAATTCCTATTTCAGCAGGGTTTCTGAATTCCCAGATGTTAATCTGATGCCTCAGCTGTAGTATCACCCATGAATCTCTCATTACCCAGGGTTTTTCACTCTGGAACATCCATCACTTTGGTGGCCTTCTCACCTTGGAACATCCCTCCACCAGGCTGGCCACCTCTTACCATTTCTGAGGTCCTCCAGGAATCTGTATCATTTCAGGGATGGGCCCAGGTCACTTTAGGGTTTCTGCATTTCCAGATGTCAACCCAATGCCTCAGTTATGTAGTCACCCTGGAACCTCTTCCAGTCACTGGGATTTCATCATGCTGGAACATCCCTCCACCATACTGGCTTCCTCTTACCATCCCTGAGGTCCTCCAAGGGTCTCCACTTGAGGGATGGGTCCAGATCCACTAACCTTGATTCCATTTCTAGCAGTCTTTCTCAATTTCCAGATGTCAATCCAGTGCCTCAGCTATAACCTCAAATCTCTTCCAGTCACTGTGATCTCCTCACACTGGAACATCCAGCTGGCCTCCTCATACCATCTCTAAGGTCCTCCAAGGGTCTTCATTTCAGGGATGGGTCCAGATCCCATAACCTTGATTCCACTTCTAGCAATCTTTCTCAATTTCCACATGTCAATCCAGTGTCTCAGCGATAGCCTCAGCCTAAAATCTCTTCCAGTGACTGGGATCTCTTCATGCTGGAACATCTGACTGGCCTCCTCTTACCATTCCTGAGGTCCTCCAAGGGTCTTCATTTCAGAGATGGGTCCAGATCCCATAACCTTCATTCCACTTCCAGTAGTCTTTCTCAATTTCCAGATGTCAATCCAGTGCCTCAGCTATAACCTCAAATCTCTTCCAGTCACTGTGATCTCCTCACACTGGAACATCCAGCTGGCCTCCTCATACCATTTCTAAGGTCCTCCGAGGGTCTCCATTTCAGGGATGGGTCCAGATCTCATAACCTTGATTCCACTTCTAGCAACCTTTCCCAATTTCCACATGTCAATCCAGTGTCTCAGCTATAGCCTCAGCCTAAAATCTCTTCCAGTGACTGGGATCTCTTCATGCTGGAACATCTGAATGGTCTCCTCTTACCATTCCTGAGGTCCTCCAAGGGTTTTCATTTCAGAGATGGGTCCAGATCCCATAACCTTCATTCCACTTCCAGTAGTCTTTCTCATTTCCAGATGTCAATCCAGTGCCTCAGCTATAGCCTCAATCTCTTCCAGTGACTGGGATCTCTTCATGCTGGAACATCCAGCTGGCCTCCTCATACCATTTCTAAGGTCCTCCAATGGTCTCCATTTCAGGGATGGGTCCAGATCCCATAACCTTGATTCCACTTCTAGCAATCTTTCTCAATTTCCACATGTCAATCCAGTGTCTCAGCTATAGCCTAAAATCTCTTCCAGTGACTGGGATCTCTTCATGCTGGAACATCTGACTGGCCTCCTCTTACCATTCCTGAGATCCTCCAAGGGTCTTCATTTCAGAGATGGGTCCAGATCCCATAACCTTCATTCCACTTCCAGTAGTCTTTCTCATTTCCAGATGTCAATCCAGTGCCTCAGCTATAGCCTCAAATCTCTTCCAGTCACTGCAATCTCCTCACGCTGGAACATCCAGCTGGCCTCCTCATACCATTTCTAAGGTCCTCCAAGGGTCTCCATTTCAGGGATGGGTCCAGATCCCATAACCTTGATTCCACTTCTAGCAATCTTTCTCAATTTCCACATGTCAATCCAGTGTCTCAGCTATAGCCTCAGCCTAAAATCTCTTCCAGTGACTGGGATCTCTTCATGCTGGAACATCTGACTGGTCTCCTCTTACCATTCCTGAGGTCCTCCAAGGGTTTCCATTTCAGAGATGGGTCCAGATCCCATAACCTTCATTCCACTTCCAGTAGTCTTTCTCATTTCCAGATGTCAATCCAGTGCCTCAGCTATAGCCTCAAATCTCTTCCAGTGACTGGGATCTCTTCATGCTGGAACATCCAGCTGGCCTCCTCATACCATTTCTAAGGTCCTCCAAGGGTCTCCATTTCAGGGATGGGTCCAGATCCCATAACCTTGATTCCACTTCTAGCAATCTTTCTCAATTTCCACATGTCAATCCAGTGTCTCAGCTATAGCCTCAGCCTAAAATCTCTTCCAGTGACTGGGATCTCTTCATGCTGGAACATCTGACTGGTCTCCTCTTACCATTCCTGAGGTCCTCTAAGGGTCTTCATTTCATGGATGGGTCCAGATCCCACAACCTTGATTCCACTTCCAGTAGTCTTTCTCAATTTCCAGATGTCAATCCAGTGCCTCAGCTATAGCCTCAACTTTCCAGTCACTATGATCTCCTCACACTGGAACATCCAGCTGGCCTCCTCATACCATTTCTAAGGTCCTCCAAGGGTCTCCATTTCAGGGATGGGTCCAGATTCCACAACCTTGATTCCACTTCCAGAAGTCTTTCTCAATTTCCAGATGTCAATCCAGTGCCTCAGCTATAGCCTCAAATCTCTTCCAGTGACTGGGATCTCTTCAGGCTGGAACATCTGACTGGCCTCCTCTTACCATTTCTGAGGTCCTCCAAGGCTTTCATTTCAGAGATGGCTCCAGATCCCATAACCTTGATTCTATTTCTAGGAGTTTTTCTCAATTTCCAGATGTCAATCCAGTGCCTCAGCTATAGCCTCAAATCTTTTCCAGTCACTGGGATCTCTTCATGCTGGAACATCTGACTGGCCTCCCCTTACCATTCTTGAGGTCCTCCAAGGGTCTCCATTTCAGGGATGAGTCCAGATCCCATAACCTTGATTCCACTTCTAGCAATCTTTCTCAATTTCCACATGTCAATCCAGTGTCTCAGCTATAGCCTCAGCCTAAAATCTCTTCCAGTGACTGGGATCTCTTCATGCTGGAACATCTGACTGGCCTCCTCTTACCATTCCTGAGGTCCTCTAAGGGTCTTCATTTCAGGGATGGGTCCAGATCCCACAACCTTGATTCCACTTCCAGTAGTCTTTCTCAATTTCCAGATGTCAATCCAGTGCCTCAGCTATAGCCTCAACTTTCCAGTCACTATGATCTCCTCACACTGGAACATCCAGCTGGCCTCCTCATACCATTTCTAAGGTCCTCCAAGGGTCTCCATTTCAGGGATGGGTCCAGATTCCACAACCTTGATTCCACTTCCAGAAGTCTTTCTCAATTTCCAGATGTCAATCCAGTGCCTCAGCTATAGCCTCAAATCTCTTCCAGTGACTGGGATCTCTTCAGGCTGGAACATCTGACTGGCCTCCTCTTACCATTTCTGAGGTCCTCCAAGGCTTTCATTTCAGAGATGGCTCCAGATCCCATAACCTTGATTCTATTTCTAGGAGTTTTTCTCAATTTCCAGATGTCAATCCAGTGCCTCAGCTATAGCCTCAAATCTTTTCCAGTCACTAGGATCTCTTCATGCTGGAACATCTGACTGGCCTCCCCTTACCATTCTTGAGGTCCTCCAAGGGTCTTCATTTCAAGGATGGGTCCAGATTCCACAACCTTGATTCCACTTCCAGCAGTCTTTCTCAATTTCCAGATGTCAATCCAGTGCCTCAGCTATAGCCTCAAATCTTTTCCAGTCACTAGGATCTCTTCATGCTGGAACATCTGACTGGCCTCCCCTTACCATTCTTGAGGTCCTCCAAGGGTCTTCATTTCAAGGATGGGTCCAGATTCCACAACCTTGATTCCACTTCCAGCAGTCTTTCTCAATTTCCAGATGTCAATCCAGTGCCTCAGCTATAGCCTCAAATCGCTTCCAGTGACTAGGATCTCTTCAGGCTGGATCATCTGACTGGCCTCCCCTTACCATTCTTGAGGTCTTCCAAGGGTCTTCATTTCAGGGATGGGTCCATATCCCACAACCTTGATTCCAATTCCAGCAGTCTTTCTCAATTTCCAGATGTTAATCCAGTGCCTCAGCTATATCCTCGAATCTCTTCCAGTCACTGGGATCTCTTCAGGCTGGAACATCCTTCCACCAGACTGGTGTCTTCTTACCATTCCTGAGGTCTTCCAAGGGTCTTCATTTCAGAGATGGGTCCAGATCCCATTACCTTGATTCCACTTCCAGTAGTCTTTCTCAATTTCCAGATGTCATTCCAGTGCCTCAGCTGCAGTTTCACCCTTGAACCTCTTCCAGTCACTAGACCTCCTCACCCTGGAACATCTGTCCACTTTAGTGGCCTTTTCTGGCCTTCATATACCATTTCTGAAGTCTTCCATGACTTTCTATTCCAGGGACAAAGCCCAGGTTGCATAACTTGTTTATGTTTCCAGGAGTGCATCTAAATTTCTAGAATTCAACACAGTCACTCAGCTGTAGCCTCACCTTGGAGCCTTTCCCATAGTACCTGAGGACTCCTCACATGGTAACATCCATCCACTTCAGTGACGCTTTCTTGCTGGAACATACTTCCACCAGGATGGCCTCCTTTTGTTATTTCTGAGGTTCTGTAGGGGTCTCCATTTCAGGGATGGGCCCAGGTCACGTAACCTTGATTCCAATTCTAGCAGCGTTTCTGCCTTTCCAGATTTCAACTTAAAGGCTCAGCTGTGGTCTCACTCCTGAATTTCTTTCAGTGCCTGGGGTCTTCTCACTGTGGAACATCCCTCCACCAGGCTGGCCTCCTGCCATTTCTGAAGAGGGTCCCATTTCAGGGATGGTTCCAGGTCCCATTACCTTGATTCTGGTTCCAGCACTGTTTCCAAATTTACGGACGTCAATCTAGTGCCTTAGCTGTAGACTCACCCATGAGCCTCTTTCAGTGCATGGGGACTCTACACGCTGGAACATCCAGCCACATCAGTGGCCTTCCCACCTTGAAACATCCGTCCACTAAGCTGACCTCCTTCTGCCATTTCTGAAGAAAGTCCCATTTCAGGAATGGGCCCAGGTCCCAATACCTTGAGTCTGGTTCCAGCACCATTTCTGAATTTCCAGATGTCAATCCAATGCCTCAGCTGTAGACTCACCCATGAGCCTCTTCCAGTGCATGGGAACCATCCATCCACTTTGGTAGCCTTCTCACCCTGTTCCATCCCTACACCTTGATTTCCTCCTTCTGCATTCCTGAGGTCTTCTGGGGATCTCTATTTCAGGGACAGATCAAGGTCGCATTACCTTCTGTATCGTCTGCAACTGTTTACTCAGTCTAACTATACAAATAATATCTATTACCACTTTTAATCTTTTTATTTTCCCAATATCCAGACAATTCTCACTTTACATAAATTTGCATTACACTAATTCTACTTTACTTAAAGAATTTTGAAAGAATCTGCACTGTATGATACTCTACTGAAGTAGGTACTATGAAGGAGTCCAAGGCCATCCCCTGCATCCCAGGCTATGGCCAGTTATCTGGACTTTGGTCTTGCCCCTGGACTTCAGTGACCACTGTGCAACTCTGCATCATTTAAATCCAATTCACACTCAAGGAAAGACATCACCCTGTGGCATTACTGGTCCTCTTCAAAAAAGAAAGTCTGACAACAACAGCATTGTGCTCTTTCTCTGCTCCTGCCCCTAGTCTTGCTCCATGATCTCTCTGATCCAACAAGGTTAGGCTTCCTTGGGGTTCCTCCAAAAGGACACTCCAGCTCCAGACTCTAGCTTTTCCATGGCTTTCTCATCACCTAGCCTGGGACTATTCTTTTGCTAGTCACCCTCCTGGCTTGCCTGGTTTGCATCAAGTCTCAGCTAAAATACCACCTTCTGGAAGCAACCTGTCCCTTTTTCTCTCAATACCAACACCTTTCCCTCACAAATTAGATTCCATGTAGCCTTTAGATATGCTGTGTCCAGAGTTGATTGCATGGGGACTCCTTCAATTACATATGACATGCTCAAGGTATGACACTATTGGCCCTTCTTTGTTTCCATAATGTATAGCACAGTACCTAGGACCTACTAAGTATTTTACTTTATTTTAAATTCTAATTTATTTATTTTTAATTTTCAACATTCGTTTCTACAAGATTTTGAGTTCCAAATTTTCTCTCCATCTCTCCCTTCCACTCACCCCAAGATAGCATGCATTCGCAATTACGTCTTCCCTCAATCTGCCTTCCCTTCTATTACACCCCTCCCTTCTCTTATCCCCTTCCCTTCTATTTTCTTGTAGGACAAGATAGATTTCTATATCCCATTTCTTGTATATCTTATTTCCCAGATGCATATAAAAACAATTTTTAACATTCGTTTTTGAAACTTTGAGTTCTATGTTCTCTCCCTCCCTTTCCCACCCATCTTCACAGAGAATGCAAACAATTTGATAAATGTTATACATGTGTAGTTATGCAAAAGACTTCCATAAAAGTCATGTTGTGAAAAACTAGCTTATTTCCCTCCATCCAATCCTGCCTCATATTTATTCCATTCTCTCTTTTGACCCTATCCCTCCTCAAAAGTGTTTACTTCTAATTGCTGCCTCCTCCCATTTGCTCTCCCTTCTATAATACACCCCCACCCCACTTTTCCCCTTCTCTCCTACTTTTCTGTAGTGTAAAATAGATTTTCATGCCAAATTGAGTGTGCATGTTATTCCCTCCTTAAGCTAAATGTGATGAGTAAGCTTCACTTTTTCCCTCTCACCTCCCCCCTTTTCCCCTCCATTGAAAAAGCTTTTTCTTGCTTCCTTTATGAGAGATAATTTGTCCCATTCCATTTCTCCTTTTCTCCTCCCAATATATTCCTCTCTCACCCCTTAATTTTATTTTTGTAGATATCATCCCTTCCTATTTAACTCACTCTATGCCTTCTGTCTATATGTTTATAATCCCTCCAACTACCCAAATACTGAGAAAAGTCTCAAGAGTTACAAATATTATCTTTCCATGTAGGAATGTAAACAGTTCAACTTTAGTAAGTCCCCTTATGATTTCTCTTCCCTGTTTACCTTTTCATGATTCTCTTGATTCTTGTGTTTGAAAGTCAAAGTTTCTATTCAGCTCTGGTCTTTTCATCAAGAATGTTTAAAGTCCTCTATTTCACTGAATGACCATTTTTTTCTCCTAAAGTATTGTACTCAGTTTTGCTGGGTAGGTGATTCTTGGTTTTAATCCTATTTCCTTTGACTTCTGGAATATCATATTCCAAGCCTTTCTGTCTTTTAATGTAGAAGCTGCTAGATCTTGTGTTATCCTGATTGTATTTCCACAATACTTGAATTGTTTCTTTTTGGCTACTTGCAATATTTTCTCCTTGACTGGGGAGCTCTGGAATTTGGCTACAATATTCCTAGTTTTCCTTTTGAGATCTCTTTCAGGAGGCAATCGGTGGATTCTTTCAATATTTATTTTACTCTCTGGTTCTAGAATATCAAGGCAGTTTTCCTTGATAATTCCTTGAAAGATGATGTCTAGGCTCTTTTTTTGATCATGACTTTCTGGTTGTCCCATGATTTTTAAATTATCTCTCCTGTATCTCTTTTCCAGGTCACTTATTTTTCCAATGAGATATTTCACATTATCTGCTATTTTTTCATTCCTTTGGTTTTGTTTTATAATTTCTTGATTTATTCATAAAGTCATGAGTTTCCATCTATTCCATTCTAATCTTTAAGTCTTTATTTTCTCCAGTGAGCTTTTGGATTTCCTTCTCCATCTGGTCAATTCTGCTTTTTAGGGAATTCTGCTCTTCATTTGCTTTTTGGATCTCTTTTGTCATTTGGGTTACTCTATTTTTTACAGTATTATTTTCTTCAGCATTTTTTTTGGGTCTCCTTTATCAAGCAGTTGACTCATTTTTCATAATTTTCTTGAATCACTCTAATTTCTCTTCCCAATTTTTGCTCTACTTCTCTTGCTTGATTTTCAAAATCCTTTTTGAGCTCTCCCATGACCTGAGACCAATCATATTTTTCTTGGAAGCTTTGGATGGAGGAGCTTTGATTTTGTTGTCTTCTGTTTGCATGTTTTGGCCTTCCTTGTCACCAAAGTAAGATTCTATAGTCTGATTCTTTTTTCGGTTTTTGCTCATTTCCCCAGTCATTTACTTGACTTTTGAACTCTTTGTCTAGGTAGATCTCTGCTTCCAGTGGGGGTGGGGTGTATACTGTCAACGGCTCACTTCCCCCACAATCTGTGGGCCTAGAGTTTCAGAAACAGTCCATGCCCCTGCCCCTGCTGCTACTGTGGGTTCCTCCATCCCTTCCCCCTCTGCTTCTCTGGGGCTGGACCACTCCACTCACCCACACTTTTTCCACTGGCTTTTTCCACTGACCTTCCAATTTGTCTTTGGCATTTTGGGGTCCTGAAGTCTGGAAAATGCCATAGGTATGAGAGATTCAGTCTCCCCAAGGTCTGCTCAGGTCCTGTCTGTGCTGGCAGCCCACACTGGACTGCACTCTGTTCCCAGTATGGTGCACTAGACACTTCCCAGTGACCTTTCAAGCTGTCTTGGGCTGGAGATTTACTTCACTCTGTCATTCTGTGGGTTCTGCAGCTCCAGAATTTGTTTAGAGCCATTTTTACAGGTATTTGTCTGGGCTTAGACACAGAGCTCTAGAAAATGCGTGCTATTACTCTGCCATCTTGGCTCTGCCGCCCCCCTCCCCCCGCAGTATGTATTTTAAATGCTGGTTGACTTGACTTGATGATTTCACTGTCACTTTCTGAGGTAACATCATCTTCCCAATGAACAACTTCCATAACATTTACAAATGTTCACTCAGTCTAGGGCAGCTAGGTGGTACCATAGAGGATACTCATTCTAAGTTCAAATATGGTCTCAGTCACATCCTAGCTGTGTGACCCTGTCCAAGTCACTCAACCCTGTTTGCTTCAGTTCCTCATCTGTCAAATGCACTGGAGAAATGGCAAACCACTCCAGTAGCCTTGCCAATAAAACCCCAAATGGGGCCATGAGGGGTCAGACATGGTTGAAATGATGGAACAACAACTCAGTCTAACTATACATACAGCATCTATTTCCACAGTTTATCCTTTCTATCTTCCAAAGGTATCTTGGTTCTTTCTTTGACACATCCTTACCCCAAATCACTCCCCACTACAATCCTTTTATTCATTCATCTGAAAAAGGAATCTTCCTAAATCTCATGTCTGAACATGTTACTCTATAACCACAACTGGCTCCCTATTACCTGCAAAATCTAAGACAGTATACTTTGCCTACTAATGCTCCAATCTGGATCATATATTGCCTTTTCAACATTCCTAAACCACACACTACTCCATGATCTCTCTGATCCAACAACATTAGCGTTCCTTGGTGTTCTTCACAAAGGACACTCCATCTCTAGACTCCACATTTTCCATGACTTTCCTTACCTTTCACTTACCTTTGGAATCATCTCTTTCTCTTGGTCACTGTCCCGGTATTCGTGGCTTGTTTCAAATCTCAGTAAAAATATTACCTTCTGGAAGAAGCCTCCCTGTTCCCCCTCATTACAAATGTCCTTCCTTCCCTTCCATCTACCCTGCAGATAGGCTTGAATGTTTTCATGCTCCAAATAAAACATGATGTCCTGAAGAGTAGGGATTCTTTTGGCCCTTCTTTGTTTCCACACTATTTGGCACATTTCCTGTCACCTAATAATTACTTACTGAATCAGTGTTGGTTCACCTGACTTGTTGATTTTCCTGTGGTTCTCTGAGGCAACATCATCATCCCATTCAACCTTGAGGACAACTTCCACATCATTTGGAAATGTTTAATCAGCCTACCTCAACATGTAGCATCTGCTGCCAAAGTTTATACTTTCTATCTTCCCAACATGTCCTCTTTCTTCCTTAAGCACATCTCTCCTGGAAGTGAATGAGAATTCCAACTCAGAGAAAGATGGCCTTTATAAGTGGCAAAGCACCAATGGAAACTCTTGTCTGAAGAAACCATAGCACTGGTTGCCAAAATGGGGGAATTTATATATTTCTTTAACAAGATGGAAAATAAGATGATAAGAAAGGCAAAGATTCACTTTAATCTAATGTTATGGATGCTTAAGACCATCAGGAAATGCCAAATGAAGGTATCTCAGATGAGAGGCATGACTCAGGATTTGAAAAGTGTAACAAGAGCGTTTTATTTCAAGAAGTGTGCCATATGTAAAGAAATTGAGAACTGCTGGACCCAAGTCATACTCAAGATGGCATTGGTCAGGAGAAGTAAGAACATGGCAGAAGATGTGGGAGAATTGGTCAAGAACGCTATGAAGGAAGCAGCTTTTAGGTGTTCATGGGTAGTAGCCCAGAGATCAAAGGATATTGAGGTAAAAGAAGTCAATGAATTGGAGTATGTTTCTTTGAATCTGGCTGAGAGATGGTAGAAATTATTAGAGAAGTGTGTGGAGTTGGCAGGGGTTTGAATATTGGTGGTAAAAAAAAAGTCATTGAAAATGATTGAGAAGAAAGAGAAGTGGGAAGATCTATTGATGAAACTTTTCCTTCGGGCTGCTATGGCAGCCCAACTTGGCAAGATGTTCCAGAAAAGGTGCGTTGAGATTAAAAACGTGGAGATTGAGAAGATGGTGATGATTCACCAAAGATACCAGAAAGAAACTATCTGCTATAAGGCCCTGAAAGAATGTGAAGCCATGAATCTCCTGGCCAGGGTATCAAGGCAGATCTCAGAAATTATCCTTTCAGAGTTCTCTTCCCTAGAAAAGGGACTTGACTTCTTCAAGACCCACGCTGGCCATGAATATGTTTTGTCTGTACCTTGTAGGTCTAGCCCTGTAGAGATAGGGTTTGATGATTAAAAATTCCCTAGCTTCTTCCTTGACTTTTCCAGTTAGCCAGATATCTGAAATATTTGATTAGATGTAGACAAGTGCAGAGAGATCTCAACAATAGCATCTGTTACCCCCCAAGAATCCTCAAATGAGACAAATCTTTGGATTCCTCCTTTCAGTTTTAAAACTGAGATTTTTCACAAGGATTTTAAAATATGGAAAAGCAGTTTAAGAAGCTCTGTTTTGTTTTGGTTTTTTGGCAGAAGTGGGGGAGAGGCAGTAAAAGTTTTTTCTTCTAAAAAATAAAAACCATTAGGCAGCAACTCACAGAGACACCACATCATTACTTCTTTTTTGGACAACAGCAGCAGCCTTCTGCTTCTCCCTACCCCACAGCCCTCCCCACTCCAACCCTTTTTCTACTCATCTAACAAAGAGATCTTCCTAAAGCTCACGAAGGACCATGTTACTCTACAAATCCAAATGCCACTCCATTACTTACAAAATTAAATTCCAGATACCCTGATGATTAATGCCCTTTGCTCCATTGTCCCATCTTACCAGCCCAACATTCTTAAACCTTACATTGCTTCATGGTCTCTTGGATCCAAGAAATCTAGCTTCCCATGGTGTTCCGCCCAAAAAAACCCCATCATCAGACAATACATGTTGCATGGATATACTGTCAGCTAGTCCTGAACTGGTCACCTTCCTGGCTTTCCAGGGTTAGTGTAACTGTCAGCTAAAATATCACCTTCTAGAAGCAGCCTCCATGTACCTCTCAATATTAATGCCATTTCCTTTCATTTCCTCTACTACCTATTTAATCTGTAGATGTGCTGAGTGACCATAACTGATTGCATGTTGTCTCCTCCAGTTACAATATTAACTCCTCAAGCTAAAGACTCTTTGGGCCATTCTTGCTTTCCATACTGCCTGTGACCTGGTATGTACTGAACAAATGCTGGTTGACTTGTTTGTTGACAGCACTGCTAGTATCTGAGGCATGCATCCTCCTCCTCCCAATGAACCTGAAAGACATCTTCCATAACATTTGCAACTGTTTACAAGGCATCTACTACCACCATTTATCCTTTCTATCTCCCCAGTGTATCTTGGTTCTTTCTAGGGCACATCTCTCTCTCACACACACCAGCCTGGTGCAAGCTCCCATTACCTCTCTTTGGGACACCAGCAAAGCCTTCTGCTTGTTTTCTCTACCTCAAAGCACTTCCCAGTCCAATCCATTTTCCACTCACTTACCGAAGGAATCCCTCTAAAGCTCATGTCTGCCCTTGTCAGTTCGCTACTCTGTAAATTCGAGCACCTCCCTATTAACTCAAGGCTCCATATAAAAACCGCTTTTCTCCATTCTACTGACAATTTACACTGACCCATGGAGTCTCCAAACCAACCACGCTGGCCTACTTACTTTTCTTTCCAACAGTCATTGCTTCTCCAGATGCTACATTTGCTATGACTTTGTCTCTGGTCTACTCTTGGTCTGCTCTCTCTGTGCATCTGTGTCCTGGCTGTCTGGCTTGCAACAAGTTGCTCGCATGTTATTCCCCCTCCAACTGCAATGTGAGCTCCCAAGAGAAGGGACTATTTGCCCTTTTGGATTCCACAAAACATAA